>OY757928.1:71039821-71462321 GCA_963585895.1 Sepioteuthis lessoniana
TTACAACTCAATAACAATTCCTCTTTAAAGATAGCTTACTGATCATTAAACAACGATCATGTGCTTTTCTACATACCTAGGGAAAACAGTATACAGAGATACGTAGATGAACGAGTGGAACACTATGTAGATGTTCGTGTGTAACATGACAGAGAACAGGCCGAACAGTATATACATTTTGATGAATAGAATCATTGTTTATGTAAATTTAATTCGTTTCATAAATATTTCTAAAAATATTGAAAACTTTTATTTCGAAAGTTTCCATCTCTTACTATGGATTTCCTTATTTAAGATTGCAGTTCTTCGTGCGAACAAAAATGCTTTTAAAACTTTGTCCTGATTTCCAACTTTCAAAGACTATTTCATCTTTTTGTCGACTTCTAAGTTAGAAAATCTAATGACTCACTGTTCTTCCGAATTGAAATCATCTCACGATGTATGTGGAAGAACCAGCTGTGATGTCAGACAAAAGAACAATGCCTTTGTTGCATCAAAAGAATCGCTTCTATCTTGCTTCATTCGCTTGAGGTTTCATTGAAAGTTTACAAGTAGTTTTGCTGAGTTAAGTTAACATTAATGGCTGCGGACTTCTTCCGACCAGCTGATATACTTAGCCGTTTCTTTCTACCATTCAATATAATCTTTTCTTTGTTTTGAAAGTAGAAATAACTGCAATTACTTAAACCTTAAACTTTTCGTTCTATATGAAAAGTGTCCATTCTTTGAATAAATATATATAAAACTATATTATTAACCCCAAAGTGAGTTCAATCCTTGAATTGAACTCGTCAGAAGATATACATCTACATTACAATCCTTGATTATGTAATTAACAACACCAAAATATTCACCATTAGCAAATTTTTTGCCGAGTGAAATTATAACTTAGTTAAAAGATTATTTATATAGTTTAAGCCTTTATCAGATAATATAAATCGTTTTAACATAATGTATTAAACAGTTGATTTAAGACCATAAATGTGGTTTAATAAATATGTCTATATTAGAAAAGTACCTTTGCGTACCTATAACATATATTCTACAAACAAAAAAAATGCATTTCTTACAACAATGGAAACTTTTTGAATCTAATTCATAAACTATGCTAAATTTAAATGAGTAGTTACTTCTATTTTGGAAGATTTGTTATCTTTCTTGTAAATAATAAAAACAAAGCTATATATATATATATATATATATATATATATGACCAAAAGTGATCATACAAATTAGGAATATTTTTATAGCGTTATTTTTTATTGTTCACAACTAGTTTCAAGTTGAAATAATTGTGCGGATATTTTTTTGTTTTGTTCTGAAAAACATTTTCTTTTAGAAAGTTTTTTAAGGCTTCCTAAAGGAGTAAACATAAAATCATAAAAAGTTTTATCGTTTCGTTGCAACTTATTTTCTGGTGTCCAAGTGTCTTCAATTCACCTCTGACGACATGTTTATATACACAGGTCATTTAATACGTGTTTTTTTAGAGGTTTATGTCAAACTCTTTTCAAATTAGCCATTGCTGCTTCTTTTGTGCATTTAAGTGCCCATGTGTCAATCGAAATATGTCCACATCATTTCAAAACAGTGCCATTCACCTTTATATTTGAGAGGGAAGTTTGGGGACGTTTTATTAATTTTTCTTCGTTTGAATCTATTATCGTGGTAACATTGTCCAATGATTTTTTTGTACTTTCTATGAGAGAGAATGTTACATTTATGTTAAAATTTTGGTTCTTTTAACAAGAATGTTGTTCTTCAAGTGTTCTACAAAATTTGATTCTGTATCCATAGTTATTTTGTTTAAAGTATAGATATATAATTAAGATAGATATAAAGGATAGATTATATATATATATATATATATATGTGTGTGTGTGTGTGTGTGTGTGTGTGTGTGTGTGTGTGTGTGTGTGTGTGTGTGTGTGTGTGTGTGTGTTGCAGTCATGCGTATTTATGTGTATTTAATGGAGGATGATTTGTCCAGAAAGTTAATATGTTCCCCGAAAACGAAAAAAAAATGTTCCAATGAAACGTTTCACCGAAGGAAAAATCAGGGCCCAACAAATAAATTTTCATTAAATTATATTGAAACACGGAGCGTTGAGGTTTTTGGCAATGTGAATGTAAAAATGTACTCTACTAACAAAACTAAAAAGAATTTTGGTTTTTATATGATAAAATCAAGTTCTTTCATACTTAAGTTGCCATCTTATTGTACATTTTTCTAAGGTTTAATTGTAGTTTCTTAGCTTCGTAAGCACATTACTCTCAGTTTTTTCATAATACATGCTGTCCTTAAGTAATCGGCTCTCTAAGAAATAAGTTGGTATTTTGTTACAAAACTACAGTCAGTGTGAGTGTTTTACAATTTTTTACGATGTGATATTATAATCTAATTATAATTTCCACCTGCCCATCTAATCATGGCTCTGCAAATCTTTAGTCAGACATTTAGAATTTCTTAGGACTATCCCGGAAAGACTTTGAAATTTAATCTCTTATTATTAAATCTTTTTGCTCCCTGAAATGAACATACATCTTATGCAAATAAAACCTTATGTCAATAAAACCGTAACTACATGTATTACAAACATAGACAGACACTAAGGTACATCAAGTAATTTTTTCCAAACCGTTAATGTATTTCTTTCTAAAATGCATATAGCATTTAAACTCAAAAACACAAATATTTTCATTATGAAAAAAAATTCGGGATATGAAACATCGGATGTTCTGTTTCTCTTGTTTAATGAAAAATCTTAAACAAATTCTGTGTTCATAGAGCAACTAATGAGTTCAGCTTTGTAATAAAAATTAATTCCAACGTCGTTTTATGTGCGTTGTTTGGAAATGACCATCATTTATTTCAGAAAAAAAATTCATTCTTTGAAATATTAAGTTTAAAAGTAAAAAAATTCAAGATTAGGTTTGGCTTACAAACTTAGCATGGTGTTAAACTGGGCCCTAAATTTTAGTCCGATTTTATGAAAACAAATATTTAATATACAATTATACTGTTAAATTCGACCCATATTTGTCAACATATTTATAATGTAAGCAGAGCGTAAACCTTTAAAATAACTGTGTATATAAGTTGGGAGCTCATTTTTTTTTATTTTTTAAGTAGAGGAATTATATTTTGAATTGAATTACCACAACCTGAACGTTACCGTGTCCTCATTAGGAGTATGGATGTAACTTGCAAGACACATCGGGTTAATTGGCCACGTGATTGCCATGAATTGTTAATTTGGCAGCGAACTCAACCATTAGCACAGTGGTAGAGTGTCAGCTCTTAATTCTGTGGTCGCTGGTTTGATCTCTAACAGAGAAAATCACGGTTTATACTGCTGATGAAAGCCAATAAGATCTAAACAGCTCTCCATTGGTTCTGAAAGTCGCAAGCAAGTGTTTTCCGGATTTTCTGGTCATGTTAATTCAATTTATAATAGATAAGTTGCTTTGCTTTTCTCTGTGAAATAGAGCTCGAGTTCCTTGTCTTATGAAAATCTATCTTTAGAATAGATGTAACATGAGCCTAGTTTATTTCATTTTTTTATTATCTTTTAAAATGTTTTATGAAATCATTGAATGATTGTCCATATTTTATACTGTTGAAATAATGCCCATGACCGCGTGGGGACTTCACAATAGCCACTCGTATAATGCAAATCTCTTCAAACGAATTGAACACTTCGTATACGATAGCATATAAGGTAAACAAATTGAAGTTAATATATATATATCTTAAATTCCCTAATTTGTGTTTGGTTTGCTGCTGGCAATGAGGTATGTAATTGGTTCGACGTAAAATTAGAGGGATTTCTGTCGCAGCTTAAATCGTCACGCGTGTCTTGCCACATTAAAGAGTTGTGATACAACGAAATAGTGTGTCTGTGGATAACAGTATATGGAATATATGTGAATGAGAGAATAAGAGAGTAACCCAGAAAAATGTGTCATAGTGATACACCAGTTTATATAAAAACCTTCAACGAGAAGAATAAAGAAATAACTTTAAAACTCTATGATAATTTTATGCGCGTGGTAATAAAAGCCATGTTTAATCATCAAAGATTTTGATAAAACTTGGTTAACTCTGTAATTTTATTCAAATTCTTCCGCATTTTCTGAAATCAGAACAGTAAAATCATCATGGGTCATTTACAAGCTCAGCCGACGTCTAGTTTTAATTATAAATCCAAGTTCTTTTTTATTCGATTTTCAGTTTCTTTGCTCATGTAAATTACCGATCATGTTTTTTTGTTTAGTTTATTTGTTTTTTATAACATCGCAAATGCCGTCGGGAAAACACGTTAGTCGCGGAAAAGTGATGTTTATAATTATTTGGGAATAAGCATCGCACTTTAATTCCCCTTTCGACAATTCATCTGGCGGTAAGACAAAACTGGCTATTTATATGATAAGGTGATCTTCCGAAAACAACAGCTTTATCAGACAATATATTAGTCAGGTAATAAACAATGACTAATGTCTTGTATTATTTCACACTCCTGGGAAAATTTCAGCCGAGGAAAACTGCAATGCCAATGCGAAACAAAAAGGCCCCGGCCACGTTTTTGATGTAGAGGGCATATAGACAGTTGAAAGCTTTCCGATTGTTTCTTATAACTTATTCCAATACTCAAATTGGCGTAGCGTTTGTATAAAAAAATATTACGGGTCATTCATTATATATATATATATATATATGTTTCTATCATACATACATATATATATGTATATATATATATATATATATGATAAAAATATGTGAAAAGTTGGATAAATCAAGCACTTAAATCAAATTTAAAAGTGTGATATTCGTTCGGTTTTATTTCATCTCGAACTTCTTCAGACAGATACGGTTTTCAGCGTTTTTTCTTTTTAAAAGCATATGCGGAGAAACGATAAGATGGTGGAGGAGGTATAGTTATAACAAGATAGATGGGAAGGGTTTCAAGTCAAATGTATCAGGTTTTATAAAAGATTTTTGTTTTTTTGGTGGAAAAGATATTTAGGGAGCTGATAAGAAAAAAACTAGGGAGGGTTTTGGGTGAGAGGTGTTTCGGCATACCTTGTTTCATGAAAAGATATTGAATATAGTTTGATGTAGAAATTTCTCTATATTGTGGTATCTAGGTTGCAATTAGGGTGAGGAGGAGCTAAAAGGTAAAGAGATAAGGAAAAAGAAAGGATTATCGTAAGTATGGTGGCATAGTGTGAATTTTTTTCCATCTGTTTTCTATTTTGATTTTGTTTTCGTTTAGTATGATGTTCGCCAGGTATGGTGAGATTTGGAAAAAATCTGGACTTTGTTTTATATGTTGTTTTTTTTTTTAAATAGTATCAAATTATAATGTTTTCCGAGATTTTTTTACAGAGTATTGGTTTGGTTAGGGTGGCTTGGGAAAATTGAATATGTGTTTTAGCTGTAACAAGTGGTAGAAAAGAGCATTTCCATCGGCATTTGTTTTGATTAATGTTCTAGTTTAGTGTTTGATTCATCCAACTTTCGACAAATATCTATCATACTGTCATATTCACTACAATCTTACATTTCAATATATATATATATATATATATATATATATATATATATATATATAGTATGGACGTACAGGCATAGATATAAACATATATATATATATATATATATATATAGTGTGTCTCAATATACCTGGAACTCATTTGACTGATAATAACTTTACAAATAATAATGTCGTGTTCTTTTTTGTTTCGAATTTTGAATTAGTATATTATAACAGCTATTAATAGTCGAACAAAATACCTGGGACAAGAGGGAAAATATTTTGCGTCACTATTTATTTGGAGACAAAATCATTCAAAACTGTCTTAAAATAGATGCAACTCATTGATATGATAATTATCTATTACTGAGACAAGAAATTCCCAAAAAGATTCCATGTCCTGGAAGCTGATTTAATATCAATTAAAAAAGATTGATTTAATGTCCCTAGCTCAAAGAATGCATTGGACGTGTTCCAAATGACCTCATTTGCTCTTATTTCAGTAGTAAATCATGATTATTATAAGGGGCTGAATCTATTCTGTGGTACTATATATATATATGTATATATATATATATATATATATATATATATATATATATATATATATATATTTCTGTGTGTGTGTGTGTGTGTGTGTGTGTGTGTGTGTGTGTGTGTGTGTGTGTGTGTGTGTGTGTGTGTGTGTTCTAGATGATCTATGAACTGATTAGGTACATCTTATCAGTGAAGCATGGCACTTTGGGAAAGAGAGAAAGAGTCTACGTTTCTGATATTTCATAATCTCCGTTATCTAGAGAATTTGCATGATTCACAAATAATATTCAGCAAAAATGCAGACCCTGGGAAATTATTATTCACTTTTCAATTGAAATGTAAATTGATTCTTTTTCTAAAAAAATTAACTTTTATGTGTATTGCTCTTATAAAAATCTTCTATACTGTTCCATTATTCAGAGATATATTTACATATATACAACCCGATAACTTTAGTAATATATGGAATTTATTCCAGTGGCTTAATTTTGCATGGATAATATGCGGTTTGATTATCATACAATTAAATTTTTTGACAAAAAGAGAATTAAAAAAGAACAATCAGTCATTATCTGAATTTGATTCGAATGTCTAGACAGTAATTTAAGTTCATAGAATATGACAACATGATGCATACAATTACCTGTCCAAGAATCAGTTTGTCTACTACAACGTTAATATTCTTATACCACTTTCGTCGGGAGTTTGAAAAATGAAGAATTGGAGCGTAGCAATGACTTTGGTTTAATATACACTCTTTTATCACAATATATATATATATATATATATATATATATATATATATATATATATGTATGTGTGTGTGTTTGTGTGTGTGTGTATAAATATATATATATGCCACTCGCATAATGTAAAGCTCTTCGAATGAATAGAGCACTCTTGTATCCGGTAAGGCAAAAATGTAAACAAACGAAGGCTACTACATAATGCTTTACAATTCCCGTGTTGAAGTGGTTCGCTCGTTGGCTGTGCGGTATGATACTAAGTCTAACGTAAAAGTGGCTGGGTTTCGATCCCAGCCTCAAGCGTCCTACGTGTCTAGCTCCACTGAAGAGTTGTGATGCAACGAAGCAGCCAGTCTGTCTGTGGATGACACTATTTATATATTTGGACGTTTTGTTTATGACACGGCATAGCAGAGGTTTCTTGTCGCAGCATGTGTATATTATAAATTGTAATAATTTTAATTATAAAAAATGAAAATTACACGATCAAAAGTAGTAAATTTATTAACGTGTAGCTATTTTAATTTCTTTCAAATTGTTTTAGGAAGCAGATGACATAATGAGGAGAAGATGTTTTATAAAATTATTTTAGAAGAGATATTTTGCACTCGAAATTCATATCAAGTTTAATATTGATTAAAATGTTAATAATTGTTGGTTCCAATTCGCTAACCTTTCCTTTTCCATAATTTTGTTGTTGTTTTTTATTTAGACTGATTTGACACATTTGGCCAAATAAACATCCTATTTCTTTGAGAACAAAATAACTGAGACATGGACTATTGAATCAGTTTAAACAACCTATAGACTTCCATGTAACAGTAATGGGCTTGGAAAAGTAGCGATTAGTTTTAGCAATATTTTATCAACAAATGATCGAATTTCATTTTTACTCATGCACCTATTCTAAGGACATTTTCCGTATTTGAACTTCTCGAAATAAAATGCCTCTACGATAAAGATTTTGAACCATCCTATCATGGTACATTTCTCTGATGGTGTGAAGTTTATCATTGTAGGAAATTAACTCTTCGACCCAAATTCAGTTCCTGGGTGAGGTTATTTGTACTTTACATCACGTTAATACCTTTAGGAAAGTTATGAATCCAACTATCCTCACTTCTACAATGGGTTAATAAATAGGCCAGATACGGCTTTTATATGGCAAACGGTCAAGAAAGAAAACTTTTACATCAAATAATTTGTTCACCGTTTCAAAATGAATCTTGTTCGTTCGTTGTTTGAAAAGGAGAATGGATAAATACATACATTGGGGTTAACTACAGAAGAAAACTTAAATTTGGTTTGAATAACTTCAAAACTGGCCGGTTAAAAAATAAATGAAAAATTGTTTCTGGAAAGTTTTAATATATTGTGAGCTTATTTGTGTGTATACATTTATTTGATAAAGGTGATGTGCCTGAAGGCTGAACTGTAATCTATGAACTTTGAGCGTGGCATAATATATAATGTTATTTTCTGCAAATTTCATTATAGCATGCCTTTCAGGCAATTTATTTTCTATCTTTTTTTCTTATAACATACGAGGTCAATGCAGAAAGTCTCGAGACTGAATCTGTCTTTTTTTTAAATATTGAAACAAACAATAAACAAAAAGTAATCCGCTTTATATCCACCACATTTATTAGAGCGTGTTTTCCACTGGTCGAAATAACAATAAAACAACTTCGCTATCACATTTCTTTTTAATGACTTTCACATCATTAAATATTCCCATTGAGATAAAATCTAAGGTTAGAAAACAAGAAAAAGTCACATAGGGCTATGTCTTAAAATTATGGAGGTTGCAACCCTTGTGCAATCACTTGTTTTGACAAAAGCTAGTGGTTCTGAAAGTATCAAATCTGGCTTCTCAACTTAAATCTGGCTCGTTGGTACGATTCTGAGGCTTTAAAAAAGTAATTTATTATATTTTTTAACTGTATATGCGTCGTTATGTACATTCAAACTTCCAAAGCTAAAAATCGCCAAGTTTTGTTCTCGATACATTTTAATCACATCTATTTTTCTACACTTTGCTTTTATAACAAAACTCTGAATCGATCAACGCGTTGATCACAAGAGTAAATGGCTGGAATACCAGGAATAGTATAATAGTTTCGGCAATGGTATTTATTACACTGCATATGTCAGGGAAGCTTTTTACGTTGACATAAGTCTCAATTTTTCGACTAAAAGTAGAAGAAATAGACTTGATATCGTAGTACACATTAACAACCTCATGCAAAATCATTATAACTTTTATGATTAGAAATATTGTTTTGTTATCGAGGAATTCCTTAATAAAAACAATAAAAAGCATAAATGTTACATTTCTGGGAATCAAGTAAAATATTTTCATTAGATGTAAATTTTATTTTATCATTGTCAGCGAACAGCAACCAGGTGCGAATACGTAAGTTATCAAAAATTCTATAGCCAGAGGGAAGAAGCGTTGACCAATTTTGCCGATGCCATCCTCTTAGTGCCATTCAGGAGAGGCGCAATTAGAGATGGGGTGTTCAATGGACCTCTATAAAGAAACATATATATATATATATATATATATATATATATATATATATATATATATATATATATATATATATATATATAAATCCGTATTTCGTAATTCGTCTGATTTTTCTCTTATTGTTGCTGGGAAGCGAAGAGACAAATACGTTCATGTGAACAAAGACCCAGTAATAAACCAAAGATCATAGACGTTTCCAAGAAGAAAGAAGAAGCCATCCCACACATATAGTCCGTTATTTCTACCTTCCTATTTACACAGACAAAAAACTTGAACTAAATTAATGAAGAAACGGGGGTCCTAACCCTAAGACAACTTGTGCTCTTGTGGTTTTCCCTCTCCGTCTGATGATTAGTTATCATCGACATGCCAATTATCTGTGACTTCGCAATATTATTTAATTTCCCCATAAAATCATTTGCTCTTTCTTGTTAAATATGATATTTATGATAAAACAATTAAGTTTTCTTCAAGATCTGTCTAGTCTATGGATTATAGTAGAATTTATGTCAGTGCATATATGTATAACATCGGTAAAACCGATATTCATTATTCAATGTGCCTATGTATGTATAAATATTCTGGCGTTAAAAAGTGCATTGTCAAAATTCCAGCGGTTACATGCATACACACGATACAGTTAGATAAAACAAAACTCACATACATTGAGCGAGTTAAGGACGGAATGCCGATATGTAAACCGTGAGTTGAAGAAAGGAATTTTAATATAATAAGATAAAAAGAGAAGTGAAGTGACGTACTGAGAGATAAATGAGTAAATATTCAGAAATCATGATAAAAAATGAAATTAAAAAGAATATTTTTTCCGGCTTATTCTTTTCTTAATATTTTCTCGGGTAATTTTTATGTTATGATATCTTTACTCCTGTTAATGTATAGATGCTGTTGCGGTAATGAGCACAGAAAATGTGATCGGCAAGCCGATTTGAAGATATAGTTATGACATTTTGCGTTCATCTAACATTGTCGTTATTTAGACGTAGATGTATACTGTAATTCCATTCAAAGTTACAATTCTTGAGAAATACATTAATACATTAATACATCTAAGTAAAATATGAGAAATGAATGACGACAAAAAAAACTGAAAAAAACCCTGCAAGAACAGTTTTCAACGAAACCTGAACTCTTTAAGTTTATCCAATACTGTTTTCAGTCTCGTTGTGGCAGCAACAGTGCTGACATTTACAGAAATGTGTATCGACCCTTACATCTTGTGAATCTTCATTCAATTTTGCTTTGGTCCAAGATCCAACTGCACAGCCATGGTCTCACGAAATAAAACGGATATCACCACTACTGATACTAACTCTTTGACTTTTATCCCTTTCCTGGTGACACGACCACATTTTGATGAAGATTTCTTTGTCTGATTATTTCTATGGAATTCTTTTTTATTTTCACGTAAATATTTTTTCTTTCTCTGTTGGGATATGTTTTCCATTAAATTTTTTTAAAGGAAATATATCTCTTTTATTGCACTAAAACAAGGATAAACTTACGCTCTCACATCCATTACTTTAGTGATTAAATATTGAACTGATCAATCTGTATTGCACCCTTTTCTCTGAAAAGTTTTCTGAACCCTTTCCTTTCTACATTCCTACGTGTTTTCTATAATTCGCGCTTTCCGTCAATACGGGAAACAGAGGTTGCCAGAAGCAAAAGCTTTCCTTGTTTATTTGCTAGATACCCTTTCTATTTAAGAATAAGATAGAATATAACAATCGACTATACTTGTAATAACAGTGTTAGAAGATAAAACATATAAACGTAGCTTATCTAAACATCGTTTATTGATAACAATTTGTGTTATCTCCTTGTTTAGTTACTAAACATCTTTTCCATTTAAGAATAAGATATTATACATCAATCGAAAATGCTTGTTATAACAGCGTTAGAAGATAAAACGTACAAACATAGCTTATCAAAACATCGTTTATTGTTATCTCCAACCTTTTTCTCTGAACAAATAATAATGTTTTCAGATAACATCTGATTCTCTATTTTCTTATTTTAAGCAAGTGAATTTTCTCTCACCGAATTTGCCGTTCAAGTCTTACCTGTTATCCTAATTGGAATTATGCAAAAACTGCAAGATAATACTTCAGTTGAAATCTTTTCAATTAACAGAGATTCCGTCCTTTGCTTTTCATCAATTAATTGACTCATAAGTAATTAGGAAATTGTTTCAGCCATAAGTATTGTTAGTATTTCATTTCTATTATATAGATAAATATTGAATCAATGATGAAGAGAAAATTTAAAAAAATAGATCGACTATTTATTAAAAACGACGGGAAAAGTCAATAATTGTCGAAGTTATTGACATATGAAACACATGACGAAAAGGATTGAAATATGATACCGCTCGCTTATTCGAAATAGAATTCAAACGAGGTTCGAAGTGGTCATATATGCGGCTTGCTTTAGTCACAGCAGAAAGAAATACAAAAGATCTTTGTGATACATTCTTTTTGTATGCAAATATATACACAAGTTGAAATTTAGCATTCCATTTACAAAGATGTAAGCACTATCAGAAGTTTAGCAAAAAATTCTGTTATTTCCTTTAGAGATTACACACAAAAACTATGCTAGTGAAGTTTAAATTTAACACACCCATGCTTAATATACCAAGGCGAAAAAAGTCTAGTCGGTCCTATCCATAGCCGAAGGGAGAATAGCTCAATTCATACCTTTCCCATGGTTTTAAGCCCGACGTGAAATGCAAATAACCTTTGCAGGATTTGAACCAGGGCGCAGAATATATTTCCTACGAAGATACCCATTATACCAACAGTTTCAGTTTCTCTCTATCTATCTTGTTTGTGTGTGTGTGTGTGTGTGTGTGTGTGTGTGTGTGTGTGTGTGTGTGTGTGTGTGTGTGTGTGTGTGTGTGTGTGTGTGTGAGTGTGTGTGATTTTTGGAGGCCAGCAGGTGATTTCTTCTTTTGCAGTTATCATTGCAAAATCGATAATGATAAAAGGCAGAAAACAAGGCATTATTTTGAAAAAAAGAAGAGCCAGGAAAATACTAAATAAATTGCAAACACAAACTTCATAAAAACGATACATTTCAAAAACAATTAAAACACGAAAAACTGAAGCAAACCAATTTTTCTTCAAATTATTTCATTAAAACAATTTTTTAACTTGAGAGAAAAACATAAAAGTAAACAATTACATGAATAAAAAGATTTCAGGAAAATAATAATTCACGAAAAAAAAATCTGTCATCAGTACTTATAATAGACAATACAATTTTTAACCACAGACAAGGATTAACAATATAAATAAACATAAAACTCGAGAGAAAGTTCCTTTTTTCATGTCGGAGAAAGAAAACTTTCATGGCGATTTCTTCTGCAAAACAATTTTGGTTCGAGATATCTTAAATCTTGCAAATCTTTCCATCGTCTTCAAAACGTTCCTATTAGAAATTAGTAATATATTTAAATTTTTAAAAATATTACAACTTTTTTCTAGACTATTCATAGACTTGTTAATTCTTTTAAATATTTTAACAAGAAATTTCAATATATATATATATATATATATATATATGTGTGTGTGTGTGTGTGTGTGTGTGTGTTGTGATAAAATGTATGAAGATGAAACTGTAATGATGGCCTGACATTTATAACTTGACTTGACGAAGTCTAAACGAGTTATTTCTAATGCTCCATAGTCTTTGATCAGTATTTAGTAACACAATATTTTCACCATACCATTTCGTAAGATTTTCCTTTACTAAACATTCATGCGAACGAAAAATTATTTGATAACGTTGATAATATTGAAATGGAATTCAACAACTTTATGATTGTTTCCCCCCGGTAAATAGCATCGAAGGAGTCAAGGGTTGGTTGACCAGAGGAGATATCGCTTAATAAAACTGCTGAATGGCAAAACAATTATTTTAAAGAAAATCAATGTCTTTTTTTATATTAATTTTCATTTGATAAATACAAATTATCTTTGGTTACTTTTTACATTATCAATAAAATAGTATATATATATATATATATATATATATATATATATATATATATATATATATATATATATCCAGGTCAGCGTCCGAAGAAAATGGGTGTGGGTTATTGGTCTATACAATACCTAAGGTATTTCATACAGATATATGGGAGTGTTGGATGTATTGCTATTGTTATATATTCTTTTTCAGGTTTATATAATAAAACTCACATACAGAGCGTATACAATGTGACTGAAAGAAAACTCAAACCTGGTTAAATTTTCATTACAAATTTATTATAATCTTCGTCTCTTCAGGTGACTTACACGATTATTTTGAGCGTGTAAAACAGCAAATAAGAATTATAGTATATATATATATATATATATATATATATATATATATATATATATATATATATATATATATATATATATATATATATATATATTTATATATATATGGGTGTGTGTGTGTACACAGTGGGACGAAAAAGAAATAGTTTTAAAACAATAAAATATTAAAAGAATTTACAACCCAGAAAAAGAATGTTCTCATGAACTGACCGATCCTTAATCAAGATATTTTGAATTTAACTTTATGCCTACATTTAAACACAAGCTTATTACGTATGCTAACCAGTGGTCTGGGGTCCATAAAATTGATTATATCAATATTTTTCTTCGATACACAAGTTACATCTGTTATTGAAGTTATTTGCAGTTGATGATTGCCTCACTATTTTCCACTTTATTTGAGGGGTTAGCTCCTCATCCTTAAGGTTCCCAAAATATTTAGATAGGGTGGTTTGTTTCCTAAACAACAGACTGGAGAAAAAATGCCTGTGGTTAAACAGTCTTTTCGTCAAATTCCACGCGGAAATATCTATATATTCTCTCTTCCCACCATTATTATGTTCCATAAGGGAAAATATATGCTTGCTATACGACGTTCTTCGAGTTATATTGTCCGCCCAAAGGGTATTCATATTTTTTTCTGCAGTTACAAGGTATCCTCTCTGTCCTCTCGCTATTCCTTTTCAATTCGTCCTATACCATCCTATCGTGGTTATCTAAGATACTATGCACATTATTTGTACAAGAACCATTAATTTTTACGGTGTTTCTATTAAGAATTTACTCAATAGGCTGTCCTTAAAGTGCCCCTCCAGATTGTTTAGGAAGTATTTTTTCTCTAATAATATTAGTAAGTTTACAAAATGGTGGCTTTAACCAAATTACTTTTCTATTTCTGTTATTACCTCGTATACTTTAATGATTTTTATTGCTGTCACGTACATTGATGAGTCTATGGATCCCACTACCGATAATTCTGCCAATGGTCCCTTAGAATCGGAGTTCACTGGATTTACGTACTCCAGTATACTTTGAAATCCACCATTTTCAGGGTATCTTCATATACCCTTTTGTTCTCTTCAGATTTTTTGTTCTATTCATCTTCTGGTTTACGGCATTAGGAATCTATTTCAAAATAGAACTTGGCTTAGGAATCTATTTCAAAATAGAACTTGGCTTAGGAATCTATTTCAAAATAGAACTTGGCTTAGGAATCTATTTCAAAATAGAACTTGGCTTAGGAATCTATTTCAAAATAGAACTTTATGTACGTGTGGGGGGGGTAACAAAAGGTTGACAATACGACCTAACGTATCCAATAGTCGTAAGCGCTCATGGATACGTCGAAGTTGTTCACGTGGCTTTTCATTCAAATTTTACTATTATCAGCTATAATAGACTTCATACATGCTAGAATATTTTTCACTTCCTCGTTGGTGATATCCGTATATTTCTTTTCATGGTTCAGGTGCTTTAGTAATAATTCCCAAATAATAGATTGGTAAAACTTTATTTTATCGAATTGGAGGAACGTTGAATTCTGTTTATTCTTAATGCTTTTGAACCAATTAATTGTATCCAGAGAGTTTTTTTCCCATAGTCTATATTTATAGCCACTTAGTAACCTAAACCTTATTCTTTACATTAAATCCTTTGATACTAAGGCAAGCTCTTTCTTGGTGAGGTTGATTAGTTTGGCCTGTTTCCTGTCTTGGAAGTTCTACTTATGTTCCTTAAATAAAATGTAAGTGCATTTTTTTCTTTTAGTTTCCCTATCCTATCTTTAGTCTGTAGTTTGCTCGTGAATTTAGCTTTATCACTGTTAAATAGTGCAAGTGTATTGTTATGGTCAATTTTATATGAATTCGGGACATTATTATTAAGAATCAGTTCATATTCATTTGGGCTAATTTTGTATTTATTCTTGGATTTATCTGCTCTAACGTAAATATTTTCGGATTTCCTCATTTGTTCAATATCTCCTTATATCTTCGCCTGAAATCCATTTTTAGCTTTTCAGAAATGAATTTTCCAAATCACTCTAAACAGGTCATCCCAAATGGGTTCGGTTTATAGTTGCTGGATAGTATAAATTGGTAAAAACGTCGATAATTTTCATTATTACAGAGACGGATATTTCACGTTTTTCTACTGTATTTCGGCAAATTTATATTTCAATAAAATTCTCCGATATCCTGTAATTAAAAGTCATCGTTCAACGGTGAAACATCACCAGAGTGATGTATTTAGCTTCGTTGCTCTTTTCAGTGCTTTATTAACAGTCTTTGAATAAGCATTATTAATTCTGAAGAATATTTCTTAATGGTTTTGTAGTCATTCAACCAACTCTGTTCCATTTTATCCAATAGCTGGCGGCATAAATACCTAATACCAAAGCCACCCGTGTAGAATAGAGAGTGTGGTACTATTTAACTCATAACTGGGAGTGATGAAGCGGGGTAATCCTTTTCCCTAGGTTATTAGTCCGAAAGTGAACAAAATAGCCAGATTGAAATTCGAATTCACTTGCTACGATATCGCAGTTTAACTCGTTTGCTACTACACCACAGGGATTCCTCTTTCAAGTATTTTGAGACGGAAGTTAATCAGTTTCCATTCCTGATGCGTTTGCATTTTTACAAGGTCAGTCTATGAACGGATAAATGATCTTGGTCATCAATGTCAAAAGTATTTATTTCATGCAAGAGCAACAAATAAGATACAATAAAATTTATTATGTATACTAAGATCGTTTAATGAGAGTCATTGTTATCAGGACAAATGTCGGTTGATAAAATGACGTGATGAAAGGAAAATGCTATAAACTTCATAAAAGCTTATGAATACTAATACGTTGTTTATGAGTTGGCCTAACGGTTAGAAGTGAAGAGAATGTAATCAACTAAACGAGTTCAAACTCTGGGCGATATACACTTTATATCATTTCTTTTGGAAAGACATACATTCATTTCTCAGCTATGGGTATCTAGGAGACGCGTTGGCACCTGTTTACTTTAAAAGAGTCTATCCATCATGGTCATGCCAAGATGGTTAGATGTTGCAAGTACCATATTCCAAAGAATAACCGAAACCATGTGTTTAAAGAGAGGCCAAGTGATGTCCACTGAATAAGAGGATGCAATACGTATTCATCGGCATAGTGCCCTAATGAGTTTATATAGTGAGGAAATCATCGATCAAATTTTAACAATCACAATTATAATGATTATTACTTTTCTAGTGTATATAATGCAACCGACTTAGATAAAAATACGAGGTGCATACGATAAGTTTCAAGAATGTTTTGTATGAGCACTTTTATTGATAGTACACATATGAAACTCTAGTCCCCTTCGAAGTAATCTCCTCCGACTGCTATGCACTTTACCGTTCCACCAACTTCTTAAAGTCTCCATGGAAGTTCTTTTGTGTGAGCCTGTCAATGAACTTCGTCACAATTTCTTTCATCTCCTCAATTGTCTCATAACGACATCATCTGAACTTAGGGAACAACTAAAAGTCACAGGGAACAAGGTCTGAACGATAGGGAGGCTGAGGAACTGTCTTGATGTCCATCTTGATCAAATAGTTTGTGACAAGGATAGAGTTGTGGACTGATGTATTGTCCTGGTGGAAATGCCACTGACCCGATTTGAAGAGTGCTGGCCTCTTCCGATGGAATCTCTTTCTGAATTCCCTTAAAACCTCAACAGAGTAACCCTAATCCTAACCCTAACCCTAACCCTTTGGCCAATCAACTCAGGTGTATTGACTTCCTTCCTCCTCACACACCTGCCTTCTTTGAATCTCTTATGCCCCTCAAAAACCAATGCTCGATTCATGCAAGATGGTCGAAAAGCAGTCTGAAGCATTCCATACTTTTTTGTGGCATTTTCCAAGTTTAAAACAGAATGTTATTGCATATCGTTCTTCTAAAGTGTCAGATTGCATTTTTGAAATTCATCAGGCTATAGTAGTGTGTATTCCAATTCCTTCTGTAGCTGTTCCTTTGAACCTGAAATCATGAAAAATTAGTCAGTCATATCATAAGATGAATAGAAATGACATGCTGAATTTTCAAGAGTTTACGACAATTTTAAATGCCCATACCAAAAAGTCAGGAAACATATCGCATGCACCTTGTATATTGTGTTTCACTTAAATGTGTCAAATTAGGTTTGTTTGTTTAATGCCATGTCAAATGTTGTACTCTATTTAACACCAAAACCATCCTTGTTGAAGAACAGTCGTGGTACTATATAGTCCATTACTGGGTCCATACGTTTCTCAAAGTTATTAGTCAGAATGTGAACGCAAAGGTGTCACCTGATTCCGAACTCACAGTCCAGCACTTTATTCACTACACCATGGGACTCCTCCTCATTGAGTAGAATACAAAGGAGAATTTTATATTGCTGACAAATACAGCGGTGTCTATTTACAATCGAAGGTTACATTTTATGAAGAAATTTTAAAATTTCACTATCGGTGGTACTTAAAATTCACAGTGTCTCCAGCAAAGGGTTAAGACTCCTCACAAAAAAAGACCGTCTGTAGTATCACACTTCCTCTGATGGTGAGGCTATAAGTATGGAATACATCATTGTGTTTACTTCCCAGCCGACTCCCCACTCGGTGTGGTAATACTTTTAAGTGCCCTATCTCTGTATCAAATATATCTTATAGAAAATAATTTGAGTTAGATAGGAATGCCTGATGTCATATAAATGTGTGCAAAAATATTTAGAAACAGCACAAAATATAGATATAAACGTAGAATGTACGCAATTTCTTAACTTCTAGTCATTATTTAACGCCAGGCGGGTTAACAAGTCATTAAAATCAATCACTCATATATTTAAAAACACAGAGGTGTTCTAAAAGACCTAATCAGTTTAATTCCTGTCGATATTTGCGAAGGGAATGTTAGAATTATCTCTTTTAATGTGTTAGAATAAGCAATCAACGGAAATCAACTTAAAATTGTGATGTAAAGTTTCTTTATTTGATTCTGACGCTGAAATTGTTGACTTTTATAATTTGAGATGAAACATGCTGTCAAACCCCATTGATCTTTAAGATCAACAGCCAGAAATATTTTTTTAAAAAGTAGATATATTCACGTATTTCTGAATATATATATATATAAATAGTGACAGGATATTCATGCAAATTGCTCTTAGAATTGTATTCCTACTCGGTGTAATTGCTTTTCTTTAGCTGGAAGTAGCTGCACTCAAAAGAGACTGTCCACAATCGGTGTGTTCATGATTCACATGAAAAAGAAGAAAAAAAGAAAAGTGACACCCAAGGAGAATAAAGAGTGATAGAATTGGTATTTGGCCTCGTCAGAAACAAATAGACAACATATTCAGTGGAGTCAGGCATTATACTGGAAATAAATCGCCATATAATAAATATGATGTCAACATAGATGTAAATGGAGTAAGATTTCTGAAAATTCGATTAAACGCGGACTGATATTGCTACATCTGCTGAGAGCATATTACGCATGGCTACTTGAAGGTATGATTTAAATAGTCGACAGATAAATCGATTCTCCCCTATATCATGCTGAATATGTATATTAACTTGAATTTCTCATAGACAAAAGAATTCTAGAATACATTTTTCCAGCTATTCACAAGAGTTGGCAAAATATTTCGATTGAATTGCAAGATTTTTCATTGTTGTACCCCAGATCATTCCACAAATTTCATTATGTTACATCTTGTTCATACTCTCACGAAAGCAAATGTAGTTAGCTATAGGTATTAAGTTTAGATATACCGAAATACCAGAAGGGTCCTGCATCAATTCTTACTAAAAATACCTTAAGCGAGCGTAAATTTCGTAACACGTTACAGAAACATCGAACTGATCTTAATCTAGTTATAATGTGCAAGTTATTCTTCCCCGTGCATAAATAAATATCAAATATACTGTATAAATAAGAGCAAAATCACATCTAAAAAGTGCGTATCTATAATAATAATCATCAGTAGAGGTGACTTGAGTAACCAACTAAGCTATGACAAATATGTAAACTTTAACAACACTTTGAATCTCTGTTTTAGCCGCATTAGACTTTTGGTATGGTGTATATTTTGTTTGAATTGTTTTAATGATAATATAATGATGAATGATCCCCTTTACTTTATCTGGAATGACAATTGGTATAATCAGAGTTAAAGTTGGTTCTGAATTCAAATTTGCTTATCTCCTAAATAGGATGACTGTCAAGACTAGGAATACCAATCTGCTCTATTATTTTATCCAAATCTGACGCATATAAAATAGATTTATATATAAAATAAGTTAGAGCATATGTGTGAGACTAAATGTGAGTGGAAGCCACTCGGTCAATGTGGCTGTGCACTAAGAGGTGCGCTGTGTTTGCAGAGAAGATTTACTCAGTTGAATTGCAAATTTGGTTCTTCTACACTTTTTTTGCTCAACTGTCCAATTTTACGTGAGTTTCCAAATGTAAAAAAAATATTTTCGCTTACTATCAGTAAAACTTGATGGAATAAAAAGTCATATTTCCATGCACTTAATGAGAAAACACATGCACACTAATATGCACTCACACAAACACGCACGTACACACTGTATGAGACCCTCACACACACACACACACACACACACACACACACACACACACACACACACATATATATATATATATATATATATATATATATATATATATATATATTCATTTCAGTCATAAAACCGATGAGTTATCCCATGAGATAACATGCTATTACTCCATTTAATGCGTGATACTTATTCATATTGATAACCATCGCTTCCTATGAAGTGGAATTATCGTACTAATGTATTGTGGATATTATTCTATATCATTGAAATACAGAAATGTTTTCAGATTCTTTAGGGTTTTATCAATAGAATTATAACACTACAACTGTATAAAATCTTCATTCATGATATCCAAGTTTTCGATGCTGTGATTTATTCATTCTGCTCAGAGAGGAAATACTATTAGCATATTATCTCTTATAATGCGTACAAACCTCATAATGACTATATCTAAATATGAGGATTGATGATAAAAAAATAAGATAACTATAATTAAAGTTTGTGTTGTCCAGCATTAAGATTTTGGGTTTTGAATATATCTAAAAGAATCGCCTAAAGCTCTTCATCATTAACTTTTAAGAAATGTTTTCAAATACTCACAACAAATCTTTTTGGAAAAAGAAAATTACATGTGATTTTACTTTATTAAATCACTAAAATCACGGATTACATATAAAAAAACACAAATTATGTATGTATGTATGTATGTATGTGTAATTTTTTGTAAAATAATGATTTTTAGTTACTAAACGTTCCAGAAACCTGTTGGGTTACCCGCTAAATAGAAGTCATATTGATATTTCTATATTGCTATGACCCAATAGTCAAATAAACAACTTATACGTATCTCCATTATTGTTTTGGGAGCCTTACCCATCTCACCATAATGGGCTCTTCTCTCCTTTATTAGTACTGAGAGATTCCACTGCTAGCAGTACAATACCAGAGTTATCCGAAACAGAACGACTTATTACCTTTTCTATGTAACTCTATCTTTCTTGTGCAATATTATCTGTTTACCTAATATCCATGTCTGAGTTTTCATTAGTGACCCCTTTCTGGGGCCTCAACATACTGGCGACGAGGAATTCGAACGAAAAAAGGGACTCTCCAACAAGCAAAAGTGGTTAATCACTCAACATACTGGCGAAGATACATCCCAACAACAAAGAGATACCCAACTACAAGTTGTTAAAGAATCTACAACAAAGTTTCAGCATATAACGAACCGAACAAGATTTTTTTAAACAACTACGAGGTATCAAATGGTATAAATGATTGATTGTGTCGAATAACGGATATTAAAAAAAACTGTAAGCAGATTGTCACGTAATCAAAAAGAGATTTTCATTTTTTTTCTTTTTACCCCACCCCCATACACACTTCAGAGAGAGAACTTTAATTCGGCGCTTACAGTATTGAGTTGTACCAAAAAAAAAAAAAAAAAAACCACACACACACACACACTCACGCAGTAATTATTTTTGATTTCTAGGGATATTTACTGAAGGGAAAAATATCCCCCCACCAGAGAAAAAAAAGTGTTGTTTTTTTTAATACAAAAACTTTTTTAAGTCAAAAAATGGAAAAAAACTTAAAGAAATGTTTGCGCAAATGATGAGGTTCCAAATGGAGTCTTAACAAAAGAAAAAAAAACGAAGAAAGACTTTTTCTGTTGTTACAAGGAAATAAGGAAAAGGAAAAAAAATTAGGAAAAATTCCTTCAACTTCTGAAAGAAAACGAGGGAAAACAACAACGGTTCTTCTTTGAATTACAAAAACAATAAGAAGCACTTTTAAAAGTCTAAGTAATAACCAGCTTACAGAGAGTACAGCTGTTTCCACTCAATGCTGTGCGGACTGCGGTCAAAATATTTATCTACGCACCATATGAAGATAAGACCTTCGAAGCATATTACAGAAGATATGAAGATATCTATATTACCGACTGTGCCGATTGGACTGATGCTAAAAAAAGTTCGGCTACTACTACACAACAAATTCGAAGATTATATCTCACCAAAAAAAAGAAAAAAAAAAGAATTGCGGACTTGGCTTTGTAGAAAAAGTTAAATTACTGTCAGAACTATTCAGCTCCAAAACGTCTCTATTCCACAAAAGATGGAAATGCCTCAACTTAACAAAAAGGGACAGTGATGATTATTTAAGGTTTGCCTCGGTCGTCAAGAAAAACTGCGACGATTTTAAACTAGGCAAATTATCAGCGGATAACTTCAAATGTCTGATATTCGCACAAGGCCAGGTGTCGGCAAAGAACGCGGAAATCAGACGCAGGTTATTGTCGAAATTTGTGAACGAACCCAATCTCACACTTCATAAACTGGCTGAAGACTGTCAGAGGATAGTGAGTGTCAGAAAAGACTCCAAAAATATCGAGGAGTCTGGTGTTGCTTACCTAAGGAGAGTCAAACATAGATATCAATCATACTCTCCGGTAAAAGAGAGAAAAAATACGATTACTCAAAAAATATGATTACCCAAAATTTCAATACAGGCAGACTAGTGACAACAACAACAACAAAAAAAACACCCAGCGATTGCTACCGTTGTGGAAAATTACATTAGGACAAGGACTGCCCCAATCGTACAAAAAAATGTCAAAACTGCGATGAATAGCGACATAAGGGCTCAGAGTGTAGAAACAGAAAAATAATTAACAACAGAGTCAGACGTACCAAAAGCGAAGACGAGTCTGACAAAGTCGTTCGTAAATACATAACAGTCAAAGTACAAAATAAGTTGTTAAGATTTCAGTTAGATTCTGGCTCTGATCTATCAATAATAAACTTACAAACTTGGAGAAAATTAAATAGGCCAATAATAATGACAAGCAAGACGGTGCGAACGGTAACAGGAGACAAAATAAAATTTAAAGGCGAAATAATTATCCCAGTATCACTAAATGGTATAACCATAAAATTAAGTCTTCGTACTGAAGAACACAGAAAATTTGTTTGGGTCAGACTGGTTTCAGAAATTTAATCTCTGGGATCAACCAATTAATACGTTTTGCCAAAAAGTAGAATGCATTACGACCGAAGCTGAAAAAATTAAGATAGAATTAAAAGGTAGTTTCCACGAAGATTTTCAGCCGGTCTTGGCAAGTGTACTAAAATTAAAGCAAAATTTGAACAGAAGGAAAATACACGTCACATTTTTAGAAAGAAACGAAATGTACCGTTCGCCCCGACCGGAAAAATAAATCAAGAGCTACTCCCAAAACAAAATAAGCTGCGAAAGATCACATTAGTAGCTAAAAAAAGATTCAACCCGGGAGAAAAAATTTACTTTAAAAAATATCAAAATAACACGTCCTGTTGGGAACGTGGAATAATTAAAAAAATAATTGGTGATATGGTGTAAATTGTAGAAGGACCCAAATAAACACATAAGAGACACCAGAACCAGTCACAGAAACGTCGTTTGAACGACTCCAACGACGTATCACAAACAGAAAAAGAGCCAATAGACACTATTTTCGACATGTTAGATTTAGATTCTCCCCAATCAACACCTGAAAAACGTCGGTCAGGGAGAAAAACGAAATTGAAAGACTCGTTGATGATCGACCCAAAACGAAAGAAATACTAACAGCACTTTTACGAAGTAAAAGGCTTGGGGGGAGGAGTGTTTTGGGAGCCTTACCTATCTCACCATAATGGACTCTTCTCACCTTTATAAGTACTGAGAGATTCCGCTGCCAGCCGTACAATAGTGGAGTTATCCGAACAGTACGAGACTTATTACCTTTTCTATGTAAATCTATATTTCTTGTGCTATATAATCTGTTTACCTCATATCCGTGTCTGCGTTTTCATTAGAGATTCTTTCCGGGGCCACAACAATTATATCGAATAGGGCATCTCGAGACCTCAAAATTAACATTTAATAACAAAGTTGATTGGATACTACATGTAGGTAGATCGTTTTATTCGAATAAAAACATATTGTTATTTTGACTGAGTTACTATTACACACGCACACACGCACACATAGATAGATAGATAGATAGATAGATAGATAGATTATAATAATGTATATATACATGTGAAGATGATGCAAATATATTTCGATTCATTTTACATAAATTTTGTCATACTTTAGAATCATATCTAAACTTAAATAGTTTTAAGAAATTCATTAAAGTATGGAATTATTTCACATATTCAAATTTAGCCTATAATTTTAACAAATTAAGTAATATATGAAATTATTTCACTATGACAATTTGAGCACATAACTGAACAATATATGTAAGTATTTCACGTATGAAATTTTTGTTAATAATCTTAACATTTTCCCTAATGTATTTGATTATTTCACATATCAATCTCAAAGATATAAATGAAAACCTACTCATTAGTGTTTAGATAAATGTGAATAATTCTTTTAGGGAGACAGTTTCTTTCTTGTTTAATTTTGTTAATGAGTATTATTTATTTTTATATTTCTTTCTCAATGAGTATATGCTTTTAGGAACAATAACTTATGTTAAAAACTGCCCTGGGAACCATTAATTATGTTTTGCCAAACTTCTTACATTCACACCATTTGCCCCTCCGGCGAAGGAATTGTCGGCCGCCCCTAGCGTAATGCAAAGCTCTTCGTAAGAATTGAGCACTCTGGTAGTCGATAAGGTATAAAAAATGTAAAAAAAAAAAGGCTGCTGCTGCTGTTGCTAAAATAAATACCTTAAAAATTCCATTAGCCAACGTAGTCCGCTTGGTGGTCCGACAGGTCTGACGCTTAGTCTAACGTAAAGTTGGACGGCTTTCGATCCCGGCTTCGAGCGTCCTGCGTGTCTAGCCACACTGAAGAGTTCTGATAGAACGAAACAGTCTGTCTGTGGGTGACAATGTATATATATATATATATATATATATATATATATATATATATATAGGCACACACATATACACATTGAAAAATACACTCACGGTGAAATACCCAAAAATAGAACTGTAAAAACACGCATATATTCACGCTCATTAAAAACAAATCGATTTGAAAAAGATGATCTATGTAGTTTATAAAGTATTTAAAGAACAGAATTCAACAGTCAATCTGGAAAAGAACCCTGAAACAGTTCTTGAATTCTTTCCTGGACATTTTCTTCCCGAATATTTTGTATCCTCTACAGTATTGTCTGCTTCTCCACAGTTGGTCTTTCATCTCGTAACAATTTGGTAACTATAAACAATTGTACCCTGGTCAATTTTTTTGCATTAAAAATACTATATCTTCGGATTTCTACCACAAAACAGAAAATCAGATTCGTCGTTTCGAAGCCCTTTATATTGTCTAGATTAAAATTTTGGACAATCTATACAGATGCATCAAAGGCAAGACATGATAAACATTTCTCTCTTTTAAAAACAAATAGAGACATCTGGGAGGTTTGAAACTTGTTATTCGATATTTAAGGAGAGAACTTATTTTACAAGTGATCTGTGTTGAGGTAAGTTCACCAGTCAGGGTATGAAAGTTGTTTCTAGATTACCAATATCGAATTGACTTGAACATTTGGTTTGTAATTTTGATCTTTGTATAAAGTGAAGCCATCAAAGAGATTTAGCATTTGTTGCATGTTGTCATCGTCTTTTCTATGTGCTCTGAAGTAGGGACATTTCTTTGAGCTTTACTTTCATCTTTCTTTCTTAGTTGGCAAGTAAAAATTACAGCGTTCTTCCTATTTCTCCTATTTGAAACTTGTAGGGTGGTTTCAATAAAAAAATAAAACATACGAGATCGTAGGTCATTACTTTTTGCAAACATTTTGTTGGGGATAATTGTTAGTTAAATTATGTTTTAATTATTTCATTATTTGATTCACAAACCTTTAAAACCTTGTGTCTTCTATGACCCTACGGCTTTTACCACGGGTCCTTGAATTGAAAAATTGCTGAAAATGTCAGAAGTCATAATTTACTATTTAACCCCTTCTCAGGCTGTTAAATAAAGAGTTGGCAATTCTATAGTCAATTTAACATTATTCAAAATTATGTATTTATATATACAATTACAGCATTTTATTGGCGATTGTAAATAGAAATAGGGCTTTCTCAACCCAACTTCCGACTGGCCGGGTATATCAACTTTTAGTTAGGGGCGCATATATCGTCCGCTCGGGTTCAAAGGGTTGAAATTATCAGTTCTTTCCGCTTCCCATTTGCAACAAAGGTGATAACTCATTCATGTGGGTGTTAAATCGGTTCTAAATGCCCGAGAGGAAAGCACTGAGTCACGGTTTATATCCATAAGATATTATTATTTGTGATCGCTTGACTTTTATAATTTATCAGTAAAAACCGACAATACGATGACATGAGGATTGAGTATAAAATAAAGTCTGAATTTGTATAAATCTCTTGTTGAAAAAAAACCCCAAAAAAAACAAACCATATATCGCGAATACTAAAAACGTTAGGTCCATGTTACTTGTCCACATATTTTTCTGTACACGACACATGCTTGCTATACTTAATATTGTATTTATTATTTTGCCATTCTCAGGGATATTTTTTCATTTTTTTTAGAATTTAACAAATGCATATTTTAACAGAACATTTCTAATCTCTTTTTCTTTGTGTTTTTACGGAGAGGTAAAACTCTTACTGTCACATCTCTCTTTAAAGTCTTATATATATATATATATATATATATATATATATATATATATATATATATATATATGTGTGTGTGTGTGTGTGTGTGTGTGTGTGTGTGTGTGTGTGTGTGTGTGTGTGTGTGTGTGTGTGAATATATATGTTTGTAATAAAAAAAGTATCCGACAATATGGAGAAAATTGAAAAAAAAGTAACCCAAAGTGAAGAATTTATTGTGAAAGAAAATCGACGCTATAATGTTTCGGGTTTAATAAACCATCACCAGGACTTCGAAAAGATGAAACCATGTGTTGTTAGATCAACGATGGATGTTCATCAAAATAAAAAAAAAAACAAGTGAGGAGATAATATATATAGGGAAAATAAATCAGCGTTCATTTTTCAAAAAACATCACGTGACTGTGTAAGGTAATGATGTAAAACAATGATGATGGGATTATGAAAACCGAAACGTTATAGCATCGACTTTATTTCACAAATTATTCACTTTAGATTACTTTGCTTTACCATTTTTTTCCATATATGTGTGTGTATGCATATATGCGTGCCTGTTTAGGTAGGTGTAACTATTTTGTATAAATGTATGAATATATACGACATCACAGCAAGTTAAACTGAACATGGAGTCAAGTTAATGTGGGAGGGGCCTCACACAAATCGAAATCTGTGCTGTCGTCACAAAAATACTTGGTCTCCTTGGCATTTCCTTTTAGGGTTGCCTTAAATATGCACGTACTCGTATCAGGTGATCATCTTTAAACCACTTGGTTCAAAGGGCAGTTGATCCTTGAATGGTAGTGTGGGAGTATATTTCATTTTTTTACACCGACCCTAATTTTATTTTTTATCTTCTATTTTTAATTTTCTATTTTTATGGTCTCCATCACAATTTGATTTTTCTTTCTCTTGCCTCATTTATCAGAAAGTTCACTATAAATCAAATCTAGAAAACTCTTTTAAATCATTCTGAAAAATTGCTAGAAGAGTGATTACTATTTAAAGACTCGCACATCTCTAAATTATGCTCTTTCTCTAGTTTTATACTAATTTGCGATTATAGGTAATCCGCTATTTTGAAGGTAGATATTTGCATTTTATCATATTCTTAGAATATGATATTTTGGCCATATTAGCTTGTCATTTCATTCGTTTTCTTTCATTCTTTTTTGCAGCGAAACAGTTTTCAGAAGCATTAATTTTATAAAATATATCATCTTTTTATGTTCACCTGGATTGTTCTTTGTCAATGTTATTTATTCTGAGATATATCTTGCTTAAATGTTTAATGTTAAACGCGCCTTCCATACAAAAATAAAAAAAAATAAAAAGAATTACGAAAAGATATTATTTGTTGAATTCTATATGCAAATAAAATCCACCAAAAATTACTGCAGACAATTTCCATAAATTGTTGAGAGATTTCAGTATTTTTAATGGAGCGAACAAAACGATATACCATGAAAATAAAACGCTATCCTTAGGTAATTTTACTTGCTGCTAAGATATTTTATCTCTATTATAACTCGTAAATAATCTTGAAAAATTGAGATTTTATGTTCTTCATATTATCGACTGATACCCGTTTTCAAACAACCTGACGATATAAATGCAGCTTTATGTAAGGCTAGTTATTGAAGAAAGAAAGAATTTCAGAATAGTACACACACACATACACGCATGCACGCACGCACGCATTATATATATATATATATATATATATATATATATATATATTTCAAGCATATTTTATTGAAAACAATAAGCAATTTAATATCTAATATTATTTTACAATTTTTTTATAGATTATATCAATGTTGCAGGAATGGTTAATTTGTGGAATATTTTCTGAGCAAAATAACTTAGAACTTTCCTTTGCATTTACCAATGTAAAAATGCTGATTCAAAATTATATTGGCAAACTTTAACTGCATCATATAAATCCATAAGAAACGTTGGGTAAAATAGTACATTAACAGAAACCGAACGTATTAAGGGAGTGAATTAGGGAATAACATGTAAGAAAGAAACACGTATACAGGCTGATTCATTTTCTGAAAGGCTAAGAGTTGATATATGTATATATATATATCATCATTCATCATCATCATCATGTCGCGCCGCCAGCGCGGATATCCCTGACCCTCTCTCGCCATTTCTCCCTATCATTCATCGCCTCCGGCAGATCTTCTGGGTTACATCCTGTGTCCTCACATAGTTGCTGTATGTAAGTTCGTGCTGGTCGTCCTACTTTTGCACATCCATATGTGGGGGTCCACAGGAGTACATCGCTTATGAGCTCGTCCCTGCTTCTCCAGCAGTGTCCCGCGTGTCTGGTTCGTCTGACTTGTATAGTTTTCGTTATGGGGGGCAAGTGTCCGTATAGTTGGAGTCTCGTGGGGTGTTGTCGCCAGGACTTGTTTAATACTGCTCTCAACATTCTTGTGTAATTTCCGTCTAGTTTCCTCTCCAGCCGCTTCGTTAGCATCCATGTGGTGCATCCATATAGCAGTATCGACACAACCGCTGCCTGCAAGAAACTGCGTTTCATTTTATCAGTTAGGTCCGACTTCCATATGATCGTGAGCCTATCGATAGCTGTCCACGCCTTCGTCAGTCGTGTGTCGATGTCTTTTTCGGTTGATGAGACGCTACTTCCTAGGTAGGTGAATTTGTCTACTAGTTTCAGAGAGGCTCCGTCTAGTGTGGCAATGTCGCCCGTTTGGTTGTAACACATATATTCAGTTTTGTTTGCATTGACATGGAGGCCAATGCCTGCTGCGGCTCGTTCCAGATTATGCAGTAGTGTCTCTGCTTGATTAGGCGTATTCGCTAGTAACGCCAAGTCATCAGCGTAGTCGGCGTCCGTGATTGTTTTTGCGGGGTACCTTTTGCTTCTTCTCTTAGTCAGCTCGAAGCCATTTTCTCTGATTTTGTCGATCGAAGTCCTAAGCACATAGTCTAGACAGATGATAAAGAGGTACGGGGCTAGTGTGTCTCCTTGTAGTACTCCTGCAACAATGTCGAAGTATTCCGTGTCTCCATCTGGTGAACGTACTTTCACTTTGGTGTTTCTGTAGAGAATCATTATCGCTGCTACGGTTTCTTTTGGTAGGCCGTATGCTAGTAGGATTTGCTCCATCTTCCCCCTGTGTATGGAATCGAAGGCCTTTGTAAAGTCGACAAATAGTAATGTCACCTGTAAGTTTTTTGCCCGAACGCCTTCAAGGATTCTACGGATGGTCAGTATTTGTGAGGTTGTGGATCTATTTCTCCGGAAGCCGTTTTGGTTTTTCCTAAGGATGTTGTCTATTTTAGGTTCTATGCGGTTTCGTAGTAGGGCATTGTAGATTTTGGCTGCTATGGATGTAAGTGTTATCCCTCGGTAGTTCTTGGCTAGTCCGAGGTCGCCTTTTTTAAGGAATGGAAGGATGCATCCCTTCGTCCATCTTTCTATCCTATTTTGACTATAGACTGCGTTGCATTGCCGGAGCAGTATATCGTCGAATTGTCTAGTCTTCCACACTTCTAGGGGGATCTCGTCTAGCCCTGCTGCTTTCCTATTTTTAATTCTTCTGAGAACTGAGTCGAGTTCTTCTTTGGTGAAAGGACCTAGTTTAACGTCTAATTGCTTACTAATAATTCTGGTGATCGGTTCATCCGTTATTTCCAGTGGGTTTCCTAGTAGACTTTTGAAGTGCTGTTCCCACAGTTTTACTCTTTCTTGTTGGCTTGCAGCTTTCAATTTTGCTTTGGCTGTGCTCTTCCTTTTACTTACTTCGTTTATTGTTTGCCAGGCTATCCTAGATTGTCTATCTTCCACCGAGTCTCTAATCTTATCTATTTGATTTTGTATGTATTCTGCCTGTTCTTTTAGATATATTCCTGTTAATTGATGTTGAGCCTTTTCTAGTTTTCGTGCATTTGTGTTTGTTGGGTTCTTTTGATAGCTTTTGGAGGCAGTTTTCACAAGTGCACGTTTTTCTCTAACCGCTGGCGTTTCCCAAGGGGCTCTATATTTAGTTGTAGGTTTTGTTGGAATACACTTTGCTGCCGCCTCAAGGTGTGCTTCTACAAAATTTTCATATTCGTCATTTGGGGTACCTTTTTCTGCTTTCTCTTGTAGTGCTTCGAATCTGTTTCTTAATTCTAATGCATATCTATCTCTAATATCTCTGTTGTTGAGTATGGCCCAGTCATAGTGCTTGGTTGTTGCTTTACGTGTGGCGTTTTTTCGTAGGCTTAGACGTACTTTGGCCGTAACTATTCGATGATCGGAGGACATACCCTCGAAAGAGGAGTATGCCTCGCAATTCATCGCTCTGTTTTTCCATTTCCCGTTTATAAGGACGTAGTCTATCTGTGCTTTACTCTTATTCGCGTATGTGTAGGTCCACAATTTCCCCTCCCTTTTTTGAAAGTTTGTATTGAGGCATGTTAATCTATTTTCTATCATGAAATCTATTAGATGTTGTCCATTCCTGTTTGATGCATTGTGTAGGCTGTATTTGTTGTGTCTGTTTTTCCCGATTTGTGCATTCATATCTCCGCCAATGACTAGCAGGTTGTGTTTCGGAATGCTACGTACTAGGGAGGATAGATCTTCGTAGAAGGTGACTATTTCGTTTTCTTCTCTAACATTGGTAGGGCTGTAGCAGGAGATAATTGTTGCTTTGGGGTTGCCATTAAACGTTGCGGCCATCATCCTAGGTTGTATTCTCTCAATGCTGTTCAGTGTTTTTAACGCTCTTGGTCCTAGAAGCATTCCCACCCCTCCTACCGATGCATTGATAGAGTTTTTCCATGCGGATACAGTCACCAGCATCCATCCATTACCAGTTTCGTGATACTTGATATCTTCGGTGTGCGTGTATCGGTGCTCTTGTATGCAAATTATGTCTATCCTATGTTCTACGGCTGATGCAGTTAGCTCTGATAGTTGACCTATTCTATTTAGGGTTCTCACGTTAAATGTCGCTATCTGTATTGTTTGTTTGCATCTTAGTAGTTTTTGTTTGAGTTTGAGCTCTGTAGCTGATTTTTCGAACACTGAGGCCAGGGCTCCAACCTCAGCACGACACGCCCCTTTTTTACCCGTGCGAAGAGCGATGCGGTTTATGTATCTGGTTTGAGTACGAGTCATGGTTATCTTTCGATGGCTGTTTTTATTCTCATCTATAGAAGCCACTCTTATAGATGAGCAGCAGTAGTTCCCCGATCGAACTGACAATCCTGAGCGTTAAGCCGCAGGACTCACACGTACATCACGCTGCTTCCCATGTGTATGTGTTAGAAAAAAAAAAAAAAAAAAAAAAAAACGAAAACAAAAGAAAAATGAAAAAAAAAAAAAAAACTTTTTTTTTTTTTTTACCTTAAGTTTTAACTTAGTTAAAGTCCAAGACTGCTGTCTGTTAAAATTCAAAGACATTTTGGGGTATATTTCAGCCTATCATCCGACTCCGGCCCTGACAGGTTTTTAATTTATTGGTAGAATTCGATTTTTGACTTCGGTTGCTTTTTTTTTTTTTTTTTTTTTAATTTTTAACTGAGAGTGTGCAATAAGACTTCTAAGCTTAAGAAAGTTCTATTTCTGTTTGCCCTGTATACTAACGCATTCGACCAGCGTCATTATACGTCATTTTATTTTATTTTATTTTATTTATTTATTTATTTTATTTTTATTTATTTTTTTTTCCTTGGGGGGGGGCATTTTGGGGTTTTCTTTAGCAAATTTAGAAGTTCATCTTCCAAAAGTAAAGTTTTTCCTGAAAATTAAGTCGCATAAGTCTTCATTCTTCATTTAAACAACACAGAATACAGCTGAGATTTAAGACATTACTATTTTAAATCAAATGTGCATTTTAAATGAACAGTTTAGTAGAATAAATTTACTGACCTCTGTGAAAAAAACTTCTGGAAACGGAATCACTTCCAACGTATGCATACTATTTCAACAAATGAAGGATTGAATTATTACTAATTTTTAATAGTATTTATATTAAAGGTTCCACTCCAATATCATGGTCATCTACTGGGGTGGACAGAGAGAGAGAGACAGCGAGAGAGAGAGAGAGAGAGGAGGAGTCAACTCTTTTATGGCTTTCGTCTTTAGCACGTGTTAGACTACATTTGAGGTGTTTTGGATATTTTTTTTTCTTTCTTTTCTTGGAGGGGGGCAATTTTGGGGTTTTCTTTAGCAAATTTAGAAGTTCGCCTTCCAAAAGTAAAGTTTTTCCTGAAAATTAAGTCGCATAAGTCTTCATTCTTCATTTAAACAACACAGAATACAGCTGATATTTAAGACATTACTATTTTAAATCAAATGTGCATTTTAAATGAACAGTTTAGTAGAATAAATTTACTGACCTCTGTGAAAAACTTCTGGAAACGGAATCACTTCCAACGTATGCATACTATTTCAACAAATGAAGGATTGAATTATTACTAATTTTTAATAGTAAAATATATATATATATATATATATATATATATATATATATATATATATATATATAATCTTTAGTTTTCAATTTTACGCTAATTCAGGGAAATAAATTACACTTTACTCTTCATTTATTGATATCTTTATTTTCACAATATAGTCCTGTTTGTTGGGCTGAAAATATAGTCCTTCTAATACTACATCAGAAAAGCGTATGACTGAACTACATCTGATAAAATATGTTTCAGTTATCTATATCTGTGTGTTTGGAATACGTATTAATTGCTATTTATACAAGATGGGTCAAATAATTTTTTTTTCAAAAACTATGTGTATTCGGGGGGATCATACCTAAAAATCATCTGCAGAAATAAGTAAAGCAGAAAATATAAATATTAGCGTACAATGAGCCCGGTTCCTTAAACTGTAGTCATAACATACAACTTGATTGGATGACATGTCGCTAAAACAATCAATTCATCTCAAAAATACATAGTAGAATAATTTAAGAAATATGATCAGCCGGTGAGTCGATAAAAATAGCGATAAAATTATGTTTAAACATGTAGTTGTTAGTGTTTAAGGTGCCCTTTCAGCATCATTAGTGCCCCTTCACAGTGTGGAATATTCGCATTCATTTGTTATCGATACTAATTTGAAGTTACTTAAAAAACATTGATTACAAATATAATTTTTGACACTGGTTAATCATACGATGAACGAAGTTCATTTTCATATGAAAACAATTCATGTCAGTTGTTCAACATTTGTCTTGACCAAACAAAATTTCTTGTTGGGACAATACGTGTGTTCTATGAGCAAAGACCAAGAAATAAGTCTGGAATTCACATTTAGTTCTTATCCTCTGGATATCTCCGTTTTGACACGTTTTGACTTTTAATTTTACCGAAAATTGTATGATTCTTTGAAAGGTCAATTATTTAATCAGATGAATTTCTTCTGAGGAATAAGAAGGAAAATATCAATTTTCAGGACATTCTGCCTCAGTAATAAACTGCAATTTTAAAGAAAAATGCATTTATTTAATATCTATGCTATATTTATTTCATAGTTCATATGATATACCGATCAATCTTCATGTTTTCTTTTACTGTTGACAAGACTTATGATACGCTGATTGTATAAGACCAAATAATTATCACGACACTAAACAAATTTTGATGGTGAAGCTCTAGTTCTGAATATCTGAGTATTGTACATTACTCCTTTATTGCTATTACTAGCAGGTTCACTATGACCTGGATTACTAATAGCTTATTGAGTCCCATTTATGAGTCAAATAGATCTGTTTCAAAATGATTTGCATTCAATAGGACTGCATGCAAAAATCTCTCTTTCGAAAAAAAATCTACATAAAAATGTAAATATGAACGTCTTAACGAATAACATTCCCTAACCTGCAGACATTAAAAAAAAAACTAGATGGATTGACACGCTGAATTCAATCAATCAAACAATCAGTCAATTACATTATCTTATGTGAAAGATTGATAAGTCTAGTTCCAACAGAAGAATTCAAAGTTAAATATGTGCAGGTTAATTAATTATTCTGCCGCTTTACATAGTTTCTTATAATTACCTCTCTATCCTTTTTATCAACATCATTTAGTTCCTCTGTTTCTTTTATAACCTCATTTCAAATCTAAAACGCATTTTTCTCTATGTAAATTTCAGTTGCTTTTTGTTAATTTTTTTTTTTTTGCTTTAGCCATTTCTATCATGTATCTCACATACAACCATTTTCTTTCTTTCTATCTTTCTATTGTATCCACTGAATACGCTTTTCTTTCTCTATTCTCCTTAATTATCTTTCATGTTCTCTTTATCGTCTGCTTGTGCCGCTTTCTTCTTCTCTCCCGTTTCTTCCCTTTAATTCCCTCTGTGCTTCCTCTCAACGAAGAAATCTATTTTATCGATCGATCTTCTTTAATTTCCCGCCCTAACGCCGTTTGAAGACCCATTATCCGTAGCTGTGATGCTCTCCAGTTTTAAATGTCCGAAATAAAACCAGAGACTTTGCTGCTACTTCACAGCAGGGATTATTATAAAACTAGCTGCGACTCTTTCTCTATTAAGTGCAGTAAGCCAATGTAAGTGCAGTAAGCCAATGGACCTAATACTGAGGACACCGCTTCAATAAAATGATATTTCTTGAGTAGCACATTTACTGAATTGACGTATTGAATCTCAACAGAACACCATATTTCCATTCATTATATATACTAATAAAAATAATACTTACGATGAGAGTGTGAATTTCTCTAGTCCATTCTCTTTCTTTGCTTGGTACATGCTGAAATCAGCAGCAAGTGTTTGTAATCACCGTCAGTATTCACGAAATCATGTGTGGTTAAATAATTGTGCTTTAGCTAAGCAGTATACGTCATATTTTAACGAGTGACATAATTTTACTCAAATTCAAACTTTATCTTATTAACAATTTTACTTATTATAAATGTTTTTTTGCAGATCATCAATCCTTTTTTCGAGTATATTTCATGTTAATTTCAGTTTCTTTTTATCATTTGTACCCATAGTGCCAGTTGTCGGCTATTTGTTGACCATGCAAACAAAAAGTAACATCAATTTTTTATCGAACCGCCAAATTCTTTATTTTAAAACTAGACAAATGTTGATCGTGGAATGAGAGTTTAAGTTATTTAGATAAAACACAATAAAATCAAGTTTAACAAAAAGGTCTATGGACAGGGTTGTCGTTTTTTGTTTTTTTTTGTTTTGTTTTAACTTTTTCCTTACTCTGTAATTTGCTTCAGAAAGATAAAATGTCTGGTGGGCCTTGGGTCACTATCTCCTTTTCACAGCTGGCTCTGTTTCCGACTGATGTTAGTTGAATACTCACGAGACGAAAACAACTTTCCAAACAGACAGTTCACCAACCCTTGTTACGTGGTCCACTCATTACAGTTCATTTTTTCTCTCGCATAACTTCAATTAATCAAGTTATTCGTGATAAAACCGAGCTGACGTAAATAACTCTAATTGAGGATCCAGATTTTGGTTTCAAATTGAAAGGTAGAAAACATCGACAGAAACTGGTCTCGGAAAATAAAGATGTCACCATCTTTGTGATAATGTCAATCTACGCTGAGGGAGAGATCAAAGCCAACACATTTCACAATATTAATAGACAGGAAGGAAAAGGCTTGTATTCTGATCGACATGGAAGTGTCACTCGAAACAAACACTCCCGTGACAGTTACATAGCATCTGTCCAAGTACAAAGACTTTTGGCTCAACTATCAGAAGGTTCTGAATTATGAAGACCAAAGAAACATCAGTTGTAATCGGAGATGTAGGGCTTGTATGAACGAAAGGCAGTGTGTTGATTAACGAAATCCCTGAGCAACATTGGCACTTTCTACTGGTTAGGAAGGCATGATTTCTGCTTCACTTGCGTGACGTAGATGGTAGTCCGCTCATATATCTCCACGGAAAGTGGAGTTGGAGTTCTTGTATTTCTGGTTGTTTTTGATGCCATTGCTTCTTCTTCTTCTTCTTCTTTGTACTTTATACAGTTTTTCAACTTATTACTATTTTTACCAGAACGTGTTCTCTTTTTGAATGGGGTTCAGTATTATTATTATTATTATTATTATTATTATTATTATTATTATTATTATTTACTCATGAGAGTTTTTCGCTTCAGTTTTAGCTGATGGTCTTTCACTGTAATTTGAGTGACAGTAAGTCACACAAGTCTCCAGGATTCTTCTCATGATTCTGGCGATTCTCAATAATGCTGTCGTTTGTCTACTCGTCCTCCAACTTCCAAGTCTTCCAGTCCCTATAATAATCCTTTAATTACTGTAACTAAAGCACCAAGAACAATTGGTATAATTGTCACCTTCATGTTCAACAGTTTTTTCAATTCCCTAGCAAGGTCCACGTACTTATCCTTCTTTTCACATTCTTTCAGTTTTATTCTGTGGTCAGCCAGGACAGCAAAGTCAACAAATTTGCAAGTTTTCTTTTTTTTTTTTGTTGATTATTATTAAGTCTGATCTTCTGTGACAGATTAGGAGATCCGTGTGTATATCAAAGTCTCATAGGAGTTTATGTGTGTTATTTTCTAGGACAGGTGCAGGGTTGTGCATATACCATTTGTTTGTATGGTCAAATCTAAATTTCTTTCACGTCTCCCAATGGATCACCTTGCCGAACAAGCCGTGTCTAGTCTTATATTCCTTCTCTGCTAATTTGTTGCATTCGCTTATTAATGTGATTGATGGTTTCATCTCTGTTAACACATCGCCTACATTTGCTATTTTGGTGGGTCTTATCTAGTCTCGCTTTAATATGATTGGTTCTTACGGCGTTGTTTTGTGCTGCTATTATGAGAGATTCTGTTTCTCTCTTAAAGTTTCCATTTCATAGCCATGTCCAGGTTTTGTCGTGTGTATTATTATTATTATTATTATTATTATTATTATTATTATTATTATTATTATTATTATTATTATTATTCCTTGAGAGTTTTTCACCTCAGTTTTAGCTGATGGTTTTTCACTGGAGGTTGATTGACAGCAAGTTTCCTCAAGTCTCCAGGAGTCTTCTCAGTATTCTTGCCGTTCTCAACCATGTAGTAATTTGCATGGTCACCACTCGTTCTCTCATTTCCAAGTCTTCCAGTCTTTTTAACAACATTTTAGTTATTGTACCAAAAGCATCAATCACGATTGGTATAATTGTCACCCTAATGTCCCATATTTTTTTTTTCAAATCCCTAAGGTAGAGGTACTTATCATTATTTTCGCATTCTTTCTTTTTTTTTTCCTGTGGTCCGCCGAGACAGTATCTACCAAAAGAAGGAAACCAAATCATTTCCATATGTTTGTATAATAAAGTTTGATCACACCAAATACATTTCTCAGAATAAGGAACATACTCTAAGTAAATGAGAACATCCCTTTGTTATCATAATGAGCTTTATGTTCGAGATATTGATTCAATATATAGATAATGCGTTCTTTCTTAGTATCTTTATTTTACATCTAATCAAAACAATTCTAATTATCTCCTTTTATATTTTTATTTTTCTGCAATTTTTTGAAATCGAAATGACCTGAAATGAATATCTTTTTTTCTCACTTAACAAGTGTCAATAGGATTTAGTCGGACAAGATGTTCTCATTTTTCACAAAATATACTTTTCTTTGTATTTTGAAGATACGATATTTTGTTTCAATGTTATTTTCTATTCTTTCTTGAGTGTTTATTTCCCACATAGAATTTTTTGTTGAGTCTTTATATTAGTGTTCCTTTATTGCCACTGATATCATTATGATAACATTATTTAAATTGCATCATATTCAGTTGCAGTTAAATGAATAAAAAACTGAAATTCAATATAGTCGATCATCATAAAAGTGTCATTATGAAAAAATAAATAGATGTATATAATGGAAAACTAAGAAAGAAACAAATAAAAATTATATGTAAGAATAAGTTAAGATAAATGAAAGTAAATTTGATGGAAGTGTGGACAAAGTAAGTATGCAAACTGACACGAAAATATAGGAGAAAATAGAACATTGGCATAAAGGATGGAAAGGAGTTTTATTTTGAGAAAAAGGAGAACGATTAGAAAAAAAAACAAGTTATAAACTAAAATAAATGACATTGTTTAAATGCTTGATATTTTTTAAGAGAGACGAAAAAGAAAAACATATTGAAGACCAAGAGAAATATTTTAAAGAAATAATTCACTTAATTTGAAATTAGAAAGCGAAATAAAAACAATCAAATATAGCAATACGAAAGAATATTTCAATTCCGGAACGTTACATAATTAAAGAAATGTGTTTTCTTCAAACTAGGGTTTTACGAAATGTTTTGCTGAAATGCAATACACTGTGTCAGAGTTTAAATTTAAATGATTAACCTTAATACGTTTATAACATTTTGATCAATCATGATGATATAATTTACTATTGATTGCCATTTCAGTATCCAGACGTTTGCAAGTTTGTGAGGTTGTGGCATCACTTTTCTAATTAAGTTTTAAAAAAACGAATCGGTCGACTGAAATATTTTCAAATCAATGAATGTTGAGGCGACAAGAGAGGACAAAAAAATAAGAAAAGCAAATGGAAAAAATTAAGAGAGAATAAATTATATATATATATATATATATATATATATATATATGGGGGGGGGGGCATGTGTGTTTATAAGATATTATTATGAATTGAAATTGAAAATTATACAATGATCAAGAGCAGTCAATTTAGTACGAGCATTGATCGTGGATAATTTATTTTTATTATCAACTTGAATGGATACCAACATTATATGCTTTAAAATATTTATTTAAGAAGACACAAGCCACCAATTTTTTCCACTACGTGAAACATTATTGAAAATAATCAGTTAAAACTTCATTTACTTAGTTTGTCTTGCCTTATTGCATGTTTTTTTACTACTCCAAAATTTTGATAATTGAAATAGAAAATATTCCTGAGAACTGATAAGAGGATCGTAGATGTAGTGTAGCCATTTAAGAGTATTTCTTTTGTCTATTTTTATGTAATTCTGTGATTTGGTGATACGGAAGAATATTAATTCAAAACAAGCAAATCAAAGTTAATTCATGATCACTAATTCACACACTAATCTATGTAACATATCTAATCAAGTTTTTTAATTTCATTGTATATTACTCTTTTCATGAGGTGACCTGTTATCCTGAACGGGTTTAATTTTCCACTGTCTCTCCTTAAACCTGTTTTAAATCTTTCACATTTCTATGATATTCATTTGAAAATCGACGAAGAATCTTGATTCGCATCATATTTTCAAGAAACACTTAATCAACCATATTAGTAAATACTAAAAAAATACTCAAATATGCGTGAATTCCTTTTTCTATTTGATATGTTTCCAAGATTTACATTCATCAGCTAATTTGAAATGATGTTTGCCTATTTGAAAAAACTTGTATATCTATATGAGAATTCTGAAAAGCTCCCTGCTAAGAAGAACGAATACAGATGTGGATTTAGAAAGAACAGTTCAAGAATCAGCTAAAATCTCCCCTAAAGTCATGGATAAACCTATCATGATAATCATTAATAACCAATTAGACATCAAACTATGACAGTTTACCCAAGAACTCAACCTAGTACTAACAAAGGTAGAAAACAGGAAAGCTTCCAGGGAAAATCCCATCCAGAAGTATGGAAGAGAAGGAAATTCAATGATTTACTGCCCCAATAATGCCACGCTGTATATAAAGAGAACATACTAGAGATATGGACATAATGCTGTATACCTCCTTTATCTCAAAAAGGTCTCCTCAGAATCGCCAAGAATTACTGAGTTTTAACTTCTAAAGCGGCTAAGGTTTATAATGATCTGCTACTCAACCGCATCAAACCAGAAACTGAGATAATTCCCAGAAAGAATCAAAATGGTTTTCAGAGAGAGCGTTCCACAAGATCATAGATTTTGACAATCCATCAAACCATAGGAGTAAGAGCAACAAACCTTAAAGTGACATTCTTATTCGTAGATATCTCTAAGGCATTTGACTCCATACTCAGATGGAAGATGGAGTAAATATTACAAGTGTATGGTCTTCCCAAAGAAAATGAGACTAGACTTGTTCAACGGATGGCGACACAAACTTCTTTGATATCATTGCTGGTGTTTTGCGAAGCGATACATTATCCATATGTCTGTTTTTAATCTGACCAGACTGTGTACATCGAACGTCGATAGATCTAATGAACAAAAATGACTTAACGCTAAAAAAAGCAAGAAGTAGACGATACCTCGCACAAAGTATTACGGACGCAGACTACACAGATGCAAATATACCAATCTTAGACAAATCCAACTTGCATAGAGTGGAGCAGGCAGCAGGAGGCATTGGACTCGATATGAAAGAAGCCAAAGAGGAGTAGACGTGTTTTAATATAGAAGAAGACATCTCCACTCTAGATGGTGGTTATCTGAAATTAAGGGACAAGTTCACATATTCATCTACTTAAAGTGACATTAATATGCACCTAGCAAATGCATGGACAGGTATCGATGATTATATGGAAGTCTGAACAGTCTGTCACAATAAAGCGTAATTTCTTCTTAAAAGCAATCGTGTCAATTCTACTATATAGATAGAACCAACGGACGCTAACTAATCGTGTTGAAAAAAAGGTAGATGGGAACTGCACAATAATGCTACGAGCTATATTGAACAAATTCTGGAAGGAACATTCCACGAAACAGCGGATGTACCGCCACCTGCTTCCTATCTCTTAAATCATCAAAATATGACGAACCAGACATGCAGGACACTACTGAAAAGCAAGGACAAACTTATAAATGACGTTATCCTATGGAACCCTTCACACGGACGTGGTAGTGTTGGCCGACCAACAAAAAATTACCTTGAACAGTTCTGTACAGACACAGGATGTAGTCTAGAAGACCTGTCTGAAGCGATGGATGATGAGATCGAATGGTTAGAGAAAATCAGCGAAATCCGTGCTAGTAGCGTGATATGATGAATATGAATTCTGAAATCCACACGCACCATATATAAAAAGCATTGAAAACTAACGCGAAGAAAAGGATAAAACAAAAAAATGCTGAAATAATTAAAAATTGCAAAATAAACAATATAAAAATAAAGATAAAATAATATTCAATTACATGAAAAATTATGAAATCAAACAAAAAAATAAAGTTTTTTTAATAAAAATGACATTGACTGAAAGAAAGGTCATAATGATTCAAATTAAACCTTTGCTGAATTTATCATAATTTTTGATACACGAATAATTTCATCTCATTCCATGCAACCGGTGACTTTACCAATGAAAGAATCTACTAAATAAATGGGATGAATATCATTGAACTATTCTTCATTCATCATTCATTTCTTTATTGATAAAAAAAAACTTCAGTCGTACACTGTTTTTATTTATTTATTTATTTAAAAAACAAAAAATAATGTTTTTTATGGCATCATTTATTTCCAGTGTAACGATAATTATGAAAACGATTAAATCTATACTGAAATAAATAAAAAAGGCTCACTAAAATAAACAAAATAGTAAATACTATCAAAAAACATGATAAACAAATTTTTAGTGCCAGTACTTTCTTTTTCAGTGGGAATAATTAATTATACACTTAAACTACTAAATATATTTAATATTCTTACCAAAAAATTTTCACGGAAAATTCTAAATATTTCAAACTTAAAATTATTGAAAATGAAGAGATATATCAACTTAAGAATTCTTTTTTTCTAAATTGTTTTTTCTGTATGTTCAAAAGACTATCGTTTTTGTTTCATATTCAATCTGATGGTCAATTAACAATAATAATAAAGTCGACTTTGATTTCTGAAGGATGGGTTTTTAACGATGTCTAATTGTTGGTGGGAAATGCTTGTGTTCGATACTCGCAGCGAACATTGCGCTCTAAATTCAGGCCTTGCACCACATCTATGATGTTAAAGTAGTATTTAAATCATAAATAATTATTCTAATTTTGCTATTCATTTTTTTTTCTTTTGAAGTTTGAAAATTAAAAATCTGTACAATTATCGTAAGGTCTCTCGATAATTATTGTTTATCTTAGGCGACCTGCTTTCAATGAGAAATCTCTCTTTCTGATAAGCAACATGTTTTATACTCTAAAACCTTCACCTGGCTCTACTAAACACAATGCAAACAAAATCAGTGTTTTATATATAAAACTGTTTCGCTGTTTATACAGGATAAACAACTTCCTCACAATACTTTGTCAAAAGGTTTGCAATATTTTTGACAAGTGTTAGCTTGCAGCACGCATATCATGTGACCAAAGTTATTCAGCTTTGGTAGAAACCGATTGTGTTTAGTAGTATCGTGATGCTTCGTGAGCAGACGTGCATTGTTTCACTCCGTATGTGTTTTAAAATTCACACAGGAGTTTTAATTTTGTCATAACGACAAAGAAGCAAAGAGAAATAGTTGTTAAGCAAAAGCGAAAGCCTGAGTTGATTATAGAAAAGTAATAAGATTGTTCAAGAAATTTCGCTAAAATTGCAGAAACCTAGACGATCAGACAAGGTTAGATAGGCGTAGAAAGCGTAGATTCGGAAGCCGTGAGACAAATCCGGTGAATAGCACTCTGAAAGTATTCGATGACCTTGACATTTGACAGTCCAGCGAGTTTCATTAACCTTATGATCTCAACAAAAGAGTCTGAAACAGCCGAATTGCGTCTCAGATTACGAACAGTTTGCAAAACATTTGACTCATCATATTATTAATATAGATATGTGTTAGTTTGCCTAACTTATAGTATGACAGTAATAGAAATCCCTTACGAATAACCCCTGCCAATTTTTCCTTACACATTGTAGTCACTGCTGATTCTTATCTGCCTTTCATCATTCCAACTGACCGATTCTAGCTGTCATCTCAATTGAGAAGTAGATGCTGAATGCAGAAAAAGTCTGCCAAAACAATTGTCTGACCGTAAGAAGAACGGCACGTGCGCACAGTTGCGTGAGATGTGATAATTTTTGGACAATCAATCACAAGTTTACTGGCCAAAACCTCTTAAGTCGGTAACATCTGTTGGTCCATTTCCATTTTATTCCCTGTGTGTGAACATCATGTCCACAAGAAGCTAATCAGAACTCATTAGATGTTCAGTAAATATTACTATCGTCTGTCGCTGGAATTGTTACCCGATCCAATCCAAAAGGTTAAACATGAACGAGGATTGCAATCGAAAGATGATCGCTAAGCTCTGGACTCGTTTACTTCATAAACGACTCCGGTATTTTCCGTGTCAATTGCTATCTTTCAGTCAATTAAGTTTGTTAGTCCGCCATTTTAACTTTTATGATGAATATATACAACTCTCTTCTCAATTGTCTTATGCAATGTTTTATTATTCTTGACTCTTATGTCGCAATATATATATATATATATATATATATATATATATATATATATATATATGAATGTATATATGAATGTATAGCGGCGTTTATCCTTAGATGATGATATAGACGAAGAGTCTTTTAAAAAAGGGTATATCAGCGACGTGGACAATTGGAAAAACACATACTACAATAGTCAATAAAGTAAATTTAAAAAAAGAAGGTGGCATTCTTGCAAGAAATTGATATATTTAGATAGACATCTATTTTATCGACATCAATTTAACTGAATATATGAAAACGTAAAATATCAGGTACAATAGTGATATAAGTCTTCCAGACTACATTAATAAATAGCTTGCCAAACACACACACACACACACACACACACACACACACACACACACACACACACACACACGCACACTCATATATATATATATGTGTGTGTGTGTTTTAATCATTATGAAGTTTATTTTCTGATCCCAGTAGATTTGATAAAACTACCTCTTTCTAATATATTCAAAAATACACCGACAGACCTACTAACACACACACAAACACACGTACACTCATACGTATATATATATATATATATATATATATATATATGTGTGTGTGTGTGTGTGTGTGTGTGTACATTCGTATGTATGCTTAAGTGTGTACATTAGCATGTTAATACGTGTGCTTTGTGTATGTATATAGGAAACTGAAATTTGATATTTTTTTAATCTTTCTGCTTTTTTAATCTGTTAATACTTGTAAAAGTTATCTTCTTGATTTAGAAGCAATACAATACTCACCGTCCCAGTGGGATTCCAACAGGCATCCAGTTGATTGACAAGAGAGCAAGCTCTATCTCAGCAAGCTCCCTACACCATTGGATCATAATGCTGTATGATGGATATTTATCTAGCACTATATTCACACTGAAAACTATCAGCCAATCATGACTCAAGGAAAGAAATCAACGAGATGCCAGAATGGAATATTACAGCTTGCTTAAATACCAATTGCTTTATGCGTCAATTAACTTATACTTATCAAGTCTACTAGATGGAACACACTTCGGCCGGCCGTGGTATAACGGCGTGGATCTGTTTGGATGTATCTAGTCTCTGGCGGCGATCAGTATGTCGAGGCTGCCTGATGTGGGTCCCGGAGAGTCCAAGTACTTGCGTAACGCGTCTGAGACTGCATTACTCCCCAAGTCTCAGGAAATCATCCTCTAGGCTCTAACTCTTTTTTAAGATGCTAAGTTTTTAGCCTTGTACCTGAGGTACCCTTCTTTGAAGGATGCCTATGTAGTCCCAGGCATTTTTGTGAATGTCGAGCGTGCTTGGGTTACGATCATGTTCCCGGACTCACTTGAAAAAATCCCTTGTGTCACACTTGAACGCTGTGTGGGGAGCTCGACAAATACCGATATACTTAGCTATTCCAAAAATATGAGACACACTGCCCTCGGCCGTAGTATAACGGCTTGGATCAGGTAGGGTGTTCGGGCAGTAGTCACTTGGTCGGGGCTAATTGATGTGAGTGCCGTGAATGTTGGGCTACCGAGACTGACATACACCCCATGCCTCAGGGGGCCATCCCCGCTTGCTCTAAGCATCCGCTGTGGGATTAGGTTTTGGGGCCAATTTCAGGAGAATGACGACGAGGCGCAAGGCATTTATGTGAATGCCAGGTGTGTTGGCCAACGGCGCTGTGCCCAGACCAACTGGCAAACGGCATTGCGCTGCATTCACGCGTTAAATAGGGCTCTCGACAAATACCGTTAAATCCGTAGTTTTTCTCAATGCAAAAGTGTACTAACTCAGTCAATTCAACAATAATGAGGCCAGATAAAAAAAGAAAACATCTAACCAACAAATAATTACATTATAGTCAGATAAAAAGCGCATTAATACATCCCGATCGAACTATTCTTTGTTTGATTGCTAAATTCCATGCTTAGCATTAGTAGCATGGTAGCAACTCGCGTTCCCAATCTTTCCATCGTCAATCATTGGGTGTACCTTTAATCCACACCCAAGAGTGTTTTCGTTAAATAAACATGTATCACGTGCCGTGATAGACGAACAGTTTTCGTTGATCCCTTATACAATATCTGCTATTCTGCCATGTCTAGATAATATCTCTAAAACAGTGAGAAGACCAATAGAAAATAAACTTAAAGAGCCTGCAAAACATTTATTATGTCAAGCAAGAAACTGTATTAACGATGATTATCATAAGTTTAGTTTTGCGAGAAAGATTATTTTATTCAATAATCTTTATTCCAGAGACAAATCCCAAAATAAGAGAATATGATCGTCTCAGTTTGCTGGTGTTTTGTTTTTAAATTTTTTTTTCTGTATTTCATATTTCAATTCATGAAAGTTAACACGATATTAGTAAATGAACAAATATCAACACAAGAAGATGAAGTTAGCTTAAGAACACACATTTTGCATCAATCAAGGACTATCCAACAGACCTAATCTAAATTTTACACCCTATTCTGAAATGCATGAATAATCCTTTTTTAAATACATGATGGAGTCCCTATGATTTTATGGCTAACGTGCTGAACGGCAACATTATAGTAAGACAGTTCGAACTCCAGTCACATTATTACGTTCAATTTCATAGAAATACACTTAAGAAATGTATTAATTCTCTAATCTCCATGCAATGGGTTTAATAGTACCATTACTATTCTTCTACAAGGATGCTTTACAATAACCCACCGAAGTTGATAAGCAAAGAAACCAAACCAAACTAAAAGGCATGGAACTTAAAACCCATCATATAAAGTCCAAAACTTTCTTTTCCTATATCTTTCTGGTCCACAAGCCAAACTAAATTAATAAAAGTGACACAAACGAAGGAAGATCCTCTCCATCATAGCGAAAGACGATCCCGGGGCAAAAGAGGCTTGCAAGTCTTGGTGCCAAAACGTTTAAGCCAATTTAAGTGTAAGACTGCTCGTCAAACGTTGTTAACAAAATACGTTCATTTTTAGATAGCGAAGCCATATTTGACTGGACTGGCTTAAGTGGATGTCAAAAATAACTTATTGGGCGTTAAGCTTAAATTTACCACTTGACAGACAGTGAACAAAACACGGAGTGATTGAAATGTTCAGTGACATCACAAGTGATTCAACTGTCAGTACTTGTGAGCTAAATGGTAAGACAATTTTAGACAAATATTTTCAAACCAATTGCTGCAATTATTTAAAACAATTTTTATTTCTTATACATTATGGTTCTATCGATTAAGACATTTTGGACTCTGAAGGAACATTTTGGTACTTGTTTAGGCAATTATATTTAACATTTTTATAGGTGAAAGAATTAACATTCAATTGTTGTTTACTAAAGATCTCTGAAATGTATATCTATCATCAAATAATGCATGGCCATCGTGAGTTGTAATGATAAAATATTGTGATTATTTATGGATACATGAAGTTTAATTGTAGCTAATAATTTTAGAGTTTTAAAAAATGTGTTAGCATTTAACACTTGTTTTAGTTCAAGTATATTACTTAACTGGGCAATTTTGTCCATCAATTAAACTAAAGAGGTTCGTTTTATTAAATGTTCACCACATATAATAGACATTTATCGAAGCAGTGGTGAGCCAGAACACTAAGTTATGATATTTCTATGATAAAATTTTACAATACGATTATTTTTTTTTTTTTATTTTTTAGTCATGTTATAGTTACGTGTATAGAAGGATCAATACTCACTAAAGATTGTAATAATCGACAATTATCAAAAAATATACTTCGATGTTGCCAAATTAAACCCATTCTAGTTTGATGTGCTTTAGCTGTTGTACTTAAATCTCTGTTTTATAATTAAATCTAGAAATTGACGTAAATGTATTTCTTTGATGAATAATTTGCTCTTTTGTTTCCTTCTGTGTTGATTTTTTTTTTATTTTCACGTGGTTTTCGAGAAACCGAGGGGAAGTTTGTATACAATATTTATCTACTAACGTTTTATTTTATTATAAAATTTCAAATTTAATATTTTAAGAAAGATTAAGTAAATCCCCTGATTATAAATAGCATTCGGGAGTTTAATATTCAAGCACAGAGGACGGTACTCATTGATTGGTTGCTTTTATAGTGTGTCATTCCATTTTATCATGTAATGTTTATACATAGATTGCAGTGGTCTTAATAAGAGGAATACATAAACTCAAATTATTATACAATTTCAAATAATTATTTATATTTATTGAAAGTCTACTTTTGTTTTGTTTTTAAATGCCGTTGTATAAGAGACCCTACCAAATATAAAAATCAGCATTCTAAATATTAACCTTTAATTAGGTGTGTACAAAACAGTCAAATATTTTGAATTCTAATTCCTAAGTTGGTCATAATTCATTAGCGACGCATTAGTTCCGGTGAAGTTCTTAAGTTCTACTTTATATAGATTTAGTATGAATGCAGAATAACCATCAGTTCAGACGCATTGTAAGACTTTTCTATGTGACTGAATAAATGAAAATCATCAATTTTCCGTTACAAAACTCAGAGTTGTGTGCGTGGAATATCAAATGCAAACTAAAATACTTGAATCGGCCTGCTATGTTTATGATAAAAATAAACCAATATCGTAATCCAGATTGTGAACTGATGTTCTGCTCTTTATACAACTGGTGTTGTCTCTGTCATTGTCAAATTATGCAAAACTGTGTGTAAGTAAGGATTTTACAAATCCTATAATATGGGTGAAACATATATCTTTATAGAAACTTTGAGGAGTTTTGTAAAGAAATTTTACATTGATTAGAAAAGAGAAAAATAGATTTAATGAGTCATCATTTTGTTCTCATATGAGTTATTAGCTCTAATTAATTAATCTTCTTATGTAATTATTTCATATATCAAACTTTAAACGCATACTATATATCTTATTATTATTGTTTGAATGAGTATGAATAATTATATCAAAATTAATTATATTAATTCGACATCATTATTTTGTTGTTGGAATTGTAATTTGTACGAGATATTACATCCTGCAGCAACATGGATTTCTGCTGATAGTTGTATATTACTGTTGAGCTATTCTTGATAGATAATGTTTCTTTTTTCGCTAATTTCCTAAAGTATGTGCATCACATTCGCTAGTTTTCCATCCATTTATTTGATTATCTATAGAGGACAGACCAAAACTCTTCCGAATTATTAATATAGATATTTTCGTCTTTGAAATTAGTTATTGAATATATTTTCCAATTACAACCTTTACTTATCTTTCATTGTTTATATACTTGGATATTCATGAGAACTGCTAAAGTAAATCGATTTTACTGTTTCGATTTTATCATTAAGTATTCACTGATATGGTTTGAACTTTCAGCTGATTATTTAATCCTTTTAAGTAAGATAAATGATACAAGCACTTAATTTAAGAGTGGATAAGAACAGTTTTCTACGTAAGATCGAAGATACTGCCAAGTGTCACACCCTTAATTCATATATCTAATTTATATAGCTAAAAAAATTATTTATAAAGGAAAAAGCTTTGCACATGAAACTGATAAATGTATATCTAATCGTGAATTGAATTTCTACGATCAGAAAATATCGGAAAATCTGGCAAACACTTCTACGCGACATAAGGGAAACGTTAGACAGCTGTTTCGACCTTCTCAGGTCTCATCAGCAGCGTATACCGTGATATCCCCCACTTGAGATCGAGCCAGTGACCACAGAATGCAGAGCGGAAACTCTCCCGTGTCCTCTGTAAAGATTACGGATGTAACTTGCAAGAGAAATTCAGTTTAATTAGCGGCGCAATTACCATGATCAGTTGATTTGGCATCCCTTGTGTGCGATGAGGACTGACGGTTCAGTGATAGAGTTTCGGCTTTGGGGCCGGCTCGTATATTTATAATTTTGTCCCTTTTTCCTCTCTTCGTTTGCATGTATATTCAATCTTTTCAACAAGGGTTCCTCATGTTTTCTTTAATGTTTTTAACCATTTAATATCACCATCCATACACTCTAGTGTCTTTTCTGGCAACATGTAATTATTATTTCGTAATCCTCTCTTTAGGTAATTGATACCTCCAGTCCAGAAAGTCACTTGGTCACAGTCTATGGATACTGATCCGAAGTAGGAAAGCGTGTTGCTCGGGCACATAGACAAATAGAGGAACGTTTTTTATGCGTGAGTAACACAATCTAACTTTGTGTTCGTAAAATATATTTACTAAAAATGTTAATGTGCATCCCTGCACTTTATTCCAACACAGTCAATACAAAAACCTGGAAATTATAAACAATATGAAAGAAATATATTTCAAATTACTAAATTGAATAGTACTATCATCTGATTTTGGGACATATTTAACGTTCCTAAATAGTCTCAGAAATATCAATGTAATTATATATGCAAATGTATAATAAAAACTAGCGTGAATGTTAAAACCGTAAGGCAGCTATAAAAAAAACGTAACAATTAATTATTTGAAAACTGTTTTATTGTTGGTCACTCGTTAATTTTAACGTGTGACCAACAATAAGAAATTGAATTTTTCCAATAATGAAATGAGCATGCTTGTGATTATATATATATATATATATATATACCATACCAATTTTTGCCTTGTTGGGTAGGGTATATAATACACTGACTGCTCCCCTACAGAGGGGTAAGACCCCTCCCCAACGAGTGTCCTGAATGACACTAAAAATCTGATGGTGATGTTCCAGTCATTCTGGGGCTTTGGGGAATGTGGAGCACCCGTTCATTGGCATTGCTCACAGGTCAATCTGGCCTGGAATGGTAGCACCTATGGGCCCTATCTATGGGTTAAATAGAACTAAACTACATACTTATGCTTAACTGAATTGTTTGCATTAGAACTCTTTGACTAAATTGAATCGCTTGAAATAGAAATGTTTTTGACGATTAAACTACATACTTACATTTAAACTGCATACTTATGCTAAATTGAATTGTTTGAAATGGAACTATCTTTAACACTAAAACTGTATTTACGCTCAACTGAATTGTTTAGTATAGAACTCCTTTGACATTTACCTGTAAGTAAACAAAATCTATATTACACTAAACTGAATTGGCTGAATTAGAACTGTTTTAATAAACCGAATACTGCGAAATAGAAATATTTTTGACAATGAAACTGTGTACTCATGCTAAATTGAATTGCTTGAAATAGAGAAGATTATTTGTATAAAAATGGATTTGGCGTTAAATGACCTACAAAGGTTGATATGCCATAAAACCCAAACAACCAATCAACCAACCAAACATACCTATTTTGTACGCGTTTTAAATACTGCATTTGTTCACTTAGGATATTCTATATTAGAAAGAATCCTGGAAATATCAATTGCAGAAAGTATTCTCAATTAGTTTATACAATGATATCAGTAGATTCCACGTACCCTATTTATAGTGGCTCGAGATCTAATTCATATCGACAGAATTTATTGTGAAATATATTTGACAGATATTATACTTTCGGCAACACTTGATCTTATTTCCAAACATCCTATCTTTATAATAGCCCGTCTTTGTGTCCAATACAATGGGTAAATTGTTAATATCGACGATTGCAACTATGTAATAGTCAAAAGATAGCAAAATTGCATTAAATTATTACCCGAGTTCTCTCACAATTCAAAGCAAGGTTTATCAGCTGAAATTATCTAATTCTTTTTCAAGATGATTTTATTTCCGCACTAATATTCCAAAGTGATGTTTCATTGTGGTTAATCAAATATTACAAGCTCCAATGGGAAAACAACAGCCGATGGATATGAAAATGCAGATAATGTACAAACAAGTCAATGTCTGGCTCTGCTAGAGAAAACGCACCTACAAGTGTATCAGTACAGGAAGTAAATAATAATTAACAATACTTTTAAGTTTCTTAGAAATGTAAAATGCATATCTTATCAGTTTTTCATTAAAAAGTAAATTTTCTATGAGATTCACGTTTGTGTCAAGGACAAATCCATAATGTTTTTATAAAAGATACAAAATTTAAATCTAATTCTAGGATTGTACCATTGTGAGAATCAGTTTTCTTGTTTCCTTTCATTTTTAGTTAGAGATTTAAGCTCACATTTTTCTTTTGTAAGACAAGGGTACAGAAATCGATCAGGTTTTGAGTATTCAGACTATTCACTATCTTCTTCTTCTTCTTCTTCTTCTTCTTCTTCTTCTTCTTCTTCTTCTTCTTCTTCTTCTTCCTTTTAATTTTCCGATAAACTCTAACTGGTGGTTTTACACTTGAGTGTTAGTGACAGCAAGTCTTCTTAAGTTTTCAAAACACTTCTAAATATTCTTGCTGATTTTAAAGGTGTTGTGGTCTGAATGATCTCAGTTTTTCCTATATCTCCATTTCATTAAGTTTCTTTTCCAGAGTCCAAAGGCCCCAAGTAGAATTGTTATCATCGTAATTTTCTTGTTTCACAACTTTTTCAGTTCTCAGGCACGGTTACCGTATTTATCAAACCTTTAACCTTCCTTCACTTGCACTCTGGCAAAACACAGTAGAGTACAACTTATTTTTCTTGTTAATTAAATTTAGCATAGTCATCTAGTATTGATAGGGTTGTCCGTTTGCAACAAATGATGATATTTGTTTCATTTCTATGACAGATTCTGGTTTGTGCCAATAGGTATTATCAGTGTAATCAAATTTCATTCTCTTGCATAATTCTCAGTTGATCCCACCAAATGGTTTTGTCTTTGACTTTTTTATGTGCTGATTTTAAGTATTTACTTATTCTGTAATTAACTGTTTCATGTAGATCATTACAAATTAAATCCCACTGCGTATTATCAATTTCTGCTTTGACATAAATAGTTTTCATAATAATACTTTGCGCTGATATTATTTGAGATTCAGTTTGATTCCTTAAATTTCCCATTCATATCGACGTTAAAGTCATCTCTTGTACAATAAGCTTAATTTCTTGCTTAAAAAAGTTATATTTTTTTCATACCATTTTCCTTTTCTATTTTTTTCATTGTTGTTCTGCCGTTATAATTGCATGTCTTTCTTTTCTACATGTTCAGTTTTGGCCATTACTGATGATCCAGAGGCAAGATGCTCTATTAACTGTTACTTTTTGTTTATTTCTTTTTTTTATTTTCTGCAAATCGTAGGTAACGACCTCAACTGCAAGAATGTTGATTACACCTATTCTATTGTTTGCATTGAGCAGTCATATTTTCCTTAAAACTTTAAAAAATTCACTTTCCTCTTTGCATTTTGTATTCACTCTGTTTCCTTTTTAAAACATCACTTCCCTCTTCGCATTCTTTCATTCACACCAAATATTTTGAGTCAACCCCCTGTTTCCTCATCTTGGATGATAGAATCTTTCAGCTGTATTCACACATTGATACATTGAAACTATGATTTCCAAACAGAACCGGATCATCCTTTCTTCTAAACAACAGACAGAGAAAATATTTAAAAAAAGTAAAGTACAAAATGTTGAATTTCAAACTTTAAAATGATGTTGTTTCACAATTTAGGATATTTCAGATATTTTAAATTTTACCCTTTCCTACATTTTTTACACTAAATGTAACGTTTTTTTTTCATTGGCGTCTGACTAACGGCATGTCTCCATTAATCTTTTTAATAATATGGCTGATTTTATATGTGCTATGGTCTGAGGGCCACCATTCTTCCACTAACATCCAGCTTATCCAATCCCTTTCAAAAGTCCTGTGGACAGGTCCAACCAATCTTTTAACTATTGGTACTACTTTCACTTTCAGGTTCCCCATTTTTTCCGTTCAATTGCAAGTTTTAGAAATTTGTCCAACTTTTACCTTCCCTTTAATTCCAGTCCGGTCTGCTAGATAGGATTTGGTGCTTCATCTATATCTCCAAATCTCGAATTTTATGCATCTCCTTCTCTTGGACAGAGTCTAGTTTGTGCATATACCATCTGATTGTATAGTCAAATTTTAATTTTTAACACAGTAATCAGAATCCAGCCAGTCATGTTTAGTTTTATGTTCCAATTGAGCAATGTTTCGGTATTCGCTAATCATGTAGTTCACTACTTAATCTCTTTTTCAACATAATCTACACTTGTTATTCTGCTGAGTATTTTCAATTTTTGCTTTAGTACATTTTATTGTTATGGCATTGTTTTCTGCTGCTATAAAAAGATATTCAGTTCTCTTTTAAAGTTTACCTTTCCTAGTCATGTGTAGAAATTCTCGTTTGCAATCTTGCCAGTTTGTTGCCCAAAATATTCATACAGTTGTTTTTCTTCGTATTTCTGTATTCAAGATTTTCTTGTTTTTCTGTCTACTCTCATCTTGTCAAGTGAATTACTGGCTGTTGTAATTAGTCCTTCTTTGATCATTTTAATGTATTCCTTATGCCATTTCCTTGATGCATCAATGCAAGCCCCAATGCTTTTGAATGAGTTTTCCTTTTTCTTATTTTGACACAGTTATCTATGTCATTTGTCGGATGCAGTGCATTGTGCGTAGTTATCACTTTCCTCGTCTATTTGTGTATTAGTCCATGTGTCTGAGTTCTGCTTTCATCAATTTCAAGAATGGTCCAGAGTAACATTCAAGGAGAATATCCAGGTGTTAATTCCTTTGTTTAGATTTCTGCTGTTGAACTTTGTTTGGAGAAGTTGTCAGGTTCTTCTGTGGGACCAATTTTTTTCCTATTTGTTTTTTTCATCTCCTTTCACTTGATGGTGTCATATTCCAGCATTTCGAAGTACCTATAATATTCCTTCTCAACTAGTGTACGGGACCATTGGCCTAATGTGTACAGTGAGCGCTAATGATCCGGGAGACCGAGATTCAATCCCAGGTCGAGTTATATCAAAAACTCAAAAATGGTACTTGATGCTACCTTGCTAAGCACTCAGCACATTAAGCTAAAGACCAAGGGTAAAGTGAAGCAATCCTGAGTACGGAGTAGCGTCCTTCCTTACACCTCGGTGTAGTAGCCATTTAAAAAGGAGCCTTCAGGTTACCCTCAACTAAGGTTGACAACTTTTACTAGCGTTCCGGTGTTTTCCAGAATTAGCAACTTAATTTTCCATCCATCTTTTTTCCTAATTTTCAATTATAGCGTGGATTTTTTTTCAATGCCAAATTCCATTCCAATATACCGGTTGTATATTTTTATTGTTAGTATCAGCTTTATTTTTCATTTTTAATACATATCTTAATATTCTTGATGCGCATTATGTGTTCATTCGGGTTCTTAGGCGCCATGCTTTGCAAAATAAGCGTCTAAAACATACGGGTAATTTGGCGCATTTTTCATGCAAATGTTCGGTCGGGAAAAAATATAAAACATAAGAGGCGATCATTGACGGGCAGAGCAATCTCAGCCATTTACAAAACTGGAACGTGCAAGTCAACAACGAAGAAGAAGAAGAAGAAGAAGAAGAAGAAGAAGAAGAAGAAGAAGAAGAAGAAGAAGAAGAAGTTATGGGTTTATAATTACAAAAGATGGTTGATTTTGGAGTTCTTGTTGATCAATGTTATTTTTCTCTTTAGCATGAAAGCATGTACTCCTTTGCAGAGCAAGTTTATTGTAAATTCTTTCAAACCAGAATTTGTCTTCTGAGTCACCTTGATTTCAATTAAGATTTTTCCGTTTTCATAAACAATGTACTGTGACTATACTAGACCCTAAGGTTGAAATATATATATATATATATATATATATATATATATATATATATATATATATATATAGTTTTAATTTAGTCCAAATAACCATTTTTCCGTGTTAAGTATGTTGGGTTGGTTTAAATCCTGATTTGTATAGTTACATTTGTGAAGCAGTTTTAATGTTACAATTATTACGAAATTCTTCGTATGGAAATGCTCAACAGTTTAACGACTATCTTTTTAAACTTTCTAATTCATATTTTAGGAGTCTGGGACTAATTTAATTTCTAAATTTTTTAGTTTACTAATTCAAATTTTAATTTTATTTTTAATCAATTTTAGACGTCTCCAAAATCTTAGCAAAATTTCTCAAATTGTTAAAAAAATTTCACACAGCAAATTCATTGACTGTTTTTGGCATTAATACAAGTGAGAATCGTGTCTGTATTAGTAAATTCGATTTTTAGTTTCATTTTCATTTACTTAAAATCCTTCATAGAGTTGTTAGCCAAGAGCTAAGCTAACGTAATGATTTTATGTAATCTGAGTATTTATGACGATTCCTGCTTCTTTTCGTTTATATTTTTCAGTCATATTGATAGGACTCCTTCAAAAAGGATGAGCAGTTTCACAAACTGCGATGTTATTATTATTATTTACTCCTTAGGAGTTTTCAAATCAACGTTAGCTGATGGTCTTTCACTGGAGTTTGAGTGGTAGCAAGTCACCTCATGTCTCCAGGACTCATCTAAGTATTCTTGCTGTTCTAAAAAATGTAGTAGTTTGGATGGACTCCACTCGTCCTCCAACTTCAAAGCCCCAGTCCCCTTAATAATCGTTTAGTTACTGTAACGAATGCACCAATCACCATTGATAAAATTGTCACCATCATGTTTCATAGCTTTTAAGTTCCCTTGGAAGGTCCAGGTACTTATTCTTCTTTTCACTTTCTTCTAGTTTTATTCTGTGGTCAGCCGGTTCAGCTAATTCCACAATTTTGGATTTTCCCTCTTTTTTTTGTTAATTACTATAAGGTCTGGTCTCATGGCCAATTGTAGGTGATCTGTTCGTATGCTAAAGTCCCATAGGAGTTTGTGTGTGTCATTCTCCACGACAGCTGCTGGGTTGTGCATATACGATTTGCTCATATGATCGTATTTAAATTTCTTGCACATCTCCCAGTGGATCTTCTTACCCACACAGTCATGTCTAGTCTTATACTCCTTCTGTTCTAAAGTAATGCATTCGTTTATTATGTGATTGATGGTTTCGTCTCTATCACCACATAACATACATTGGCAATTTTGTTGTGTCTTATCTATTCTGGCTTTGATTTGATTGGTCCATATGGCATTGTTTTGTGCTGCAATTAGGAGAGATTCTGTTTCCCTTTTATCGTTTTCTTTTCTTAACCACGCCCTGTTTTTTTTTTTTTGTTTGTTTGTTGTTTTTTTTTCGTGCGAGATTTTGTTTATTGGTCGTTTAAATCGCCCATAGAGTTGTTCTTCTTCCCATTTTTGTTTCCAACTTATCGAATTCTGTTGGTCATTGTGTTGTCAGTATCGTTTTTGACGACTATATTCAGTATTCCTTCGTATTTTTCAATGTAGTCTTTGAGTCGTTGTATCGATGCGTCAACACTGTATTCAATGCAACCAAGTCCTCTTCCTCTCCCCATTCTTGATGCATATAATCTATCAACGTCGTCTCTGGGATGTAATGCCTTATGTATGGTCATTAATTTCCTGATTCTTTGGTCCATTTGCTTGAGTTCTCTGATTCACTTCACAAAGAGTCCCGAATATCTAACGAGTGATACATCCCAGGTATTTATCACTTTGATAAGGTTTCTGCAAGATAATTTGTTTCGAGTAGATTTCTATTTCTCCTGAGATATTCTTTCTTAATTTTGTCTTTCATCCCCACTTGTTTGAAGGTGTCAGCCCCCAAGATGCCCAAGTATTTGTAGGTTTCTTTTTCTCTGAGCGTTCTAATCTTGTCTTGAGTTGATACTTGGATTCCGTCTGTCAGATGTCGTTTGCCACTTTTTATGACGAGTATTGCACATTTTTCAATGCCATATTCCATTTCTATGTCCTGACTGTATGTTCTACCTGCTTTTGATAGAATTGCCAGCCATTTTTCCTTTTTTGCAAATAGTTTGACGTTATCCATGTACACTAGGTGATTGATCTTTTCTTGTAATCTACTAGCATTCTATCTACCTATGCATTTTCTGTGTATATGATTAAGTCGAATCATGGCAATTGAAATATGCCTCTTTGGATCTTTCCTTCAGTAAAGCTTCTTCCTCCCGCAGTCAATTCCACACTCCAGGTTTTCATGGTTCTCTCGATAAGATTTATGACTTCATCTGATATATTTTACACTTTGAGGCAGTTTAATATCCAGCTTTGCAGATCCATATCATGTGCCATTTTGTAGTCAATCCAGGGTACAGCTAGATTCTTCCGTATTGTCTTGTTCTCGTTTAAGATATGTTGATCTATTTGAAGTAACTTTGCTGTGCCTCAGGATCCTTTGAGGCATCCTTTCTACTCTTCAGGGAGCACTCTGAGGCTTGTTAGCGAGTGATAAATCCCTTCCGTTATTTGTGCTATTAATATTTTCCACATCATCGGTAGGAAGGTTTTGGGTCTGTACTTGTTTGGAGCGGTTCCTTTGCTTGGGTCCTCTTGGATCAATGTGGCCTTTTCTTTAGTCAACCAGTCAGGTACTTGTACTTCTTGGAAGCATTTGTTCATATCTAGTGCTAGTGTGTCGTGAATGGGGTTGGATTTCTTGAACCAGATATCATGTATTCCATCATGGCCTGGCGTTTTTCTGTGTGATATTTTTGGGTGTCGTTTTGAGTAAATCAATGTGCATTTCTGCTTTCGGGCCATCTTCGAGTCCTTCGAATTCTTTAGTCATATTTGTTTATCCATCTGTTCTTTTCGTCATGTTTTTTGGTTGCCATACTTTTTTCCGAAATCGTCCGATTCCTCTTAAATCTGGTTGTTGGTATGTTTTACCCTCATCTCCACCCACTTGTTAGTAGATTTTCGTTCGTTGTTTTGGAATGTCCATTTTTGTCTGTATTATTTTACACTTTGTCGATATCTCTTTAATCTTCCTTCTTTCACTAACACTTTCTAGTTTATTTTCTCAAGTTGTACTGCTATTATTTCTCGTGCTGCTTTTTCTTTTTGTTCCTGTATATTCCAGCGTCTTTCTTTCGTTTTATCATTTTGGCCTGCTTTCGTAGATTTTTATGTGCGTTTTTAGTCGAATTTCCCATCCTGGTTTTGATTTTTTCTTCGTGCTTTAATTTTCTTAAAAACTAATTTCACCCCTTTATAGTTTAGTTCATTTAATTTGGTTATATTATTCGTTGATATATGTTGTGCATTCGATAAGTTTCCAGACATTGTACAGGCATTTACAATTGTAAATTCAGTATGTTATTTACAATTGAAAATTCAGTATGTTATTGCTATACGTCTTATGAGATGACTAACAAAATTTTATGATTTCAGGTTTAAAGGAACAGCTACAGCAGCAATTGGAATACACCCTACTAAATCCTGATTGTCACAGCTGATGAATTTCAACAATGCAATCCGGACGTGAGGACACTATAGAAGAACGATTTGCAATAAAAGTAAGTTTTAAACTGGGAAAAAATGCCACAGAAACGCATGGAATTCTTCAGACTGATTTTCAACCATCTTGCATGAATCGTGCATCGGTTTTTGAGTAGCATAAGAGATTCAAGGAAGGCAAAGAGTCTGTGGGGGATGATGAGACGTGTGGGAGGAGTTAGGAAGACAATAGACCAGAATTGATTGGCCAAAGGGTTAGGGTTAGGGCTACTATGTTGAGTTTTTAAGGGAGTTCAGGAAGTGATTCCGTCGGAAGAGGCCAACGCTCTTCACATCGGGTCAGTGGCATTTCCATCAGGACAATGCACCAGTCCACAACTCCACCCTTGTCACTGACAATTTGACCAAGATGGGCATCAAGGCAGTTCCTCAGCCTCTCTTTAGTCCAGACCTTGCTGCCTGGGACGTTTCCTTATTCCCTAAGCACAGAGGTTGTTGTTGTGAGACAATTGAGGTGATGAAAGAGGCTGTGACGAAGGTCATCGACACGCTCACACAAGAAGACTTCCATGGGGCCTTGCAGAAGTTGTTTTAAAAGTATAACAAGTGCATTGCAACCGGAGGAGATTACTTCGAAGGGGACTAGAGTTTCATGTGTGTAATATGAATAAAAGTGCCCATACGAGAAAGGGTGGAAACTTATTTCATGATCCTCGTATAAGTTAGTACTTGATTTGTTTTATTTGTTTCCGTATAAACCGTTCTCCATTCTATGATTCTTAATGATGGTAAGGTATTATTTTCATTGTTCATAATTCTCTATGAATTTTCTTTTGTTCCTGTGATAGTTTTTCTTTTGAGCTGTTTGGTAGTGAATTGTTAGGTTTTGTGGCATTTACATTTTCCGAAAATGGCAGTTCATTTCTGTTTGGCTGTTTTAGTTTGATCATTCTTGATGTGTCTGGTACTGTATTATTATCTTGTTAGTTATTTATTTTCTAATGTATTTCTAGTATTTCAAGGTCGGAAAACCAACCTTTCTTTCTTATTTTTCTAACTTGATCGGTAAGTCATGGGCTTGCCTGAAAACTAGCACATTCTTGCCAGATCTATATAATTCTTATACTATATCCTCTTTGCGCAGGGTTGCTCCTAAAATAGCAGTGTAGTGCAAGTTGATTATCTTCCCTAGTCCATGTTTTGCGTTTACGTCTCTGGTTGTTGATGTTCATTAAGTCCTCATTCGTATACTTGAAAAAGAGCGGCCAACCCTTGCAGCATAACGACTTGGTCTCACATGTGGGTTCTAAGTTATTATTATTATTATTATTTACCCCTTTAGATTTTTTCACATCAGTATTAGCTGATGGTTTTTCACTGGAGTTTGAGTGACAGCAAGTCTTCTCAAGTCTCCAGGACTCTTCTCAGTATTCTGGCCGTTCTCAGTAATGCTGTCATTTGGATAGTCACTACCCGTCCACCAACTTCCAAGTACTCCAGGCCTCTTAATAATCTTTTAGTTATTGTGCCAAAAGCACAATTGGTCCCATCGTTCCATAGCCTTTTCCATAGCCATCATGTTCCATAGCCTTTTCAATTCTCTAACAAAGTCAAGGTACTTATCCTTTTTTTCACATTCTTTCAGTTTTAGTCTGTGGTCAGCCGCGACAGTAAAGTCGACAATTTTGCAAATTCTCTTTTAGCATTATCATTACTATTGTATAGTTTGGAACGAGCCGCCGCAGGCGTTGGCTTCCATTTCAATGCACATAAAACTGAATATATGTGCTTTAATCAAGCTGGCGACATTTCCACACTAGACGGAACCTCTCTGAAACTGGTTGACAAATTCACCTACCTTGGAAGCAGTGTCTCATCAACCGAAAAAGACATCGACACGCGGCTAACGAAGGCATGGACGGCTATCAATAAGCTATTGGTCATATGGGAATCAGACCTGACCGATAAAATGAAACGCAGTTTCTTCCAAGCAGTGGTCGTGTCGATACTGCTGTATCGATGCACCACTTGGACGCTTACAAAACGACTGGAGAAGCTAGACGGCAACTACACAAGAATGTTGCGAGCACTATTAAACAAGTCCTGGCGGCAACACCCGACAAAGCACCAACTCTACGACAATCTGCCTCCAATCACGAAAACTATCCAAGTTAGACGAACCGGGCACGCAGGACACTGCTGGAGGAGCAGGGACGAGCTATTATTATTATTATTATTATTATTATTATTATTATTATTATTATTTACTTCTTGAGATTTTTTTTACATCAGTTTTAGCTGATGGACTTTCATTGAAGTTCAGTTAGCAGATTTTTAAAAAAAAATCTAATTCAAAGTTTTTCTTTCAAAAATCCGTTCTGTGTTTTACTGGAAATTAAATGAAATCTAAAACATTTAACATGTAATAGGTTGAATGATCTCTAGCTTGAAGAATGAAATTGTCAAGACAAGTTCAAATTCTAAATGATGCCTTTTTGTAAACCACTGTTTAATGAGAAAAGTGATTTCTGAAAGATCATTACGTTTAACTTTCCTTTCAAAAATTGAAGTCTGCATTCTCAAAAAAAATCTTCAAATTCAGATCATTTTTATCAAATATGACAAAATTATAAAAGAAAAGAAAATTATATATTATAATTCCTTGGTCTTCATTTTCTTCAGTCGTATTAAGGAGATATATATCAACTGATATTTAGACTTATTTCATCTAAAAGATAATTAATCAATTTACTTATGAGGAATAAAAATGATGGAAGTACTTTGTCATTTCTTTATGCTTTAAATAAGTCAGTGAAGTCGATTAGTCAGGAAATGCATTAGTGAACTAGCTGTGTTTAAAAATTGATATGTTGAAAATAGAATTTATAAAACAAACAAAATATTTCATATTTCCTTAAGCACTTTCCATGAGACAGAAGAAAAACGTTGGAAAAAGTTGGACTTAATGAACGAACTAACTTAATTACAGGCTATAAAATGCCATTGTTTCGCTATATGAAATATGTATTTTGTCAGTTTATTTTTCAAGAAAATATTATATTGCTAATGAGTGCATTTCTTTGTTAGTTTATAATGATAATAGAATATCGGCCATGGTTGGTAAGTTTCGAAGAGGTTGTTATTTCTGAATCCTGAAATTTCAATTAGGGATACGGTTTGGAAAACATATTTTAGTACTTTTGCTTACATCAAGAAAATGCTATTCTAATATTGGAATATTTTCATATGCATGTTTTTTTTTCTTTTTAACTCATCACGAAATTACTTTTGTTTGCTACCAAGAAACGATTTTCTTGTAGCCTCCATCAATTACGATATTAAATATCTCTACTTAGAATTGTACTTGTCTCCTAGAATTTTCAGATGTTTTCACAATTGTATATCATTGATTATAATAACATAGAGCATATTAGGCCAAATATTATGAGAGGATCATTCAATAAATAAATGGATTTTTAGAAAATAAAGCAATTTTATTTTCAGAATTGTTTCATAGAATATAAGTTCTTTTTTTTTTTTTTTATTTAGAATAGGTTTATAACCAAAATTATTTTAATTTCGAATACCTATTCATTTCTGTGATATTCATTACAACAGCAAATCAAACAGGGTGCTGCATTGTTGAACAGAGGTCTATCATCAAATTTTTGGTGACTGTGAAGTGCAAACAATGTGAAATTTACGGAAGAATGCCGGTAGTTTAAGTTGTCTGGTTTAACGGCGTATTACCACCTGATGGTTATTATATACCAAATCCTGTTTTGACAATATATGTGACTTGAAACAACAAAAATTAAGTATTTTGATTGTTTGCACACGGTTGAATAAATTGAAATATTGCTTCCTAATAATAATAATAATAATAATAATAATAATAATAATAATAATAATCATATTTTTACAGAGTTAAATGGTTTAAGCTATGGTTTCAAGAATAGAGAATGATTAAATAGTACTATTTGACTTATAAATAGGACCCTGACAGAGACAACCTCTCGAGATCAAAGTGAACCTGTGAGTAATGGCAGTGAAGTTGTACTTTACATTCCGAGAATTCCAGGATATGAACTTAACACACCGATGTTTTATTTTTATATCCAAGACATACGTGGAAAGGGATTATTCACCGCAAAGATGCTCTCGTCATATTAAACAGCCCCAGTTGAATAAGCTAGGAAGAATGTATGATATATATGAAAAGACATGTTTTAGTTTTAAAAAAAAGTTCATAAAAAGGCTAAGCATGGTTTGCCACTACGTGCATATCTGGAAAATACAAACTTCCCGGTAACAAAAGACAAATCCTGGCACAATGATGAGTAAAGAATGGTATGTCTTTTTGGACATAAAAATACAGTAAAGAAAAAATCCAGGAACTGTGACGAGTAAAAAAGGTGATGTCTTTTGGGACATGAAAAGACTCAACATTTCCTTGAAAAAAGGAAGAACTATAAACAGACTTTCGTATGAGGATTTTCTTGGGTGTAATTCACTTTTTACATTGAATGATGCTCGTATTCATAATACATTCTACTGCATATAATGAGTGTGTGTTTAATGCAAACAACTTATCCATATATAGTAAATTAATGTTCAAAGAAAGTGTATATATTTATTGGAAATAGGAAATAAAGACATTTTACTGCTGTATACTTTCTATTTTTTCATAGTGTTTCTCTTATTGAAGCAAGTGTATCTTAGTTATTTCTCTTGCAGACTGAACAATGGAAAAGAAAAGACAAAGACCAAAGGGAAACCTCAAGCAATTTCCCATATGAGATGAGGACAACATACGAAAATAGTTGGAGGTAGATATAATATCAATAAGATTGAGTTAGAATTAAGGAAATTCTAATCAAAGGAGATACTAATCAAAGGATTATATAGGAAAGGAAATACTAACTAAATTAACGGTTGTTAATATCGCATTTAAAAACAAAATAATCAAATTACAACTATACAGCAGAAACAAACAAGAAGAGGATGTTAGAATTAATGATAAAGAGTTAAGGTAAGTTTCTGCAAATCATTGGCTTCGTAGCTTTGACAGTTGCTGCTTGTGTTAAGTTTAAGCAGGCTCTGCAGGAAAAGTGAATCTGAGTTCTAATTTCACCTTAAACTATTTTTTCAGATGAACACGTTTTCCACATTTTAGACAGCTCAAACTGTTGTTATAATAATAGAAGGAGAATAAGGTAGAATTGAAAGTTAGTAAGTAATAATAATAATAATAATAATAATAATAATAATAATAATAAACTCTTAAAGGATCCCGAACAGAAATACAAAAACTGGACATAAAATGAGACTAAAAGACTAATACTGAAACGAAGAGAACAAGCAAAAGGACTAAAGAAGGAAAATACAAAACGAAAGATTAGAAGGAAAAAAAGATTTAGACAACCACAGAAAAAAAAGTTAAAAGAAGAAAGAAATATGTTTTGGAAAAAGAAAGGAATCTTAAAAGATATAGTGGCAGAAAAAAGCAAGACTAGCAAAACAACATTCAGAATTCAGTAAAAAAAATTCTACTTTCAAGCCTGAGAAGAAAAATCTAGAATAATGAACAATTGGGTGCAAGGGAAGGAAAGGAATTCTTGAATAAGATGTGCAATGAAAAGAATGTAAAAAAAAGTTTGATTGGATAAATGAAATTAGAAAAAGGACAACAAAGATTGAGAAAGACATCGAGACAGACATACAAGTGGATTCACTAAGAGCAGTATTCGTACGAAATTGGAAAACATTCGGTCATTGTCGCATACACAGTTTCTGGGTTTTTAAAATTATCACGTTGATCAACGTTGATTTTCTCAGCAACTGAGTAAATGCTTAGAGAGGGAAAAGATCTCGAATGGATGACGGAAAAGAAAACTAACTTGATCTCAAAAGAAATAATCCCTGCTATTACAGACCGATAAGTTTACCAATGATATGGAAAATATTAACTGCATTGGTAATGAGATAATTAAATGAAATGTATTAATCGCTTGTATGCCACGAAATATGTCCTAATGACAAAAATGCGCCTAAGAGAACAAGAAGAGATTACCAACCAGATAAGCAGATCATTTCATACAATTAGTTAGCTTAAAACAAGGTGAAAACATGTAGCCATAGCATGGATTAACTTTGAAAAAAGTCTATGGTCTCATTAACTTGAATGGTAGATTATCTTAAAAGGCGTACAATTTACTACAAAGTCATAAACTTCATCAGCAAACCGGCAAGTTGTATTATCAGCCAAAGTCAAAATTTAGCAGAGTTAAAAATTCCAGTGAGCATTTTCAGTGTAGACTCATTCACGTCACTGCTATTTTTTATGTCAATGATGCCACAATTATACATTTAGAAAATCTACCGGGGCCGGCAAATTTTAAAAATCCCAGCAAAATATGACATCAACTTATTTTTTTAAAATGAAAAGCATTAAAAAGCCTAAGATAAACTTAAGTATATACAACTAACATTCAGGAATAGAATTTAGTATTGAAAAATGTGCCATGCCGATAATAAAAAAATGGTTGAAAGAAACATCTGAAGTAATTGATCTGCCAAATCAGTAAAACATCAGAAGCTTGGGGAAAATGAAGATTACAAATCCTTGGAATTTTATAAGTTGACACTGTCAAATGAAATCAATAAAAACAGTTAAAATTTTTGACACTGTGAATAAAAATAAAGGTTTTTATCTTCAGAAATTCACGTGATTTTCTCTTCATTACTTCATGATAAACAGCCATAACATGCATTTTAATACGTCATCATTTTTTTTAAAACCAATAATAAAAACTTGTCATTAATATGTCTTATTGTAAAAATAAATTGAAGCCGAGTGTGTTTATATTTTCTTCCAACATTGCAATAGTTTATTTTTTATCTCTGCTACAAACCAAGGTCAGTATATTTTAAGAAGAATAAAATTAGTAATGTTCATCATAGGATTTACTTCATATGTTGAAGGGTAATAGAAAATCTTACCAAAGATATATCATCATCATCATCATATCGTGCTGGCAGCACGGATATCCCTGACCCTCTCTCGCCACTCCTCCCTATCGTTCATCGCCCTAGGTAGGTCTTCAGGACAACAACCTGTATCCTCACATAGCTGCTGAATGTACGTTCGTGCTGGTCGTCCTGCTATTTGCTACTATATTACCTAAAATTTTCTTCTTAACAAAAGAAAACAGAATTTTATTATTTTAGTGGAATATTGCATAATAAAAAAACGAATATCATTATGTATTTTTCATTATTCGAATTTACATCACTGAAATATCATTGCCAAAAATATGAATATGTAGCAGACCAACAATATGTGTTCAGCAATACGTGCTCAAAGTGTTTTCTAAAAATGTTAGCGATGTATTTATTTATGGGCAATACTGTAAATATATAATTGTTTGTGTGGATTTATTTTTGTTAGTCATGATTCTTTGCAATTTAAAACCGGTGTAATAAAATAAAAAAGATAAAAAAAATAATCAATGAAAAATTGTTTTACATGCAAATTCGCTTAAAATGCATGAAATCTACAAAGATTTACCTGTCTTCATTGGGTTTATATTATAATAACTTGCAAATGAATGAAGAAGCAATATTGCATTTGATGGTAATGGTCGAATTTTGGAGGTTGGGGAATGTGGGTTACTTCTTCATCTGGTTACTTTTGCCGGAAGACTTAGTGCCTGCTAGGGTCTGATCTATGGGTCAGCTGGAAGTGAAAAACAATTTATTAGAAATTATAAATATCAGAAAAAAGTGCAAACAATAATTAGCAATAATTGAAACCATTAAACTGAATGCAAATAAATGATTCATATTAAATAGAATTCCCAATTTTTGAAACCATTCAACTGTGTGCACAAAAATGAGCTCTGCCTTGTTTAATATATATATATGTGTGTGTGTGTGTGTGTGTGTGTGTGTGTGTGCATATATAAACATGATTTGACATTAAATAACACACACAGGTTGATATACCATAAAACACAATCAAACATTTTTTAAGATAGAACTTCTTACAGGTTTTGCGTTGACAAAATCTAACAACATGGACAATTTTGCTGCTTTATAATGAAATTTATGCAAGCATCCAATGATTGTAATATAGATATTGTCACAGAAATGACAAATAAACATTTGAATTATTCGGATTGAGAATAAAATTATTTGGCAAATAATATCGTAATGATCACCGTTTGGATTCACATGTTTTTTTAGGGATTTTAAATCCAATATTTCATGTTCACACTTTTTAGAATTCTTTTTATAGTTTTCTTAAACTTTTTTGCCTTCCACTTGTCTTTTAGTTTTGATTCCCTTTTCTTTTTACGTTAATTCAATGCTTGATTTAAATCGCTTCCATATTTTACATTTGTTTGTCGATCGAAATATATTTATTTTTCTTGTTCTCACTTTACACATAAAATTACTTCATTTTCCAATAGTTTCCATGTTTTCTCTTTTTAAAACATCCTTGGAATATTCTTCTTTTGCCTTCCAATCATTTTCTCCATTCGGGCATTTTTTAAGAACATTTTTATTCTTGTTTCTTTCTTTTCGCACAAACTTGTAAATTCTTAATAAGATTTCAATCTGCTATCCACTTGGTATCCAGAATACATGTCGGTCTCCAGTACCTGCCCTCAGGTAACAATCACGAGATGATGAAGGAGAACCTTATGCTAATCTCCTTACCTAACTAACGAACAAAAATATAACATGGCTTCCTATTGAGCAAGAGACCCACCCGCTGGGTAATATTCTCATCTACATCAATTAATTAACGCATATGCCTTCGGCAACGTGTCAACTCGTGTATCGAACTAAGGCATACACGCTATGGCGACAAAAGAATTACACCTTAATCTCTTTCCAGCGAAATTTGTAAATATGAATGGAAATTTACTATTTTAAAGTTATATTTTTATATAATAATAATAATAATAATAATAACAATAATAATAATAATAATAATAATAATAGAAAGAAAAATGTAACCGAAAAGTACAATAGAATAAACCGCCGTATGTAGAATTGCTTAATTCAAGATTTTGATGTTTTTTGATATATGCCATTCACATATTTTCTTTTACTTTTTTGATTACTTTAAAATGCAACAATTGCTATTGATATGGGAAATGATAATTATGCTTGTGTCCCAAGCAACAGAACTACGTATTTTAGAAGAATGCATAAAGCCCGTAAATCTGAATAAATAACTTTAAAAATTTAATGAGTATATTTAAGGATGATTCATCCAACCTCTCCAACACAGATAGGATACAGGCCAGTTGGGGATGGAAACACGTAGCACCCAAAGTTTCAGACATTCCATTTATTAAAGAGAGTCCTAACGAACTATATGAAGCTAAAAAATGATCCCAGTCTCCAAGAAATGTAAACACGGTGCGCAGAAAAATTTACACGAAATCTGGTGAGGTTTGATTATAGAAAATGTTGAATGAAGATGTCCGAACCGATGATATTGACTGGTGACCAAACTATTCATAGTAGGGGCTAAAGAAGGAAATCGGGATATAAAAATTACCCTGGAAGTAGAACCCACAAGGCTCAGATGAATCAAAGATCTGTGAGTAAAGTATAAGAATCATTTTACTGATCTCCTTGGACCGTATGAAGTTGACTGATATTGTCCAAATCCAAAAAAATCAATCCGGGTATCCAAGAACTCTTCACTATTTTTAACACTTCAAACAATTAAAGATAAGGTGGACAATCTCCTTACACAGAGATTAATCGAAGAACCGAATTCCCCATATTATGACCTTGTCATAATCGTTTGGTTAAAAGGTTCGAGGAATCCGGTTCTGTGTCGACTATCGTAAGTTGAACATTGTTATCACGTCGGACGCGATTCCTTTGCCAGTAAGAATGTACTAACAACAGAAACAAATTATAACATAATTGAAAAGGAATATCTCGCCTTAGTCTTTGCAATAAAGCTATAGCTCACCATTTGTGGAGAAAGGTACACCAGTTACAGTCAGATCACTACTCACTAATATACTTGAATCACACTCAAATAAGTAACGAAAGGAAGTCGTAATGGAGGCCTCACTTAAGGTAATTCAGTTGTAAACTGAAAGGAATTGAGGGATAAATTCTTTAAGCAGAATCTTAAAGAAAGACAATGCCGTTTTGGTTGAAATGAAAATTAGATAATTTGCTTTGTATATCTTTCATGTAAAAATAAACGAAGAAAAACCTGGAGAGGTTTCATAAAAAGAAAACTTAAAGAATTAACACGTCTACTGATAGTTTAAAAAATCAAAGAAAGAAAAGAAAGTAATTTACAATATTCGTGTTTTTTTCATTTAACTTTTTTTCTTTTCTAAGTGGAAATTGTATCCTTTGAACCATTACATTACGCAATAAACAGTCTGAAGAAGTATGTGATTTAGGCAGACGATATTCGAAGATGGTACAATATTTTTAAAGAGAAACAGAAAAGACTTTGAGGAAGAAAGGGTCGATGGTGATGTCAAAAGATTGAGAAAAATCTCCCAAATTTACGATATGATTAAACGGGCGTTATTCTACAGATTATAATAATGGTATCTAGGTTTTCCCTAGGTGGAAAATAAAGAACATTTTCTCAGGAGTTTAATGCTTATATTTATTTTGTTGTACTTTGTGCATGTTTGAAAAGCAGGGTTGTTTGTCATAAGAATTGATGAGTGTGTTTTTCTTCTTCTCCGAAAAGGGAATGGAATTTTCCTTAAACACTTTCGGATGTGTACATTGCATTTTCCTAGTGTGTTAGAATTAAGTCTGTAATGAAGTAATAATTTCAACTTACATTGTATTTTCAATTTTTTCACGTTAAAACTTTTTGAAACTGTTTATCATATGAACTACATCTTTCTAAGTTATTTAGTACTTTCCAAGCTATTTACTAGTTGCCTTTTATTATAACTTTTTCTAAGATGGCTGCATACAGAAAAATTCCATTTTTTACAATTTGAAATTCAAGCTGATACACTTCGATAAAATGTATATAGCAGTCTGATACTAGGTCTAACGTATAGTTGGGCGGGTTTGGATCCCAGCTTCGAGCGTCCTACGTGTCTCGCTACACTTAAGAGTTGTGATACAACGAAAAATATGTCTGTGGATGACAATATATACGCTTCCACATGGGGGTTGAGCACTCTGGCGAAGGAATTTTCGGCTGTCGCTCGCATAATGCAAAGCTCTTCGAAAGAATAAAGCACTCTGGTGTTCGGTAGGGTAGAAAATGTAAACAAACGAACGCTGTCACTGCTGCTGTTGCTACCTTATAATTCCTTAAGCCGACGTGGTACGCTTGTTGGGCGAGCGGTCTGATACTATATATATATATATATATATATATATATATATATATATATATATATATATATATATATATATATATATATATATATATATATATATATATATAATGGTTATCGTCGCTGGAAATAGACAGGGAGATACGAGTTCAAATTATAGACAATGCTGATCGCATTTCAAATAGCGGTATTTTCCTTGGGAAAGTTATGAATCAAATTATAATTCTCCTACAAAAGCATAAAATGTAAGGAAAACTGAGATCTTTAGCCTTGAGCTGGCAACCAGTCTAGAATTAAAATTCTGAATTTAAACCTGATTGACTCCATTTAAGAACTGACCTTTTGTTACAACTTGCCCGTACGGAGGGGTTGGTAAATGCACACAAACAAATGTGCGCAAAAAACATAGCGAACTCATTTTGGGTAAAATAGGGACGGAATAAACATAAAAACGATCAAGAATACGTTTATAAGTATGTGTTAGAATATAGATGATTATATCAATAATCGAATTTACATACATTCTAATGAATTTTCTGGAATGGTTGGGTTGGAGGGCTAATGTGCTAATTCTAGACACAAATCACTTACTGGTTTTGTCTCATTTTGTTCCCTACCATCATTATATGCTTTCTACATTTAGATTTATTCACACATCCATTGCAAAAGAAACCAGGACCGGTTGAACTTCAAAGAAAACTTTTTTTAATATATCTTATATCTGTAAATTCTTGTTTCTGCATTTAGTTAACATTTCAACATTTTGCATATATATATATATATATATATATATATATATATAAATATATGTGTGTGTGTTTATATATATATATATATATATATATATATATATATATATATATATATATATATATATATATATATCATCGTTTCTTTTAAATAGGGATTGTTGTCAGATTATTATTGGTTAATCATTTTGCTGGTGAATGCATGACTCTCATTAAAATTCATTTACAGTTTCCTGTAAAATCTGTAACGCTTAAATGTAGTACAGGCATATGACAAATTATATTGTTAAGACATGCATGAATTTATAAAAAGATGATGTCCTGATTTTAAAAAAAACTTTAATCATAAAAAAGGAAATATTCTATTTCAAGACTAAAACTCAGCACGGTATAAAATTGAAATATATACACAATTTAACGACACGTCCAATCCCGTGTAAAACATATTGTGCTATCAGATATTTAGATAAAATTCAATGGAAAATTTAGAACCCCAACGTCCAAAAATAATAAAATTCATCCAACAATGGTACATCATGTTGGGAGCAATTGCGCAACTTTCAGGAAACATGGAAAGCAAACTGTGAGTAGCGTGCTGCGCATGCAGGAATAGAAACTCTCTCGAGGAAATGTATACGGTGCAACTGGTGCATTTGCACTAAAGGATGAAGTAGAAATGTTGGTTTTACATGCCACAGGAATGGGACTTTTGAGCGTCATGAAGCTCTAAAATCAGATTACTGCGACGGAATCTAAAAATCCATTCGGTATGAAGTGTATGTCAGGCTGTGTAGGAGATTAGAATTAATGAATCGAAAGAATTATTAGGATTCAGAGATATAGTATTGCAAGATGATTGATCCCATCAGCACAAAAGAAGGTGTCTGAAATTTCCTAATTATGCTATTTTTAATTATTATGAATACCATATATTTTCCTTACTTACCATGTGCTGCTGATGATTTCAAATTTATATATTTAGGAAATTAGTATTTCTTTGGTTACTGCTTTAAGGCAAAATCATCTTTCGTAAGAAATAACAGTCATTTGGTATACGCAAATCATGATGAAATTACGAGCATCCTTTACTTTAACGATCATTTTAATTTTACGGACAAGGAAACACTCGTCATGAAAAATAAACATGCTCATATCTACCTAAATTTTAAAATGCTTCAGGAAAAACTTAATTTTTCAATCACAAAGTTGGTTGTTCACGCATGATTTCGAGGAGTATAATTGGAAACAGGTATTTTTGTAGCTTATTAAGCAGGAATATATGTGTAGCATACCCCTATTTTAAAGGATTATTTTACGATCTTAGAATCGTCTCAGCAAAGAGTAGACTAATTCAACTCATAAATAAAAATAACAAGCCGGTAAGGTTTCAAGGGTGATATACACAATCACCATCCTGTAATTATTAGAAAGAAGTTTAATAATCTTTAAGAGACATCTGAAAGACTTACTCTGAATGAGTAAAAACAGCGACTGATTGCATATGATACAAACAAAGAACTGTGGGTACCAGTAATAGTTAGGGAAAAATAGATCCGATAAAAAGCACCCTGACCTAATAAACGAAACCCAATAAGTGTCAATGCACAGAAACGTAAGAAACCCAACAATACTAACTAGAAGATACAAAAAAGGACGCCAAGAAAGCATTCAAGGCAAAGATCAGAAATTCGGAAGAAGATGTACAATCAAGATTTGCTTGGAAGACAGTAAATGACGTTACTGTAAGAAAAACACCTCTAGAGCAAAACTAAAAATTGTCAGACCAGAAAAAAACAACTTCAGCAGGAGAAGGAGCACCTCAAGGATCTATTGTAGACCCTCCTGAAATCACAGTTAAACTTACAAAAGTAATTATTAATGATCCACTACTCCTCAAAACTGTCGTGTGTATGGAAGAGGAACTTCACTTAGAACAGTAGAAAAGCTGTTGGCCTCGACGAAATAACTCCTGGAGTATGGAAGACATGGAAATTTGTTGAAATACGTCTGCGATTATGCAATGATATGTATAAGTATAACACAATAAAGAAATAGACGAAAAGCTGTAATCTCCACTTTCCCAAAAATGGTTTCCTCGGATTCACTAAGTACTACAAAAGTATAATTCTAAGTGTTATAGTAGATAACGTTTATAATAGCCTGACGTTGTGATTCTTTTTTGTAAATATCAGAAAGGCTTGGGAAGAAATTCCTCCACAACATCACGGATTCTTATTACTCGACAAATCATTGAAAAAGCACGTGAAAAAAAATCTCGCAATAACACTATTGTTCGTCAATTTTTCCAAGGTTTTTAATTCTATATAAAAAATAAAGATGGAGCAAATACTAGTAGCGTAAGGTATCTTGAAAGAAATTGTTTCCACAATTATGATGCTTTACAAAACCTCGAAAGCAATGATTCGCTCAGCCGATCGTGGTATGGTCTTCTTTTATATTGTTGCAGGAGTATTGCAAGGAGATATATTCGCACTCTATCTATTTATAATCTGTTAACTACTGCAAACATCAATAGATCAAATAAAAGGTTTCACATTAAAAAAGACGATTTCCCGCAGAAACTGACAGATGCAGATTACGCAAATAATCTATTGAACCTTGCACAAGCCAAAATTTAGATGCTTTGCATGAACAACAAGCTACAGGAATTAGCCTCTCTATGAAAAGAGAGTTCATGTGATTTAAACAAGGAAACATATGCCTTTAAGTGGCAACATTATTAAATTAGTAGACCAGTTCACATAGCTAGGCGGTGATGTTTCGTCAGCTGAAAGTTATGTTAACATATTTATTGGGGCGGCGGGGACTGTTGTCGATAGATTTATTATATGGAAATTTGATCTGATAGAATTAAAGGGTTTCTGCTAAGCTGTTGCTTAATCAGTACTACTGAACATATTCACTCCCGGGGCTTTAACGAAACTCACGGAGAAAGAAGAAGATAAAAACTACTCTAGAATGTTTCGAGCTATTTTGAACGAATTCTGGAAGCAGCACATCAAAAGACAGCAGCACCACGGCCATTTGCCTCTCATCTCACAAACCATCCAAGTAGGAAGAACAAGACAGTGCTGAATAAGAACGACCGCATAAGTGATGTTATTTTCAAGAACTCGCACATAGAGAACCTACCAGGAGTGATAGAGGATATGAAATCATAGGAGGAGAGAAAGACAAGAGACTACGTTCCATCAGCATCAATTGATGGAGAGGATTACTTAGATTACGCAGAAAATAGAAGTGGAACTATAGTAAAAAGAAATATTTTTACTTTACATAATTGTATATAATTCTAACTATATATCTGATTTCACATGTGTTAATATTCTTGTTTATTCATTTAGAAAGTTGCAAGTAAAAAGAAGTAAATTCATGAATTGCCGTGAAAAAGATTTCTGAATGAGCAGTTATTTCCGTTTGTATTTTAAAGAATAATTAAAATCATTGATCAATTTTAAAAATTCATTCAGTTTTGTGACGTTACTCTGACCACAAGAGATCGATATCTCGGTCATTGTCATCCTCTGTAAAAGGTTGTTACGTAGAATTTGTATCGCTAAGAGCAGCCTGGCATGAAATAAATCCCGATCAAGACTCCTATTTCGGGCGTATGAGAAACAAACAAATAATGTGGATGCTAATTCGAGGTTAGACTGGTCTCAGACGTCGGTAAGGGGTAGCCGATTAACTTTCACTTACACCACAGAGTCCTTTGTCTCCTTAACCCTTCATATCACGGAGGAACAAACTTCAAAGTTATATAATATTAACTGTAGATATGTTTTCAAATCCTTTTGTAATGTTTAAGGAGGCAATAAGACGTTTAGCAAGAATTAATGAAAGCGGTATGAGGCCGAGACCAGATACATGTCTAAACAAGCCAAAACAACAGAGGGAAAAACACAATCAAAACATTTCAACACAAGGTTGCATTTGAAATATAACAAAATTTTAATATGCGACGATCAAACAAATAATAAGGAGATTTAAGAAACAGTTCTGTTTTTTCTCTTTTCTTTTAAACATACTTGCAATAGGAAAACATCACATCCAACAGGAAACCATCAAACAAAAATGTTTCTCAACAGACCTTTTTCTTCTTTCTCTTTTTTCTCTTTCTTTTTCTCTTACTGGAGTAAAAGTATCTAGGCCGCCGGACTGAGACGTGTAGCAATGTTCGTTCAATAATTTTAACTATTAGTGAAATAGAACATTTACAGTTTTTGAATTCATACCACTTTCCAACATTTAAGATTTGGAAAAGGAACATGGTTTGAGCTGTACTTATTTTTGACGGGTTTTCAATTTTCAGATTTTCTCTCTTTTTACGGATGAGCTATTTTTACCGGAGCTGGCTGAACTCAGCAATCTTGTTGCAATTCTGGATTTGTTCAAACTGAAGATTCTCCTGCAAATTTCTATAACGCGTGCCGACCTTTTTGTCGCGAAGATTCTGTCGACCAACCATTCGATTTTTCCTCTTCCACCACCTCACCGAATCACGCCACCCAATTGACCTTGACTTCTTTAGTTTTAACTGACTAAAGTGCAAAGGGTACTGATAGCTTACCCTTTCTCTTCCCTACCACTTTAGCAGTCAGTCCCTTTTATCCGATCTTCCATAACGTCTGTTGATTCAATAAAGAGGGGTAAGGGTATTGACCACTCCCTTCACTCTTTCTCTATAGCATACCACGTCACAGTTTCTTCGACAGTAAAAACATAACCAACTAGCAATCTACTCATCCGTATGTATATAAATATATAAACAAATAAATACACAAATGTGTGTGGGAGGGTGTATATACGCGCATGGTTACATTATATTTAATATAGATAACATTAATAAATCAATATATGAATGATGAAAAACTTTTATTTTTACGAGAAACATTATAAACTGAATCTCTTTCATACTCTACACATTGTAAGAGGTTTTAAGATATTGGTTCAAGATGGGATTCCTGTAGCATAGGAAATTTAATTGAATACAAGGGAGATATAAAAATGATATTTGATATATAAGGTCATTATCTACTATTCCTTATTTAGACTTTATTTTGGGAGGATATTTAAATTCTAGAAATCATTTTCTTTCAGTTCCATCATAATTTTTTTAATAGAACTATTGATACAAAAACCCAGTGCTCAGATATTACACTTCTGAACATTGGCAGAGTTCTTTTTTATATGTATATAATCCGCGGGATGTTTACGGGAAGATCACCTGATATGTGTGTGTGTGTGTGTGTGTGTGTGTGTGTGTGTGTGTGTGTGTGTGTGTGTGTGTGTGTGTGCTTGTGTGTGTGAGTGAATTTTGCCTACATTTCTATTGCCCTTTAATTTAGTGAGATCATGAATCCAATTATCAGGTTAGTAAAATGGTGCACTTCGTAAAGCGAAAGAGTAAGGAACTGAATCGAGGATATCGGTAATCTATTTTCGTGGGCTGTCAAGAATATATGCTGTTCAGGCATTTGAACGTTTGCCACAGAAAATGTGGAAACTGCCAAAAAGAGAATGAAAAATTCAAAAAATAACATAACCAACCTTACACAAATTTGGAATTTTTTTTCTAAAAGATAATTTTTTTGTTTTGCTTAAATGATTCAACTTTTACTATGAGTTCTTTTTTTTCATCAGTTAGCTATGAAATTATTCACTCTTTTTACATGACTCTATTAGCATACATTTTTTCATTAAAAAACATTGCACCTTCTTTTTTCCCTTAATTTATCTCTTTCTTCATCTCTATTACTCTCTGTCTCTGACTACCTCTCTCTCTCTCTCTCTTTCTCTCTCTCTCTCTCTCTATATATATATATATATATATATATATATATATATATCAACATGTGTGTATTTATCTTTGTGTAGGTATGCATGGGCATTGGGATAAAATAACTCAATATGGCTTTGCATTGTTCAACAATGAATAAATGTATGGACAATTCAGACGATGTAATAATTATTACAAATGTGTAATCATCACTCGAACTCATGGAAAATACTAAAAAAATATCAGATTAATGATATTCAATAAAGAATTACAAGTACAACTATCCTTGAATATCATCAAAACAGAGCATTTATTTTACGCATCTCTCAAATACGACATTCTGCTTGAATAAGTTAATCATTGTAAGGATCATTTCCACCCCTTCGTCCCCCTCCCACTCTCTCTCTCTTTCTCACTCTCTCTCTAAATACACGCACACAGACTTTCTCTCTCTCTCTCTCTCTCTCTCTAAATACACGCACACACACACATACACACACACACAATCACACACACACACACACACATATATATATATATATATATATATATATATATATATATATATATATGATAAATATATAAATATATATATATATATATAAATATATATATATATATATATATATGTATATACACATTTTGAATATTGAATATATATATATATATATATATATATATATATATATATATATTCAATATTCAAAATGTATATATATATATTCATGCATATATACATATATATGAGGGGATGCGTGTCTGCGTGTGTGCGAGTGCGTGAGTAGGGCGAAGGCAAAGTTTCTTAGTTTTCTAACGTGAACATAATATTCTTGTGTATTCAGTTTCAAATCTTTAAAAACTAAGTCTTTGGGAATTTTTACGCACATCTATATATATATATATATATATGTATGTATGTATGTATGTGTGTGTGTGTGCAAGTAAGCTTCTGTATGTAAACTTCTACGCAATTATCTATATGTATTGATTTATAATTACTGTAAATAAAAAAATAAAAACATAAAATGTCTGTACAAATATTTGGCATACGTTTTGTATACAAAACTCTTTTTAAGCCGCATCACTTGCCAACATTTTTGAAATTGTTTGACGCTGTTTTTAGTTAATATTTTAAGTCCCGATTTCTTTTAAGTTTACTCTTTATTCGTTTGTTTATCTTCTTTAGATTTTTTTCTTTTCATGTTACTTGTAAACCAGCTAAACTTAATTTTCAAAATTTGTTTTTTTATCACAGTCTATTCTTATGTATACTTTTTATAGTCACCTCGGTTAATACGAGAAAACTTGTGCCAAGAGCTTTGGTGATTTTGTATTTCCTAGGAGAAATATAATTTCCTCAGGTTATGTTGAAATTTGAAGCGCATTTAACAGTACTGAAAACTATAGCAGTAAATATATAACAGTATGCGTATGTCGATGAGAAATTGCATCTTCAACAGTATTTATGAATCTTTTTAGAACTACATTCTTATTATCGATGTCCTTTTATATTCTGGAGTGCATACAGATTTTTTATACTAATTTAGCATCTATAGTAATAACTGTGAATGAATTGTTTGTCTCACCTAAAAAAATAATCACTTGCCTTTATGCATAGCGACCATTTTTAACAAGTATTCTTTTTAGGGTCTAAAGGAGTATTCTAATGATAAAATATTATTACTAATGAGGAAGGCGAACCTCAATTCTATTCATTAAAAAAAAATAAAATAAAATAAAAAACAGTATCGAAGTTTTTGATTGTAGAAGATATAAGGGTTAACTTCCATTTCTCGAACGTGGATTTATTTGATTAATAATTTATATTCCATTGCATGATAGGCTTTACATTTCCAAAGCATTTGAAGCATATGAACGCTTTTTACTTAATTGAAGATAAGTATTAAATTCCCTCGTTTGATAAAAAAAACTAGTTTTTATATTGCTGAAACATGTTAAAATATATATATATACATTCAAAAGATGCAAAGAAGACATAACTTAAATTTGGTTAGAATAGTATTTAGATAAAATCTTTGGAAGGTAGTGACATTTAGTTCTTTTTTCTGTTTCTTTGCTTAAATCTCAAGAAACTAAATAACAGTTCTGTTCGATTTTCACAGCTAAATAAGACATGTGCTAAAAATGTACTGAGACTGGAGCTGTACATACCAAAACAGAAATAATCAATTGATTAAACGCTAATTAATTTCACAATAGAAAACATAAGAATACACATAAATATACAAGAGAGTTTTCCATTTGTTCGAATCACCTATGAATATGCTCTTTTGACGTGTTTGTAGTTCACTGAGTTTCCGAGAGTCTTTACATGGAAGTGAATGCAGAATCCCTGATATTTTGTCTTCGCTGCGATTTCTACAAACTAGAGTCAGCTGCATCGACACCATGTTTTTTATATATTTGTTTATTTATAAACTCGCAAGAATAACAAACATAGTCAAAAAGTTCAGTTCAAATATGACGACACAGATAAAATGTAAACCTTAATGTATTTCTTCAACTCAAAAGATTTTCTTTGCCTTCAAGAATAGAGAAAAATCCGATGAAAAAAAAAGTTTTCTTTTGAGGTTTACATGCGTATTTTTGTTGGTTATCCCTGTTGTCCTAGGATATTGCTAGACGTCAATCTCTTATAACCCATATAAAGAGAAAAGATGTTCATGAGTATGTATGCCAAAAAATACGTAATTTATCTCATCATTTTGAGATGAAAGTGCTAGAGACACACGAACATATGGCTCATTTTTTTCCTATTTTTCTAATACATGAATTAGATTGACTGCGAAAGAGTCATTTACTAAATTTTCTTAAACATGCTGTTTATTTAGATTTTTATGCAAGCTAGGATTACTTGTTTCATGGACGTGTGTCAGTGTAAATCGACTTCTGACATGCTTCATTTGGTCAGATACATTGAAAGGACTGTGAACATCTAGCAAAACTAAGAACTCTATCTGACAAATGGCAGATGCTATCTGGTAGATCCAAACGAAACTCTCAACCTTTAAAAATCACAACTTGTCAACAGGAATTGCACATTTTGAGAAGATACATTGAAAAAGCTGATCTGTGAATGTGTGAATCTTTGGCATATTTTGCTAAATGTTCTTTGAGCTTTTAGCCAGAGAAATGTACAATAGAACTGTTCATTATGATAGAGACACATTTCATAAGGTGACTTTTAAATGGAAATCGACAACATCACGATTTTTAGGATTATATAGACCCAAAAATATATAGATCCACATGAAGATTGCAATGTAAGAAAAATTGCAAGGTGTATCATCATTATCTATAAGGATCACTTTTAACATTCAATGTAAATGCATATAATTAATACATTCATATAAGATACGTATAAAGACATAAATAAAAAAAAATTAATAGTCCGGATCCGTCTCGTGCAATAGACGAAACGTTGGTGCTTAAACACAAGTAAAAGCTCCATTGCCAAACGCTTATATCCAAAGCTAACAGATTCCACTCACTTGGAATTTATTGACTATTTCTATCGGTATACAAATTCGTCTACGATAATTTTAAGCCTCTAGGTAAGGGAACAGCGTTCAGCTTACGTTCATATTGATATTTTGTGTAGTTGCTTCTTAAGAGATCACTGTCCAAGCAAACAGAAATAATTTTTTACGCTGATCTTTTTGAAGGTCAACTCTGGTTCAAAGTAAACCTGCGAGTAAAAACAATTCCGCAGGTCTCCACATTCTTCAGAAATAGAGACTCACATGTAGTTTAGTGACTTACTCAGGACACCTCTCAGCAAGATATACATTAAGAATAGCTTAAACCCCAGCGACAGGGTTAGAAATATACATCAAGGAAATTACTGCATTTTCAAGAGATGGAAATATATTGCACAAAAGAGATTTTGCTTCAATATTTTAATAGTGTAATATGCAACATAATTGCAAAATTAAGTCGTTTTTATATGCACAGTGTTTGATAATAGGGATGTTTTTTAACATATCGACAAAGTTATGATTATGCATGAAATTGCTGAATAATGTTTCTCATAATAAAATCTTCTTTTCTACTAAATAATAAAGTTGATGTTTGAAACAACTGAAAAGCAAATTAAAAATTTGCTTCAGTTTTTATTGTCACAGTTTCATAGACATAATGATAAGTCTGAATTAAATCTGATGGTAGGTGATATTGTTGAAAGAATTATTCAAAGGAAAGTATAATCCTGGTTCTGAAAAACCATATGAAAAATCTTGAATTTTGTGAAGACTCAAACATCAACCCGTGGAAGATTGCAAAAAGAATTACGTGCAATCGTCAGAAGCCATACAAGTTGCGATATAAATATCTTGATTTGGATTCTTACAAAACAAATATATATTTTTAAATTGCAGAATCTGTCAAAGTAAATATGTTTCAAGATAGATATATATAATAGCTAGATAGATGCCCTGGAGGTGATCGTATCCTCAGTAAAGAGTACGGATGCAACTTGCAAGACACATTCAGATTAATTGGCCGCGTAATTACCACAATTAGCTGATTTGGCGTCACTTGTGTGCGATGGTGATTGAGGGCTCAGTGGTAGAATTTCGGTTTTGCATTCTGTGGTCACTGGTTCGATCTCTAGTGGGAGAGATCACGGTATACACTGCTGATGAGACCTAATGAGGTCTAAACAGCCGTCTAGAGTTTCCGTATTTCACGCATACGTGTTCGCCGGATGATTCAATTCGCAATATAATTCCTCTACTTAAAAAAAAGAAAATATGCATACATAGCTAAAAAGATACGAGGATCATTAAATAAGTTTCCAGACTTTTTTCGTATGGGCACTTCTATTGATAGTACACACATTAAATTCTAGTCCCCTTTCGAAGTAATCTCCTCCGGTTGCAATGCACTTGTTGCACCGTTCCAACAATTTCTGCAAGGCCCCATCGAAGTCCTCTTGAGTGAGCGTGTCAATGACCTTCGTCAAAGCCTCTTTTATCAACTCACTTGTCTCTTAACGACAGCCTCTGAGCTTAGGGAATAAGCAAATGTCACAGGGAGCAAGGTCTGGACTTTAGGGAGGCTGAGGAACTGTCTTGATGCTTATCATAGTAAAAGAGTCTGTGACAAGTATGGAGTTGTGGACTGGTGCATTGTCCTGATGGAAATGCCACTGACCCGATTTGAAGAGTGCCGGCCTCTTCCGACGGAATCTCTTCCTGAACTCCCTTAGAACCTCAACATAGTAACCCTAACCCTAACCCTTTGGCCAATCAACTCTGGTGTATTGACTTCCTTACTCCTCTCACACCACTCATCATTCTCCATAGAGTCCCTGTCTTCCTTCCTTGAATCTCTTATGCCACTCAAAAACTGCTGCTAAGTTCATGCAAGATAGTTGAAAAGCAGTCTGAAGAATTCCATCCGCTTCTGTGGCATTTTTTCCAAGTTTAATATAGAATTTTATTGCATATCGTTCTTCTAAGGTGTCCTCACGTTCAGAATGCATTTTTTCAGTCTTTTGTTGCTGTAGCTGTTCATTTGAACCTGAAATCATAAAAATCGTTCAGTCATATTATAAGATGTATAGCAATAACATACTGAATTTTCAAGAGTCTTCGATAATTTTAAATGCCTGTACAAAAACTTATTGAATGAACCTTGTAGATGATTTATCGTTAAGACAAGACAAGCTCGCGATCCAAGTGCTGTTCTTGATTCATATACAGGAATACTTCTTAAGCAACCTCATCTATTCTATAATTAAAGTAAAAAGGGGGTCATGGTAGGGGGTCATGGGTTGTTGACACCAACCCATTTTATGTAGTGTTTATCTTTACATAGCTCAAAAAATGTCTCTGATCCTCTCGTGAAAAAGTTCTGGAAGAATATTAAGGCATTCTAGCAAAGTTTTTGTTGCAAATAAAAGGATTATTTATGTGTGCATCGACTCATATGCTGTTCCGTGAGTTCAAGAATGTGGTATCATTCGTATCGGTAACTTGTGAAAGCACGAGCATCAATTGAATTCAATCCTTTCTAATCAAAAGAAAGAAAGAAAGAAAGAAAGTAATGAATAACACAAAAAGGGAAAATGAAATAAGTTTTAAAGAAAGAGCTATTGAAATAAAAGAAATTGAAATATTCACTGACACCGCGAATGGAGAAAACATAAAAATAGGGAGAATAGAAAAACAAAAAAAAATTGGAAAAATAAACAAGGAAGTAAAAGAGGGTTGAAAGAGTAATGAGAGGGGGGATAAGAGAATCAAAGTGAGCGAATAAGTAGAGTAGGCTATTTAGTTATTGCTCGTTGATACCGTAGGTATATTTGAAGTGTCTGGTAATGAGCTTTTATTTAGAAAGGAAGTAGCATGAGACATATTATAATATCAAGGGAATTTCTCATTACTTCTTACCAATACGTGATTGCGTAACATATATATATATATATATATATATATATATATGTCTGTGTGTGTGTGTGTGTGTGTGTGTGTGTGTGTGTGTGTGTGTGTGTGTGTGTGTGTGTGTGTGTGTGTGTGTGTGTGTGTGTGTGTGTGTGTGCCTAAAATTAAACTTTATAAAGAGATGATTTCAATTAAATTTCGAGACCAACTTTGGATATCATAAAAAAAATCTTGTTCATTATTACCATTCAGCATAATAACGAAAATGTGCTTGTTAGATTTAATGCTTTCCAGATAATATTTGCATTAAAATATTTTATTTAAAACACAGAAAAATGTCTTTTCTATCAGTTTTATAATTATTTTTAATGCTACGTTGGATTTCATGACATATTAGAACAATTTCTCAATAAAATAATAGGACAAAATATATGTATTAATATAAGTAATAAATAGAATGTATGTATCAATGTAATAATATACAAATGTAACAAAAAATTGTTTTTCAAAAATGACTGGAAAATCAAATGAAGGATTGAAATATATTTGCAATTTCGTATTAGGCTCATTGCATCAAATTATATCAACAAAAAATGACAGAGAGACAAGCGTAATATATGAAAACAGATGTTCGTACTGTATTATAAATATTTGCAGAATGTATGGGATTTCCCATTAAACAATAATGCAGAATTGCAGCTGACGATCAGTTTAACGAAGTGACGCATACGCGAAATTATTGTCACGCTGCTATCAAACTACTTGGAGTTATACTAATGAATTGTGAGCGATCCAACAGGTTTAAAATCAACAAGGTGTTTATCAATGTACTTAATCATAAGGGAAGATGGCACTTTCTAATGCCAGCAAAAAAAATCTTGGCTTAAAGATGCGAAATTCAATTCCAAGATTACGTTTTGATATTTTCTGTATTGCAATTGGTGATTATATTGTTATTTGGTTTCGTGATTGATATATCTATACAGATGACAGTCCATTTTATGAAATATAATTATTGTATAAAATTGTGTTTAATTGCTTAATCAGAGTCATTCATTTTATATATTTATAGATTTTTCATGATTTTATTGTATCAACTTTGTTTTACTTTTAAAATGTTAATTAAAAATAAACATATGACAAAATGTTTTTAGGACAGTAAATGTCTGACATAAGTTCGACAAAATAGTAAAGAGGTAGAAATTATAAAATTCAATATGGAAGGTAATTCAGTGGGAAATGCACATTCTAAAAATATATCAATGATTTATCATAAAAGTGACCCATGGATTTTATATGAAATTATACGGGAGCCGACAAGGATAAACTAAACATACTGAACAGTTTCATTTGTCACCTGCGAAGATGGAAAAGATTTTGACAACGAACAAGTCACAATGAAACTCCGCCAAAATCTTAGGGATATTACCTAGTGCCCAGTAAATATAAAAATATAACAAATAAGAAAAACAAATACTAACAAAACTCCGAACGTAGAATGATTAACATTTGAGAGGAGCTACTTTAAAATGAAAAGCTGTGTGCTCGAGTGAAAATAAGATAAAACTTTTCACGTCGGATGAATGCAATGACGCAGTAATATTTTAAAATCTTTTCCAAATGATGAGGATTAAACAGTAATCTGATTCAGATCAGATTTTTAAAAAATCCTTCCCAAATGAAAATATTATAAAAACAACCATCTGATTGCTTGATTTCTGCAAGGAGTAAATAGAATAGTGAAGTTTACATTCAAAGTTAAAATGAATTGATCCAAACCTTCTAACAAGGAGGGCATATAGTACCAGGTCACTTTTTAAATAACGCTGCCGAAAGAACTCAGTCTTTCCTAAAGCAAAGCAGGAATATATATTCTGCTGCCTCGTTTATTTATTGAAATATATAAAGAAATTTCCTAAAGGAATTGAAATATGATTTCAATGGAATAACTGATTTTTACGACAATTACTAATGAGGCAGGTTGGATAAACTCTCGGTTTTGTAAATATAAAATTTCATCTGATCTCCGCATCAACAATATATGAGGGTTTTGTTATTTTTTTGTCTTTTTTCTTTTTCTATTTCTCTTTTTAAAAGTTCTAGGAGACAACAATCTTGAATAATCATAGAATAGAATCGAAATCTTAAAAAGATTGTCACTGAATCTTTAACTGCCACAAATAGTTAGCGGAAATATTACTGAAAAAAATATCGATTCTTTAATAAAAACCGAGCTAAATTATTGTTATAATGTGTTATTTGCTCTAATCAACCGGGACATTGGCCCAGCGGTTAGAGTGTTCGCCAATGGCCCGGGAGACCTGGGTTCAATCCCAGGTCGAGTCATACCAAAGACTTTAAAAATGGAACTTGATACCACCTTGCTTAACACTCAGCATTATAAGGTACGGTTCAAGGGTAAAGTGGAGCAATCCTGGGAATGGAGTAGCGCCCTCCCCTACACCTTGGTGTAGTAGTTATCGAAAAGGGAGCCTTCGGGTCACCCTCGACTATGGTCGCTAACTTTACTTTATATGTAGTTCTTAATCAGTTGACTGCATTCCTAACACCAGAAATAATTAAAGCACGGAGCAATTAGAAAAACGCAAGGGTTTGGGCTTCAAATTCATGTGAGGTGATATTTGTTCAGATACATAGGTTGATAAAGGGGGAGGGGGTGTTGGTAAGAATAACGAAAATTAGTGTTTAAATGCAAATTGTAAGATATACAACAGCTGATCTCTTTTCCTTTGATATTATCCTCAATTTCAAACATATACCAAGTAAAATGTTATAAAACATTAAAATTCTGATCAAAAAGTTATAAAAATGAAATAATAAAAGATTTCATACACAAACACTTTTTTTCGTGTTATCTTCCGTTTCATGTTTTTTTCTTTTTCAATCATTAGACACATAATAGGATTCTTTTTACTTGTTGAGTTACTTTCATTTCATATTTTGCAAGCACCTCCATTTTAACACCTTCATGGATAATGTTCATGACAGCAACAGTTGCAGCCAACCCCAACAAAATACAAATGCATAAATAATGTTAACATTGCATTTTAGTAAGTGTTAAAGCAGATAAAATGGAATTAACTGTCGTTAGTTTGCCATAAAATATATATATATAGATTGAATATATTAATATCTGTAAATGTTCTATGAAAACATGTTTTATTTAAAATAAGAATTGATCAAACTGTTTATGATAACAGATAGCTTTTTCAGTTTCCTGGAGGCGAATCACAGTAGTCCAAGCGAAAACATTGCAAACAGCTCGCCCCAGCGAATAAATAACTGAGAAACAGCAGGAAAATAAGATTTCAAGTGAGCGGAAGACAATTACCTGGCAATAGTGATTCGAAATTGAAATTTCAAAAATCCTGTTTAAAAAGTAGATAAATGAGTAATATTTTTCAGTTACATGATTCAGATAAAACGATAAATAAATAATTAATACTCTGACAATATACGTTTAAGATTTATTTCTGCCTCAGCATGAATGCAATCAAGAGAGTGAGTAGAAAAACAACCAAAAACAAGGACAACATAAAATGCATAAGCACATTAAGTACGTATTTGTGAGAGAAAAAGTGACTAAACTGAAAGATTACCTGTAAGAAAATGTATATGAATGAAGATAGTGTAAGAGTGTAAGATACAGAAATGTAATGGTAAAGATATACATATGACTGTATTAACGGTTCGGAAATTTCCATCATTTTTCAATCAGTTCTAACCAAAAGGATAAATATGAGACAATTATGTCACTTGCTTAAGACACAATTAGCTTATGAATAAAAGTAAATTCATTTTTATTTCGATCTTTATTTTCAAGTTATGTATTACGTTTTATATATTAGTTGTAACTGGTATTATATTCAGTAGAAATGTTCAATTTCATTTAGAAGATTTCTTCCTTTTAAATGATATATTTTTTTCTTTTACTATGCACTTACTTTTGGCTCACTCTGTACATTGATTACTGGAGAGAATTTATGTTCCTTCTATAAACAAGCAAATAGATTGATGTAGATCAATCAAATTTTATATGAAAAGTGGAGCAAGGATATTTTTTAAAATTAATGAAAAATGACCAACCAAATAGAAAAATTATAGGGTTATACTTTTCAATTTCAAATGATGAATTCATTGAAAATAAGAGTTCTTGAAAAAGACAATCGTTGTTTTTCATACATTTGTCTTAGTCCACATACCTGTATTGATTGACTGTAATTTAAACATGATTACGGTTTTCATATGTTGGTACATCAGCGCAAGATTACCCACTTTATCTACTCTTTCATTCGGGTTACACATCTATAAAGTGAGTTGAGCGAATCTCAGCTTAACTTCACTCCACTTCAATGACACTGAGGAAACTAGTGTGATTCTAATTTAGTAAAATTAGCTTAGTTTGTCACAAGGCAAAATGTATGTTAAATCCAAGGAATACCATTCTGAGAAACAACCTACACTGCTAACTATTGCATCAAGTTAAGGGACCCTAAAACTAAGAATTTTTGAAAAATCGAATTCCCCTGATTGTAACCAAATTGTGAATGTGCTGTAAGTGACGACCATTAGTCGCGCTGTTACGTCCACATTCGTACAAATACCTTAGGAAAGGTATCTCTCTTTATTGTCAACAGCTTTTCACTCAATAGTACCAACATTGGTCTGATCAACTGGATCATTCACAATGGTACAATGTGAGGCACTAATAGTCTCCTTCTTATGTGATTTTTTTTAATGTGTTATGATTATAACATTATTGCTCATGCTCCGTATTTACTCACCTTGATTCGATCTATAAGGAACTCTTATTTTTATATGCAAAGGGGCCGTATGCGTAATTATTCTTCTCCAGAGTCGATTATTTCACTGGATTGAAATTATTAGACTTACATTAAGACATGCGAGATTATTGAAAATAGAATAAATTTTCCCTGCGAATTAGTTGGGTTACTCGTTTTAAAGTAAATCATGAGTATTTCGCTGTATGATATTCACAAGCGAAAAAGAATCAAGTGTTTTTATTCAAAAGGAAGATAAATAATTGAGAATAATAAAACGCAAAGAAACAATTCCAGAAAAAGAACACCATTAATTCAAGCTGAAACATCTGCAATTGTACATTTTAAATGTAGGATTTATAGGAAAATCGAAAATTAAAAAAAAAAGCATTTTGAAACATTTATTCTATTGATAGCAATTAGAAAAATCCTCGCACCAAGGCGCATAAAATATTGTAGACCTAAATAATCAAAAATAAAATTATAGTTATTAAATCTATATAATCAATATTTTACCTTTATTAGAAAATATTAATGCCACTGATGATCTTTTATTATTTTTCTTTTTGAATTTCAATTTTCCCAAATATATCTCATATCTAATAATAATTACAACAGTCAATTTACAATGTAATCATAATTCTAAGTTTAACCTTAAACTGTGTCTTTGAGATAACAAAATCATTTTTTATCATTTGTTTAAAATCCTCTGTCCTTGTTAGAAAACAAAGTTATGACCTTTTTTTACAATAATTTTTAACTCAACAGAAAATAGAGGCATGTCATTTCGTGTTTAAATTAGTTATTCAAGCAATTGTCATAGAACGTTATAAACGTTGAATTTTCAATAACGTTTATTATTTTATAAGTTTTCACACAGCCATAATTCGGTTTTATGCTTGTGTTTATTTCAGAAATAACATGTGAGACGGATAAATGTATGAACATTAATTCTGTGTAAAAACTTCATTTATAGTTTACAAAATGAACTTAGTTAATTTTTCGCCTTTCCTATTTAATTGTGTGTTAGCGTAATGCATTTGTTTATTATGTGATTAACTGTTTCATTTTTATTACCACTTAACTTACACTTGTTATATTATAGCATATTATTAATTTTTCAGTCCTGATGGCATTAGTTTTATTCTGCAACAAATACAGATTCAGTTTGCCTAAGTTTTCTTTTAGTAGCCACATACATCTACTCTCCGAGTTGATGTTGGTGCACTTCTTCTTCTTCTTCTTCTTCTTCTTCTTCTTCTTCTTCTTCTTAGTAGTAGTAGTAGTAGTAGTAGTAGTAGTAGTAGCTGTAACAATGGTAGTAATTATAGTTGTTGAAATAGTAGCTCTGGTACTTGTAGTGGTATGTAATAATTAACGCTACATCTCAAGAAAATTTCAAATGAGCTAATAACAAAAAAATTCGTGTAAATTTAGATTGTTTGCTATGAAAATGCACATAAAAAGTAATTGTCGTTCTAAAAATCTAGATAAGTCTGTGTATACCTTATTGAAGAGATGTTCGGAATGTTTCATAAACTGCTTCCGTAAGAAACCCTCAAGTATATTTAGCGATTTCGGAATAGTAAACTTGACAGACACGTAATTCCTACTGACATCTGCACCAAAACTGACATAGCTACAATGCGTTTAGTCTTCTGGGACATTGGTCTGCATACGAAATCATTAAAAATAGATGTTGTATGTACCCTGTCAACAAGAATATGCAAATAAAATACTTTACTTAATATAGCTTGAGTCGGTGTTTCATCCAAACGGAACTGAGGGACGAGAGCATTTATTTTAAGAAAGGTGTCTTATTCTTATCAAAGACAACCAAAAATAAAACTTTCAACTAAAAAAGGTTATATTTTTAGTTTTAGATTATATCTGTAAGATTATATAATCACAAAAGATTTCTGTGATGTCTGTGTAAAAGGATTATTATTTAATTAAAAAAATATTTTGCTATAAAATGATCACAGAACATGTAAACATTTCTACACACACAGACACACTTATATATATATATATATATATATATATATATATATATATATATATATATATATATATATATAATGTGTGTGGTTTTGGGTTTCTGTGAGAGATGCTGGCGGAGAGTGCCGTATGAATATATGATCGTGTGCTATAGAATATATATGCACAAAAAATGTACGTATACGCTTATAGACAGTTTGTTTAATATTAGCAAACTGCATAAGTGCGGATAAGTACTGAAAAAATAGTATTATTTCTTAAAAAAATTTATGATAAAAACCTCACAACCACTTCAGTGCAAGAATTAGATTTGATAGAACGGTCAACATGTATGTCTGTCTACATTCTGTTTGTCTGTCTATCAGTCTGTCCGTCTCTCTCTCTCTCTCTCTCTCTCTCTCTATATATATATATATATATATAATGGAAAATTCATATGAGAGAAGTTTTCAAAAAAAGGTGCTCGACACAAATCAGATTATGTTCACGTAGTACATTCATTTACGTTTCTTGTGGTGTAAACAATCATCAAACAGAAAACGTATCATCAAGCAATGTTTTTGCAAGTGTTTCTCATTTGTATTCATCTTGATATACGATATTTCCATTGGCTAACCAGTAGAGTGTTCGCCAATGGTCCGGGACACCGGGGTTCAATCCTAGGTCTAATCATACCAAAGACTCAAAAAATGGTACTTGATCCCTACTTGCTTTGTACTCAGCATTATAAAGTTAGGATCAAGGGTAAAGTGGAGTAATCCAGGAAAAGGTGTAGCACCCTCCGCTACACCTCGGTATACTATCTGTTGAAAAGGGAGCCTTCAGGTCACCCTCGACTAAGAAGATATTTTTTTATTTTATATCATATATTAAAGCTCCTACATAATTATTCGGGCACCTCTTAGAAAATTTTAGTTAGTCAAAATTTGTCTCATTTCTCCATCTCCATATATCTATCTATTCAATCTTTCGCTATCACACACACACACACACACACACACACACAAACACACTCATATATATATATATATATATATATATATATATATATATATATATATATATATATATACGGCTACGTGCAGTGAAAAATTAATTGAATAAATACTTTTAACGTCATATCAACCTGTCAAAGTTGACCTGGGAGTAATTGCAATGAAAAGGCACTCTACACTCCCCAGATCTATTTAACCCATAGGTTTGCCCTAACAGATACGACTTTTTCGGGTACAAGGAGACCTGGGAGTAAATACAAAGCACTCTACACTCCGAAGAACTGGAGCCTTACAACCAAATGCAGTATCATAACCAAGACCGAGTCAGGACGAACAGAATACATGCAAAACATTTGAATAAAACAAAATCATAAATAACTTTCTGAGATCAATCGTTGCTGATTTATATTTTGAAATGATATGAATTTGACAATAAATGTCATCACATCAAGTAAAATTAAATTCCGTATTAGAAGAATATTCCCTGGAGCTACTTCCTGATAAACGTATAAATGATGGTAGTCTATGATTCAAGCTGGACAAGATCGCTGCATTAAATTTGGACTTCTTTTTCTGGCTTTGATCACGTTGCTGAGTGTTCTGATCTTGTCATCTTGTCAATTAATTGAAAATTTTCGTTTAATTTACGATTCTTTTGAGGAAAATATTGATTAAATATAATGAAGACTGCAACAGCTATGTCTATGAAATGACTGGACAATGGACATATTTTCTCTTAAAGCTGAATGTATTGCCAGTTCCAACTGAACCCACCAAATTAAACCCTTTTTCTCCTTAATAAGACTGGAGAAATATATTAAAAGTTTTCAAGATCAGGAATAAGTTTCAGTTGTACATATCAAGATCTACCATGCTGTAAGCTAAAATGAATATGTCTTTAGAGCATCGTGAGGAAATGGTATAACTTTTGGTTATTAATGATTATATGAGGATATATATGGGGAATAATTTTGGTTATTAATCATAAAGGTTTCATGGTATTTAATGACTTCATATTTCGCTTAGAATGTGTATGTACATTGTTGATGTTTCAGGCTGATTAATTCCTTTTCTAAAATCGTTCTGAGAAATGGTAGTTCCTCTCTTAGTTGATGCGACAGACTCAGCTGTATAACACGATGCCTATATCCACAGATGATCTGTAATCTTGTAATAGGTGCACCTAGAGGAGTCCCCATGACTCCATAGCGAAAGTGCTGGACTGCTTCGTCAAAGTAAGCAAGTTCCAACTCCATCTGCTTGATCACTTTCACACTAATACCATTAGCATCTCTCATCCTTCTGTTTTGAGTAAAAAATAACATCATTACTCTTCTTCTATAACGATTAGGCATTAAATAACTCATGGAAGTTGATATTCCGTTGAACAAAGAAACCAAACCAACCAGACAATTCAAGATCTAGACTTTCGAACCCCGGTAAACTGATTGTCGGACAAAAAAGGTTCCACCTAGAAAACTCTCAAGCGAGAAACAGTCACGCGAGATTTGGGAAGTTTTGAAAAGGCCCAGTCAGGCAGTTTATTGACGGACGACGAGCAAAACACAACTACATTTTCAGAGCAAAAAACTGCAACAAACTCTTTGGAATTACGATTTATGAAACAAAAGGGTATTTCTATTAACACAAAAATATGCCACTTCAGGTCTGACAAATTTGAGACCGATCAAGACGAAAGTCAAAAAAAAAAAATGAGTGTGGTGCTTTCCTAAGAGCACGTGTCCGATGCTTTCTTTTTCTTTCAATAAGTTGGCATCTGTCCATTTCGTTTTTGTTATCAGTAACTTGCTGCGAGACTTCGGTATATTGAGAACTAATATCTATGTAGGAAAACTTTGACAAAAACTTCTAGCTTTTAAAATGTTTTCCTTACTTCAGTGAATTTATGAAAACGATCAAAACATAAGCTAAATATTTAATGAGTATTAGTAAAAAAATATATTGGTAAATATGTTGTTGTCATTATCCTGTGATCATTTTTCTTCATCTATATCACTTGTTTTTTTTACTTAAAAGTAAGCAAATATGCTGCAAAGTCTCTCCCTCTTTTTTTTTAAATTCTGGACGCTATCTTAGATAGTGTAGTTATATTTCTTTAGATAAGAAACACTCGTGCTGCAATTGTATCTGCCATGGGAAATGGACACGGCGACCCGAGTTCACATCCTGAACAAAGCCGTTTTCTTTTCACATAGAGGAAAATCCTTTGAAAAAGTATGCATCCTCCCTAAATAGTAGCCTCTTTCATTTAGTATTGCAAGTAGTCTAAGAGAAGAAAGTCTCTGAAATTACACCAGTCAAATGCAGCTTAAAATTGACCTGAAGAAGAAAGAGGTTAGGTAAGTACATTTACTCCAACTAGAATATCTGAATGTGTTATATAGTAATCTATGCGTCTATTCTTTTAGTTTTAATCTGACAACAACAAGAACCCTTAAAATAGGGAATATCTGATTTAAGATAGCATTCTCAAGTAATTACCAGCTGTTTTCATTATAATTCAGAAAAAATTGAAAAACAAATTACAAAACATATGTAGGACATTTTCCTTAACATTATCAAAATCCGCTATAAAAAATCAGATACGAAAAATAGGATTGTGAAATAAACTATTGAATAATTACGCCACCTTATTCAATCAAATCTGAAAATTGCTCAGTTTATAATTGATATTTATAACTGATACAGTTTATACTGATAACAATCAATCACATTCAAAGGGTTCAATGATAAGAAGTATCTAACATTTTATTTTTACTAGTGACCTTAATCTTACTGTAGATATAATTTAGATAAATAAAAACAAAAAGTGACTTCGTTATTGATTTTAGTTTTTGCTAAATTTTCAGATTATAAATATTTTCCCAAATTAACTGATATCAGTCATTTAATGGGCAACACACACACACACACACACACACACACACACACACACACACACACACACACACACACACACACATGTATATATATATATATATATATATATATATATATATATATATATATATATATATATATATATATATATATATATATATTATTTCAGCTAAAAAGCGTTTTATTATCCGGATTAACTTTACATACATTCATACTCCCTGAAATACTGAAAAGGAGTGTGCTAATGCACAAATACAACAAAAAAGAATATTTTCCGCCCCAAAAACTAACAAACGCACATAGATATGTCTGTCTATCTATCTATCGACCTATTTTTTTCGTATATGTATCCCGATACATATACGAAAAAAATATCAATTTATATCAGAAAGTGTACAGAGTAATACAAGTGTTTGCGTATTTGGAGTTGTGTAAACATTCAAAAAGTAATAAAATCTTCAAGAATCTTGGAAATATCATATTTTTGGAAAAAAATGTCTGAGGATTTCTTGATTTAAAAAAAAGAAAAGAAAAATCTAGCAGGTAACATTCACAACCGGTAGTTCTTCACAAAATTTATAGTTGTAATTTTGCTTTAACACCAAAGAAAGTGGTGTAAATTGATTGAAATGCAACAATCTCTTCTGAACTTCTTCAGTAAAGATTACAAAATTAATATATAAATGTATTGATTAGTCGAATTCTAGGACGTACTTGAAACCGGTGTTATATTTTTATCATTTTAGACTATTGAATTTTAGATTCATTTTTGGTTTATAATATTTTCATCGTAATGATCTCCTGTTGCTTCAGCGAGGAATAGTCATTAAAAATGCATTTCAATAGAATTAGTTCAAACAGACCTTCCCTTTGTTTAAAATATAGAAATGAGTTTTATCATAGTTTTACTTGTTTTGCCTGGGCAAATCTGTCCAAATCAGGAAAAGTCGAAATGGTGAAATCAATCTTCAATATATCAGAATAAAAGATACAAAAGAAAAAAAAATCCAGAGGAAAACGAACAGAAAAGAAAAGAATCAAAAAGCATGAATTAGAATAAAACAGATCCTTTCATTCAATATGCTTTTTTGGGTCGATGATTTATTTCTGATTTGTTCGTAAAACATGTGATGACAATGATTTTCGTGTATGCCTTATCATAACTGAGGCAGATTTAAAGTGTGATGTCATGATTCGATAACAAATGTCGAATCGGCATTTGCATTCCAAAGAAATCAAGTTTAAAAAATTTAATGCTTCTTGGCTGAAAGATGTGTGCGTCAAAATTGTTGAAAATAAATATAATGCATTAGTAAAATTCTATGTGCGTAGTGATAAAATACATACGTATGCCCATCCATAAGAATTATTTTTCCTACGCCCAATGCATATTTTAATGGCAACCGTTGGATATTTCATAAAAGCGCAACAATGTTAAATGTCTTGTTGCACAAAAATATGCATTTTCTCTCTACATTTTCTTTTTCTATGTATTATAATTCATGGGGAGTGAACTTTGTAAGAAATTAAATCGGTCACTTCACAGATATGTAATATAATACACTCCCCTGCCCCCAGAAATATTTTCGATTGTGATAATTGCTGCATCTTCCTTTTGATTATTATTACAATGTACAAATTATGTTCTGTTAGTAGGCATGCAAAAATCAGACCATTATATTATAGATATTATTATATGCATGAAAGATAATGAAAGAACGCAAGGATTAAATTACAGATACCATATTATAAATACATTATGCATACATAAAAAATGTATTTAATAAAGGAGAGAATTAACTGCTAATTCATTTGCATGGGATCGCTTTATATTTGTCTCGGACAAATAAGCCTCAAGCAATGAATCATGTCCTGTTTTAATTTCAGTTACTTTGCCAATTCTTAAAAAAAAATACCTGCTTTATGTCCATCGTAAGTTCAATCGTTAATTTACTACTTTATTTTTTCGCATTTATCAATTAGTAATAGTAATTTAATATTTGCTCGTATACAAAATACTTTCAGTTAGCTATCAAAGCTGTTAAGTGAGAATAGAATACTCCAGAGAACATCAGGCATTAAAACTATAAATCATTTCGTAATTTCCTCATTAGAATAAGATAATTTTCGCACACACACACACACACACACACACACACACACACACACACACACACACACACACACACACACACACACATATATATATGTGTGTGTGTGTGTATATATATATATATATATATATATGTATATATATGTATATATATACATATATATATATATATATGCGTATGTATATCTATCTATCTGCATATATATGTATAAGTACATTTTCAAACCGTCTTTGTGTAGAATGCCAATAACAACACAATCACTGTAAAGACAAATCATAAAAGCTATCAATAAAATGTTTTATAAACCAAAAAGTTTAGTGAAAAAATCGGAAATAAAATTAAAAACAGAATGCAATCATTATTTTACTATTTTTTTCCTAATAACGTATCTTATGTTACCTCATTTGATGATTACTTATTTTTAATAATGATATACTACTCCAAATATTCTCCTCATTCTGGAAGAACGATGTCAATCAACAATGAAGCTATATTAGCAGTGTAACTGAAGAATACTCCAATCTGACCGTATGAGAAATAGCGCAACTGTTCAATACAACCCAAAAAATAATCATAATCGACTTCAATGAAATCCGTAAAATGCAAAATTTTAGCAGCAATCTGTGCGGTTCTCAACATAAAAAGAAAATCAATATATGTTGTTCATTATAAGCAAGACATGTTACCAAAATATTTGAAGAAAAGACCGTCACCAGGAAGAGAAAGAGAAAATATATTCTTTATAGTCATATAGACAGGGTTAGGTTCCAATCAAAAGATGTTACCAGAAGCAAAATTCGGACATTGCCAATCAGGAAGAGTTGGATTGTAGTAGAACAATTCATTCTGGTTGATATCGTTTCTCAACTACAGGATTTTAGTTAGAATGAGAGCTTTATTGATCGAGTGAAAATGGGTGTTATCGTAGCACACAGAATCAACCTATACGTTGAAAAACACAAATGAAATGTTTTGGCTGGGATAATGTTAGTTTTGATTCATTCACAATATTCCTCAGAAAATTGTGTGTCATATTACCAAGTGATCTTGATAGAATTTCCGGAACGATTGCCATTGTCAATTATGAAGAGATTCAAAAATGACATTGAGAAAGTTTCACTACGTAAACCAAAATACCATACAGACAAAGGGCTTATTTCATTAATTCTGAAGGAAAAAATTACCTTGATTGTTCTTTAATTATACATAACTTAAACATGCACGAATTCATTTTATGCTTAACTTCTTCTTTACAGTTGCAGAAACCCTTAATCATAGTCGCACGGTTTCACCAACAGAACGATTTAATAGTACGTTGTCTAGATTATATTAAGATATATTCGTTCTCAGGTTTTGGTCTAAACCAAGCCAGCCATATATTTCAACAAGGAAGAAAGAAAAGCAAAAACGAATTCCGAGGATACACTGGCTGGTTCTTTATTTTCTCCTCGGAGGGTATGTGGGAAATGTCACGGAAATGGACCAGATTCGGAAGAATCAGACGAAATTTCCTATCCTATTCTGCCAAAGGCCAGATTCCAACTCTGATATCGAGCGTTTGTTCTACCACACTGAACGTAGGAAGGCCAAGCAAAATCAGTTCTTATCTTTGTGCTATAGCCATATTTCTTCTCTCGATTTCTTTTCTTAATACGTTTCCTTCCGGGCCCGATGACATTCATATGAAGCTCCCAAAATTACAGTGCTAAGAAATGATATTTTTTGTGAGCACAGTCCGTAATAGAGCAAAACATCTTTATTAATTACGCACATTAAACACTTGCCCTTTTTAATTCTCATCAAGAAATCATTTTCTTCTATTTTATCACCAATTTAAATCTGCTTAAGCCTCACAATTTTTTCAAGTTATTCTTTTGATATTCAACACACACACACACACACACACACACACACACACACACACACACACACACACACGCACACACACACACACATTATATACATATATATATATATATACATATATATATATATATAAAACAAAATCATGATTTACTCATGGGTTTGCCTCTTACAAAGATCCGTGCACACCGTTTCCAAGATTTACTTGAATGTGATCCCCTTATTGTTGATAAGCTGATTTGAAGAATTTAACAAAATATCGATCACCATATTCAATAGGTTTTATTTCTTTAACTACAGAAGATGTTGGTAGTAAAATATAAAGTTAATTAATCTTTATATAGTTTATAGAATGAATATATAAATGAAAAAAAATATCTATTTCACTGTTTATTTGTAAAAGTCAATCAGGCTCAAATGTGTATTAAAATGTAATGATTAATGCAAGTTTCTCATTAGTTAAAATATCATTTTTAACAAATTAAGACGAAAGCGATGTTTTAAATTGTTTTTTGTTTTGATCCTTACATTTTTGTGTAGCTAGTCACATATTGTTGTCACCAAAATCTCAAAGAGTTTTAGGAATTGCGCCTCTTTAACGAACGCGCTGATTGGTCAATGAATGCAAAAATACAGATGCGAAAATTACAGCTTCTCAAGCCTATGTTTGTACCAAAATTAACACTTTTTATCACGGAAATCAATATATTCTCTCCCCCTCTCTCTCTCTCTCTCTCTCTCTCTCTCTCTCTCTTTCCCTCTGTATATATATATATATATATATATATATATATGCTGCCTGTGCTCATTCATACACCTATCCATATATATCTCCAAAGATGAATTTATATGTAACTTTGTTTCATGTATGCGCATACATACTCGTATAGACATGATAATTCCAATACGCACGCGCATATTTCTATTCATGTAAACGCAGGAGCAAAAGAGTTCTTAATGTCAGACAATTATTTGGTCCATAATTCTATAAATATGAAAATATTCCTGCATATTAGAACGTTTACTCACGTTTTTTATAAAGTCTGTCGAAAAGAAAGGGAATGTTTAATAAAAAAATATATTAATGGAGCCTTAGTGTCATCTTTGACTAAGGTCGCCAACTTTAGTATGCGATTATGCATATGCTTAGTATAATTGTGACGGCAAATTGAACTAAAATCCCGAAACGGGACTTTATTTTCGCACGTGTAAAGACGGGGCAGGTTGGCACTTGATCCCCTACAGAAATAAGTCCTGTTCAGAGTTCTTTTCTCAGGCAGATAAGAACTGGCATATTACATGAGGGAATAATTTAGGGCCAGACTGGCCAGCGCTGGCAAAGGGGTCCAAAATTTCACACTATCACACACCCACCAGGCCACTAAACTTCTTTCCCTTAGATAATTGAAGAATACGGGCCTATAGGTCTTAGTTGTAATAATATTAATATTGCTATGGTCGGCAACTCCGGTTTCCCGTTTGATACTTTAGGAATTAATAGGACAGTTCTAAGCAAGATAATGTAAGGCGAATAGAAGCTGAAAGGAAAGCATGGAATAATAACATAGACCACATGGTAAAATGAAAACACATAGGTTCTTTACTACGGTTATATACATATATATGTTCAAAGTATCAAAAATATATAATAGGATAGTCCATGAATATAACTGGCTTTTCCTGGCTTTTATCCTTTTTCAAATTGAGAGAGAGTGGTAAACAAAATTCGGGTGTAAAGGAAAAATGTCCCAAAGTTACTTATCTTATTTTTTTGACGGGGTTCCACTGGAGAATTTTTCTTTTATCACGGGCTAATAGACTTTGTTACTGTTTTTAATGCTGGCTTGAGAGACTCAGGTCTCTCATGTCTCAGTCTTTTGTCTTTAGCCCGGAGTGAAATGGCTATCGTCCGTCTGCCACGGGACTTGCTCAAAAACTCCCTTTTTTTGTATTTACTTCCGTTGAGGGGAAGGGAACTCCACTTCCGTTTGGGGTCCCCCCACCAATCATTTGGCTTCATTTTCTCTTTCCCCTTCCGATGTCCGGCGACCCAAGGTCACTTAGGTGCAAACATCTGTGTGACCCACATTCATTTCTAACGGTCACTTTTTGACTGCTAGATAATTTTAGTTCAACGGGGGGAGAGTATCATTCCCACCTCCTCGTCTCCGTGAGCCATCACGTGACACCTCCTCGCTTAAGAGAAGAAAGGGGGATGAATAGAAATACCATAGAAAAAAAAAGGCAATTCAGTTCACTGTTCTTTCTCCTTTTCTTTCACTTTTTTTTTCTCTTTTTTTTTTCTCACTTTACTTTTCTTTCATCCCCTTTCTTCTTCACGCTTTGACGAATTCTTTCCTTTTCCTTTTTTCGTCCTTCCTAATTTTCACTATAGGGGAAAACAATTTCACTTCTCTTTCTTTCTCTCTCTCTCTCCCTTTTCTTTTTCTTTAATCTCGTTTTCCTTTCTTTCTTTTTCTCTCTCGGCTTTTGGCCATATCATTTTTCAAACCTTGAGGAGGTAAGCCCTTCTTTCTTTCTTTCTTTTTTCGTCACTTTTGACGACCTTATAAGCTTGGTTATTAAGCTCTGGGGGAAGAAACTTCCTTTTCTTTTCTCTCTTTCCCCTCTCCGTCACTTGTTGACGTACAGCTTTCTCGTCCATCTCATATTTCAACATTGGGGACGAGAATTCCTCATTTTCTTCAGTTTCTCTCTCTCTCTCTCTTTCTTTCTCTCAACAACTATGAAAGAATATTCTGCTACTACATTTTCGTGGGGCGTTAGAGAAATAAACTTGGGTACTTTTTTATTAATTTTCCTAAGCCCTCTCTCTCTGAAACAGACAACTGGCCCAATTTTTCCTCGAATTTATTCGGCATTGCCGAATTCTCAATTTTTCGAGGTTGGCCTTCTTGACGGACATACCTCTTCAATTTGTTTGTGTGACACACTTGTGTCTTCTTCTTTCCTTCGTTGGTATCAATTCTGTATGTCCTCTTGTCTATTCTCTGTGATATTACGTAGGGACCTATATATCGTCCATCACAGTGGGGTCCTTTATTTGATGATAGTAGCAGGACTTCATCGCCCTTCTTAAATTCCTCCTTCTTAGTCACTTGTGAGGGTCCTCTTATTTTCCTCTTATCCTCTCGATAAGTATTAGGGAATTTATTCCTAATACTCGTTGGACCTTCATCTTTTCTCTGACGACTGGTCCTTTTCTCTTTCCGTTTATTGAGGTGTGGAAGGTTCACTTCTTTTCTTTCCACCTTCTCACTTTGCGAGCGACTATGTCGTTTGTGCCGCCCACGTGGCTCAGCCGCCATCTTGTCTTCTTCATTTTTGGCGCTCATTTTCGCCATCTTCTTTCCATGTTTGGAGTTCATCCTCGCCATCCTTCTTTCTTCATTTATGGCGCTTATTTTCGCCATCTTTTTCGGGTGACACTTTTTAGTTTTTACTTCATTTCCCAGTATAAGGGAAATTCCTTTCATAGGTAGTTTGTCTACCACACCAATTTTAATTGGTCCATCTTTCCACTGGGACTTTAGGGTTATTTTACACAGCGGTATTTTTACCCTCTTTCCGCCGATACCCTCTATCATCACATTCTCACGTGTTGCTTCTATTACCCCTTTAGGTACTTTACTTCGTAGAAGTAACGACTGAGATGCTCCGGTATCTCGTAAAATTGAGACTTCCACTGGTCCTCCGTGTGGGCCTCTTATCATCCTTTTTTCCTCCAGGGTCGATAGGATTGGTTTCCTCTGGTTGCTGTTACAGCTCCTTGAGGTTTTCTCGGCTGGGTCTGGTTTCTTTCAGGACCTTTTCCTAGCTGATACCTTATGGCTATGTGACCAGCCTTTCCGCATTTGTAGCAGACCACTGTTCTGCTGCTACTTTGGAAGGTTCTTCTATTTTCTTCCTTAGGTCTTAACTCAGCTTTAAACTTCACTCTGTTTCCTGTGAAGGTTTTTTCCTTCGTCTTTCGGTGTGTGAGGATGTATTCGTCTGCTAGTGCGGCCATTTCATAGGTCACGTCAGTTTTTCTTTCACTTAGGTGAACCCTGACTTCTTCTGGCACACAGTTTAAGAATTCTTCAGCTAATATTAGCTGCCGGAGTTTCTCAGCGTCTCCGTCTATCCTCTTAGAGTCACACCACTTATCCAGCGTGTTCTCCTTTTCTCGCAGAAATTCCACATAAGACTGGTTTTCAGTTTTTCTCTGTGTTCTGAATTTCTGTCTATAAGCTTCTGGAACCAATTCGAAGCTTTTAAGAACCGCTGCTTTCACCAAATCATAGTCGGCGCAATTTTCTGTGGGTAGAGTGGCATACGCTCTCTGTGCTTTTCCTGTCAGCACAGTTTGGAGTAGCATCGACCAGCATTCTTTCGGCCATCCAAGATTTAGCGCGGTTCGCTCAAAATGTGCGAAGTATCCGTCCACGTTGGCCTTTTCAAATTTTGGGACTAGCCTCGCTTGCTTCGTTACTTCGAAACTGTCGTGGCTTTCTTTGCGTCCTCTTATTGCCAAGTCGACTTCTCGCAGCCTTGTTTCTTGCTGAATTTTTATTTTCTCCAGTTCCATTTTATTCCTCTGTAGTTCCATTTGTGCTTGTATTTTAATTTTCTCCAGTTCAATTTGTTCTGGAGTCATTCTTATCATTTCCGTTGGCAGCTCTTCTAATACTGCTTCCTCGAACACATTTTCGTCGACCATGTGCCTTGCTATTTCTCTCACGAGTTCATGCTTTCTCATAGAATTTTCAACATTTAACTCAAGCTTCTCGCCAATTTTTATTATCTCGCTTTTTCTCAGCCTCTTCAACTTTTCCATGGAGGGTTCTTTTAAAAAGTTCTCTATTTTGTCCATTTTTTAAAAAAAATTTTTTCAAACAGTTATATCAACAAGTAATTTGACTGTTTCAACAATATTCCTTTTTTTCCTTTCACGGTCTCCCAGGGTAGATTTAAACGGCAGGAATTGTCACACGACTACAAGCAATAAATATTATTAATAATAATCATTCCGGAAACGAGCCCCCATAAAAGGTCTGCATGAGGTCGGGAATTAAATATTAAAATATCCCCGGACGAGACACCATTTTATGTCTGCTGACGCGGAAATTGCGATAATCCCGAAATGGGACTTTATTTTCGCACGTGTGAAGACGGGGCAGGTTGGCACTTGATCCCCTACAGAAATAAGTCCTGTTCAGAGTTCTTTTCTCAGGCAGATAAGAACTGGCATATTACATGAGGGAATAATTTAGGGCCAGACTGGCCAGCGCTGGCAAAGGGGTCCAAAATTTCACACTATCACACACCCACCAGGCCACTAAACTTCTTTCCCTTAGATAATTGAAGAATACGGGCCTATAGGTCTTAGTTGTAATAATATTAATATTGCTATGGTCGGCAACTCCGGTTTCCCGTTTGATACTTTAGGAATTAATAGGACAGTTCTAAGCAAGATAATGTAAGGCGAATAGAAGCTGAAAGGAAAGCATGGAATAATAACATAGACCACATGGTAAAATGAAAACACATAGGTTCTTTACTACGGTTATATACATATATATGTTCAAAGTATCAAAAATATATAATAGGATAGTCCATGAATATAACTGGCTTTTCCTGGCTTTTATCCTTTTTCAAATTGAGAGAGAGTGGTAAACAAAATTCGGGTGTAAAGGAAAAATGTCCCAAAGTTACTTCTCTTATTTTTTTGACGGGGTTCCCCTGGAGAATTTTTCTTTTTTCACGGGCTAATAGACTTTGTTACTGTTTTTAATGCTGGCTTGAGAGACTCAGGTCTCTCATGTCTCAGTCTTTTGTCTTTAGCCCGGAGTGAAATGGCTATCGTCCGTCTGCCACGGGACTTGCTCAAAAACTCCCTTTTTTTGTATTTACTTCCGTTGAGGGGAAGGGAACCCCACTTCCGTTTGGGGTCCCCCCACCAATCATTTGGCTTCATTTTCTCTTTCCCCTTCCGATGTCCGGCGACCCAAGGTCACTTAGGTGCAAACATCTGTGTGACCCACATTCATTTCTAACGGTCACTTTTTGACTGCTAGATAATTTTAGTTCAACGGGGGGAGAGTATCATTCCCACCTCCTCGTCTCCGTGAGCCATCACGTGACAATAATGTATTGACTTTGTACCAAGAAAAAAATTGACTCATGATAGTATACATCATTTAGAATTAAAAGGGTGCTGGTTGAAGTCACAATTATTATTAAATCTGAAAACAAAATCGAAAATTCATATTCGAATCCATTGGTCGGATTTGTTAACGTTCTCTACACATTGATTTGATTCATTGAAAAACGTTTCAGTCTTACCATTTGGAAACCTTAGCCTATTGTTTAGCAGATGGTCAAAACTCAAGTTCATTAAATCAGAAACAACGTCGAGCAAAATAATATTATACATTATCCTGGAGTACAGACTTGTTTTCTTTTAATTATCCTGTCATTAACTTTGTGGAGTGTTTGAAAGTTTGGTTTATTTAGTGTTTTATTGTTGCATCTAACGTGATCAGCCTGAATTCAAAATATGGAGTTTACGATGTATATTAAAGTACAAGTTCAAGGAATATCAGGCAACCAATATATTTTTTTTAAAAGTGTTCACATTCAAACGTCAGCTTAAATCAAACGTAATATGAAACAAGTCTACTTTTAGTCGTTGTAGATACTTTATGCAGGATTACCACATATAATCTATGATATAATGATAAAATTCTTCTATCGACTATTGTTTCAGGGTCTTTTTTTTTTTTTTGGCAATTCAAATTTTTCTCGTAAATTTTATATCAATAGAAAGTGACACACACAAAAACCTCCGTCTACTAAACCTAATAAACCTCGGGGCATACATGTTTCAATTTTTATACACTATATACACAATAAATAGAATACTATTTGAAAAAAATTACAAAATGTCAGTTCCATCTTTTGTGATAGAATGCAAAAGAAATAATTAGCACATAGCCGCTTTTGAGATGCATAAAAAAATTGTTTTGCGTGTGAGATAAGACTTAGAAACAAGGCAGATAAACTGATATATTAAAGCAGTTTTATATTTTATGTAATTTTTTTTTCTATTATAAAAAGTATATCCCGACAGTTCAAAGTTTGCCTGACAAATTTACTTTCGTAATCCCTTGGTGATGCTGAAATGATCAATTCTGTTTTTCTTACCCAACAGATAGTATGCAAAAGGTAGTGACAGGTAAAATTCGAAGTGGGTCATACTCCTCAGATATCCAGAGATTTATCATCAGATGAAGCTTTGTGTCATACCAGGGAAATTCATTTTGAGGGGATGTTATCTCTCAGTACGGGATACAGTAAGAACCATCCAAAGGGACAAAATTAGTTCCATTTTAGAATTATATTGAAAACGATAACTTTTTTTATACGTTTTATTTTAACATTTCTTGTAAATTAAAACCATAATGGTTCAGTTGTAACGAAATACATTTGTTATGAGTTCTGCAATAGCAGAAAGTTAAAGGACATTTGTTAGATTACAATTGAGCAATGTTTATGTGACCAAAATGCGGAGATGTTTTCCTTTATAAACCAATCATTTCTCTTTTAATCATTACTTTTTTAATCAATGAAAAAATTATTTTGCTTGTTTCTTTATGATTGCTTCCTAAAGTTTATTTTTTCGCGTAATTAATTATTATGACTAACGCAAATGTTTAGATGGAGTAGAAATAAAGAGACTGTTGTAAAATAATAGGACATTTTTGCAATGTATATGGGACATCGAATTGAAACACATGTAAATACAAGATACTTTGAATGACAGAGAAGAGGTCACAGATTGATCCTTCCGATGTGTGAATTGAAGAACGAATATGAAATAAGATTTTGTGGAGAGATACACTCTGACTAGATGAAATATATCATGTGTTCAGAGTGACAGCCTCTAGGCTTTAATTTTATTCTAAAGTTAGTCGTAATTGAAACTGGAAGTTAAACACTTATAAATATTTTTGTCAACTTCTTTTCATTACACAAAAGTAAAATTAGTATTGTTGGTCTTTGACTTCAGTCAAGGTGAACTTTATGACAGATAATATTTCTGTCAAGTTTCTTTGAAAAACCTATTGTTCTGAATAAAATTGAACACGAATAGCTGAAATAAGATTTGACTAATTATAAAAAACTTTGAGAATCAAACTCACACACACACAAACATGAAGAGACTTTCACGCAAAAACTTATTTGAATGAACAGGCACGTGTTGGCGTGGAACGCTTATTCGCTCAGGGTTTTTTTTTTTTTTTTTTTTGGTGTGTGTGTGTGTGTGTGTGTGTGTGCGCGCGCGTGCGTGCGTGCGTGTGTGTGTAAGTGCTAATGTATTACAGCAGTTACTCACCTAGAATTGCATTAAATGTTTAAAACGTTAAACTGGATTTTCATAAATAAAAGTATATTTATAAAACATATCCAGTAGCTATTAAAAAAACAGAAAACAAATTGAAGATTTTAACATCGAAGACCACGTGCAAAATAGTTCAGTAAAGGGCGTATTTAATTCTATGAATTTATCCATCTGTATAAGGTTAGGGGTTAAATTTTATATGACTATATTCATTCGGCTATCATTGTTATATAATCGGAGACACAAAACCACATATACCTCATTCCGGATGTATATCCCCAAGAGGACTTACATGCATGAAAACACAAACGCACATGTACGCAATTATAAACACACACACACACACACACACACACACACACACACACACACACACACACACACACATATATATATATATATATATATATATATATATATATATATGAGGAGAAGAAATACAGAAAGAGAGAAAGAAAGCTGGAGAGCGAGAAAAAGAAAGCTGAGAGAGAAAGATGAATAATATCAAACTCTGAAAGAAACCCATGGTGGGTTGAATGTGGATATGAATTTTGTAATTATTTCTCTTCCTTGCTTTATCCTTGCATACATATACAAACGCGTTTTAGTATTAAAAAAAAACATGCTTACAAACATACATACATATATGCACTCATTCTCTAGGACATTCGATTGTATATTGCTTACAACATTCACCAACGTAATTGCACAGACACACAGATACACACAAACACTAACTTATACACACACACCCACTCACAGACACAGACACACACACAGACACACACAGACACACACACACACACACACACATATATATATATATATATATACACAACAAATATATTATGCATCCATAGAGATTTGTTGAGATTTGAGATTTGAGATTTTTTTTTTTACCTTCAGTTTTCTAAATATTACGATATATAACGTTAGTAATCATATTTTAAAACTTTTTCACTCCCGAGAACTTACTGATAATATTCTCAACAAGCTCAAATTTTAAACTGATTCTCAAGCGAATACTAAGTCTCAAATCTGCTATTTTAATCACTGGTTTCCTTGTTTACCACCTTTCTTTCACATATTTTCCCGGTGAGTATCACCTGATGTCTAATTTTATTCATTGATTTATTTATCAAACTTAAGCAAGATATGTTTTATTCTATAATTTCTTGTTTTACTTATAGAGTTCTTACTGGTGATAAAGTGAGTAGTATGTCCTTGTTTCATGTAAAAATTATCGCAATGCGCAGAAAAATGATCATTTAAAAAGTATTTAGTTTGCTTTTTTAACTATGATACATCTTGATATAATGTATACATAAGATGTTTAAGAAAAAGTAAAAATACACGAACAACTTTAGTGGCATATTGAATTATAAATCCAATATGAAACAGAAGTAACAAATTATTAGATATTATCAAATACGTTCCAGTTTCTACTTTTAGCTTTCCTATGACCGTCATGTGTTGGACACCTCTTTACATGCACGAAAGAAAATATGTTTATTTTGATGAGAGGATATTAAAACATATATAAAATCGATAAAGTGTGATTCGAAGCAACAAACAACAATGTTCTTTGTGAAGAGAAACTAAGGGTCGGTACAAGTTAATAGTTATGATCTCTCAGGGCTATTACCCGATGTACAAAGGCATTCATGGCACACATTCGCTTTAGTCTATATTTTCAAATAACTGATGATTTTATAGGAGAAAATATCATGAGAAAAACATGATAATTTTGTTTTCTGGCTCGAATATTTTTTTCAAAAGTTCTATCCATATATGGTTAAAAATAAGGATAGACATTCTATTTATCTAGAAAGAAGAATACAACGTCAATATCCATTTTAGCATTATACTTGCATTATAATTCAATCCATTTGCTAATGATCGCTATAGTCCGAATTTTTTAAGTGTGTATGGTAATAATATGCTCTGAATTCAATAAGTCACGGCAGATATTTTATGGTCTTAACAGACACAAGTAAATAAAAGGCATCTAAAGAATACTGCTTTATAAATTTTCCAAAAACAAACTGTAAGTAATGCAACTGAAATTCTTTTCTGATTTAATCACATAATTAATTGTAAGTTGCTATGGGTAACATGGACCGAAGGCATGGATTTCACTTTAAATTCCATGAATTCAGGATAGAAACTGAGTATAATAGTTGTTCGTCTGTATTATTTTATTTGATTTGAAGAAGTGAGTTTGTTAATGAAGATTTTTCTGTGAGGCAATATTCTTTCATTTCACCAAGTTTGATTAGTTTTATCCACGAATATGCACATGTGTCCACTCACTGAACTTTTAACGTGTGTCACTCAGCACAGAAAGAAATGTACTCAGACATAAAGTTGAATTGCAACCGGTTGAAAACATTCCTCTACAAAAGTAGATTATGCGTTTATTTTATTTTCTACCTGGCAATTGTTTCATGCTTTGATGATGGGGGATTCTGTTAATTGTAAGTTCACTTTTATATTTTGTGTAGTTGTTTATTAAGAGGATTTTTTTGTACAAAGTCTCATCGTATAATAATATATATTTTAAATAAATCAGTTTAACCCATAGATGGGATCCTAACAGGTACTACCACTCATCGGATCTAAAAATAAAGGTAACGAAAGAATTCTCTACACATTCCAAAACTGAACCCTTGCAATCAGATACAGTTTAGTATGTTATGCAGGCCACTCCATTTGGCGAGGGTCTTACCCTTCTGCAGGGAACAGAGTCAGCCTGTCTTAAGCTCCATTAACATAGCAGCTCAAAAGGAGATAGATAGATAGATAACTGTAAAGTTTAAATGTCATGTATATGTATATTTATGTATGTATGTATGCATGGATGGGTGCTTTATTGTATGTATGATGAATGTACGGATGTGTCTCTGCATCTGGATATAATCGCAAAGAAAAGCTACAGAGAAACATTGTAGCATTTCTATTGAAAACTGACAGCCATTTTCTCCGACATTGTCAGATTGTGAAATGCATTTCTTCTATATCAAATTCCAATAAAATTCAATTGTATTGAATGATGGAATTTTAAAAGCTTCATGTTTTGAGTTTCCAAACATGCATTCTAAAATATAAATTATATACAATTTTCAGGTAATTCAAGTTGTTGCTGATACAATGGTAAAACCAAGCAAATATAAAAACCTTTAAGAAGGTATTATTTTCCAGATATATCCAATAAACGTATTTATAGAAACGACTTTCTGCCGTTCAGATTTTTTATCAATGGTACGCAAAAATGTTGATGAGAAAAACTTCACAGTGAATAAAATGAGTGCTTGCATTCCGACGTAAATACACATGATAGAGGGTGGATTAATCCTATTTTGTATAAAGGCAAAAATCATGTTATCTGAATAGGAACTGTACGTAAAATTTATGGTGCCTATTTGGAAATTCCACAGATATATTATCAGGATATCATTATATTCTAACATACACGTTTCTGCAATTCGATAATATGGTGCACGCACGCACGCATATATATATATATATATATATATATATATATATATATATATATATATATATATGTGTGTGTGTGTGTGTGTGTGTGTGTGTGTGTGTGTGTGTGTGTGTGTGTGTATGTAATCTTAAGCCTCATGGAACTTTATAAAGTCACGTAAAATGTAAGATTTCTAAGACTGCTTTTGTATATTAACATAAGTTGGAAAATTTTCTGTGTACAAATATTTCGAAACATTATTCACGTGCAAAAAAATTATTCTTCGTTGTTAATCGTAGTGAATAACAATAAAAGAAGAGACAAATAAGGATAGAGATTAAAATAGAAAATAATATTTTCATAAATTTGATGGAATAGAATTGACAGCAGAAATAAAATCAATCATCCTAATGACAGCTTCAACAAAAATAGCATTTCTTGAACATACACAAAATATTTAAAGAATGATCAGAATAAATGTTAAATTTGAATCTTGATCTCATCAGAGGTTTCCTATAAAAACTTAGTACAAATGCACATCGGAATTAAGTTTGATGATTCCAAAAATAGATCTATCTCATGAATAGCACAATTCAAATGATTCTAGAAAGAAAAAAAGGAATGAAAGAGAAAATATGTAAAGGAGTTTGCATTACCAGTGAATACAATTACTGCGGGAAATTCTGAACCTACTATTAAACTTTTGACGAGATATGAAATTAATTCTTATGTAGACATTTTCAAGCCATTTTTAGTTACTATTTGTTTCAGGAAATTTAAGAAACAACTAAACTGCTTCAAATAAGGCGCACTGTTAGTATTGTCCGTTGATTTTCAGTATGTTTTTCCTTTGTGCTTGCTCACCGTGAACACCTGTCCTTTCTTTTACCATATTGATTCCATATTATTCAACGCTGCTTCAAAAGATAAGCCTTTCTATTTTTCCCTTTGTTCATTTAAGATGAAGACGTATTTTTGTGAACAATTTACTCAAGCTTTAAAACAATGATGCTGCAATTAATTCAAGATGAAATGATGCAATGTTCCGCAGAATAATTTTAGTTTAAGATTAACTTACAGAATGGATCAAAAATTCTAATCTCTGTTATATATTGATTTTAATAGATTCCAAATATGTCAGTTCGTAAATAATAACCTCTTGTTTTTTTCTTATTATATTTTAGTTGACCAAAACTTACTAGATACGTGATAAAACCTTTACTCAATTAAAATCCAAGATAAAAGGAATAACGATGTAAATACTTTGCCAAAAATATCTCTATATAAATCGAGTAAAGAATAATATTGCAAACGATAGAATACTAACGTTTCGTATTTTGCCGAGAAGAAATATAAATTTTCAGAGCATATCGCATAAGATTTGGCCGAAATCAACAAATATCCCATTAACTATGAGATGTGTCATTTTGTTTAAACAAACTGAATAGAGTCATTGATATAATTCAGCTTATTAACTGGTAAATTTTCGAAAAATTATAGCAAAAATAAGATATGTACAGTCGATGGAGAATCTAAGAAAATATTCATTCATGTAAATCCTGTTTCAAAGCTGCAGTAAACAAAGATAGAGTAAAATCTAGATACATTTATCTGATTATAATCATATATGGCAGCTTGGACAAAAGAAACCAGATAGAAAATATGGTAAATTGATATACGACAGTGCAAGCGTTAAATTACAAAATCGTAGGTATGTGTATATCTGTGTATGTATATCTGGACATGTGTGCTTGGTGTGTAATTTCAGTATATTCATCGCATACTTTAAAACATTTTGAATATTATTTCAGACGCAGGTGATGCAAAAAGGTTATTTTAAATTCCTTCATGAAGTAATACCATATTCTAATATGATTGTCTTTTAAATTTTGGAATGAGCAAGTACACTGATGTTTCACAGAGAGTAAATTACCATATTGCTTTATGTTTCTCAAAGAAAATATTCTCTGTCAGGAAAAATACATTGTAAGTAAAATGCTATAATTTGTTTAATTAAACTCTTTCTGAGACTTTAATGATCGTATTATGATATTCTTTGTATGAGTTCATATGAATATAAGCATTGCGTTTTTCTACGTGATCATTATAGAAGCGATAGTAGCGAAGAAGGTAGACTCAACTACCTGAGTTCAAATCCCTTTATTTCAAATTTGCTTTAATTTCACTAGGCGGTAAAGGAATCGATCTATTCTTCCTATAACTATGGGTAAATAGTTGACCAGATTGAACCTTTAAGCTATGTATGATAATCGATCAACGAGTTGAAAAACTAAAATTAAACCAATGGTTTATAGGAAGAAGGATGCCTTCCACCTGTCTATTCCTGGCCAAAACTTGATACTTGGGCAGGTTTTGGGACCTGTGTTATATAACATTACGTGAATTTTATGAATTTTACCTTAAAGTATGAAATTATCCTTGAAAATATAAGTAACAAAAACAAAAAGGAATTATTACGATTATGATTTTACTCCTTGAGAGTTTTCCACATCAGCGTTAGCTGATGGTTTTCCTCTGGAGTCTGAGTGAGAGCAAATCTGCAAGTCTCCAGGAATCTTTTCAGTTTTCTGGCCGATCTCATTCTCCAGGACAGATTCTGGGTTGTGCATATAACATTTGTTCGTATGGTCAAATTCCAATTTCTTTCACAATTCTCAGTGGATCACCTTGCCCACCCAGTCGTAGCTTGTCTTATACTCTTTTTGTGCTAATTTTCTGCAATCGTTTGTTATGGTTTCGTCTCTGTCAGCGTTTAGCCTAAATCTGCTACTTGCAGCGTGTTATCTATTCGCACTTTGTTATGGTTGATCCTTATGGTATCATTTTGTGCTATTTTTAGAAGAGATTCAGTTCTTTATCGTAAGGTTTCCTTTTCATTGCCACGTCCACGTTCTCTCGTGTGAGATGTCGCTAGTTAGTCTATTAAAGCGTCCATGAAGTTGTTTTTCTTTCCACTTTTGTTTTCTGGTTATTATCATACCACTGGTCCTCGAGTCGGTTGTATTGTTTCTTGTGGCTGCAATCAGTCTTCATCCACGCTTTTTTATGTGGACTTCACTTTTAATGCTGTATTCAGTGCTGGTAAGTCCTCCTCCTCTCTCTTTTCCAGACACATATAGTCTCTCAACGTCATTTCTGGGATGCAGTGCCTTATGTATGGTCATTAGTTTTCTCTTTCTCTTGTCCATCTGTTTAAGTTCTTCTCAGATCCACTTCAAGAATGGTCCCAAGTATCATACGAGAGTGCCGTTCAGGTATTTATCCCTTTGACAAGGTTTCTGTATTATTATTATTAATATTATCATTATTTACTAATTAGAGTTTTTCTCATCAGCGTTAGCTGATGATATTTCACTGGAATTTGAGTGACAGCTAGTCTCCTTAAGTCTCCAGGATTCTTCTCAGTATTCTGGTCGTTCTCAATATTGCTGTAGTTTGGATTGTCTCCACCCGTCCGCCACCTTCCACGTTCTCCTGTCCCTTTAGTAATTGTTTAATTTCTGTACCAAAAGCACTCATTATAATTTGTATAATTGTCACCAGTATGTTCCACAGTTTTTTCAATTCCCTAGCAAGGTCACGATACTTATCCTTCTTTTCACATTCTTTCAGTTTTATTCTGTAGTCAGCCTACCCAATTGTGTAGAGCCTTATATTCCTCGTGCTCTAATTTGCTGAATTTGCTTATTATGTGATTGATGGTTTAATCCCTGTCACCGCATAGTCTACATTTGCAATTTTGTGCGTCTTATCTATTCTCGCTTTGATATGATTGGTTCTTATAGCATTGTGTTGTGCTGTTATTTGGTGATATTCTGTTTCTCGCTTAAAGTTCTCTTTTTGTAGCCACATCCAGGTTTTGTCATGCGAGATGTTCTTTATTAGTCGTTTAAAACGCCCAAAGAGTTGTTTTCCTTCAAATTTTTGTTTCCTAGTTATTGTCATTCTGTTGTCCACCGTGTTATCAGTATCGTTTCTGATGGCTGTAATCAATCCTCCTTCGTGTTCTTCTCTGTAGTCTTTGACTCGTCGTATCGATGCGTCAATGTTGTCTTCAGTGCTGGCAAGTCCTCTTCCTCCCTCCATCGAATACCCATTTAAATACAATTGTTAACCAAAAGATTTTACGAGAAACGAAAGATCAATGCTTTAAATATAAGACAGAGTCAACCAAACCATATTTCTTTAAGCATCACACACAGCAACATATTCTTTCGGTTGTACAGGTTAAAGCCTTTATATTATTATTATTATTATTATTATTATTATTATTATTATTATTATTATTATCTAATAGCCTAGGCATTGGTTACAAGTAGGAACATAGCAACTAAATTCTGATTGAAAATCATATCAAGAAAACTGGAAATCGTTCAAGAAATCATTCTTTTTAAAAAGACAGATGACAGTGTTAAAAAAAAGCTGCCGTTTCGGGGTTCTGAGAAAAATATAGTTATATTTTTCCTGTACCATAAACAGCACGATGAGAGGTGCTTTTATTTTCAATTTTCAGAAAACGTTCAATTTTAAGTCGTTTTTTAATCAGCTAAAGTTTTTTTCCTCCGATAAATGTTATAATCGTTTTTTAGAATTATTCATTCAAAGCTAAAAACTTTATGGAAAACAGACGATGATTGCAGATAATTGTGATAATGTTGATTAGCGCTATCTACTCAAACAATCACGTTATATAAATTATTCAGTTGAAGGGTTTTTACAGAAAATCACTGAGAGAATTCATCTACTTCACTGGATTTAATACCGGAATCGCTGTAATATTCAATATTTTATGAATGAAATTATTCTGAAATTTCATTAAGTTGATCTGCAATATTTAAAAAGCTCCATGTATATTTGTACGGAACTACAAGTGACAAGATATGCTAACCTAATTTGTGAATTTTAAACCGTAAATAAATAATTAAACTTATCAATGAATCAGGTGATCTTTATTGAATTGGAAAGGATGAATGATTTTCTTGTCATATTATTTCTATAAATTAGAATTAATCCATAGACGCTCGGAAGAAATAACCTGCTTTAATAAAGTGCAACAAGTTCTTGTATATTCATTTTTGTCAGTAATATACGAAATCAATATATATTGTGCGGGGCTTTTCATAACAAATATACATAATTTATTGAATTACTTTTTTATAATTTATAAAATTACATTTACATAATTTATTAATCAACAAGGATTGGAAAAGTTCTTAGCAATTTGAATTAGCAGAACAATACAATGGAAAGGAGTTTGATTCTCTCAGGACGACTTGGAAACGTATTATAGGGAAGTTCACTACTGTCTACATGTAAATGTATTATATATATAATATATATTATATATATTTACATCAATAAATTAATAAATATATTTATAGGCTTAGCAAGTTCAAATACTTGATCAATAATGGCAAAAAACATCAACATCTGTGTTTGGGTTACGCACTGGAGTGAAGAATTGACGGCTGCCACTAATGCATAAATGTAAAAAGGTCTTTTCATGAACTGAGCACTCTACTAGGCGATGAGTGTAAATAAACATATACCGTAAAATCCCTACGCTAACGCCGAGATAACAATAGCCGAGGGGTTATATGTCCGACTGACGTAAAATCAGCCGGGGTTCGATTCCAGCTTGAAGCATCTCGAATGTCTAGCCCCACTGAAAATTTGAAAAGAGCTGTGAGTTGAGTTAATAAAACTGATGAAGAAAAAAGACAGTGTCAAAAAAACCCAGAAATAAATGTAATTACAATGTAAACAGCAGACATTCAAAGTAAAAATAAGAAAATTATGTTGTAATATATTCACGTCCGAAAATACGACGAAGATATTCATTCTGGCGACTTTCTTGGTTCAGGTACGAAACTTTTATTACCTTTTTGAGTTTAAGGTTTTTCGACATGAGGAGAGAGAGACACAATTTCTTTCTATGCTGACTTTTCTATCTGACCCCACCACGTGCGGCACTCAACCGCAAACTACTGGTCTGGCCTCGGCGAGCTCCGGAAAATCGACTTCCTCTAGCGTCGAATCTCAACTAACTGTTTTTTTTTTTTTTCAAATCACAAAATCCTCAGCCCATCGCTTCCGGGCATGACGTCATTCACATCCTCAGTTCTATTTACTATCTGGGGTTTTTATTGTGATATCTGTGAATGTCACATCCTCCCAGCGCGCGCGTGAACACCTGCACTCAATGTGTGCACCTAACTAACCCATGCACTAAGCCGAAAAGTTCTCATCCTAACTAAACCGAAAGGTAAGATATATAAAACGATAAATGATGACATAAAAAAAATCCCTCCACAATTATATAACAATATGACGCATTATATTAAAAAATTAAGAAGTAATAAATTGTAAACTCACATTGTATATGGTCAGCTTATATTCACTGTTGACTATGATTGAATATATCAATCTTTTTCTTCTGTTTTTACTCTTTTCCCTGCAGTTATAATCATATTACGAATAGCGCCCTTCAGAGATTTACCTAACGTCTAGATATATTAAAGAACTCGTCCAAAGGTCTCCTCTTATTTAGAGAATGTACAAATAAATATCTGCTAGAATTCAATAATTTAGCAGTTTCCAACTTTGAGATTTAAAAAAAATGTCAATGAATGCGAACTTTGAAACCATAATATCATTGTAAACTTGCAAATTGAATTGAAAATGACATTAAAACCTTTTAAAAAGATATAATGCCCTAGCAAAAATCCAGCTTTCATGCACCATGAAATAATTTTGCAATCATATACATATAACATTTAATCTTTATAATATAAATTAATCAATTCTGAAACAAAATGACAAAATATCAAAAGTAACACTCAATATTAATAGGGACATTGCTAATGCTATTTGTAATATTTTTGAAGAAAATTATTGTCAGTATTTTTCTGATATGGATGTAATTTATTTTAATGATAAATATATATCAAATACTTTATTCTAAACAATGGGAAAAATTGCCTTTGTATGAAAAGTTTTTTTACGCAAACGTAATCACAGTTATTTATGATATTTATTCATGGTTCCACAATCATATTTCCACAAATTTCTTCATCTATCAGATGTAACCGGGAAAGAGATTTATCAATTTTCTATCTGTGTAACACCTAGAAAATTGAAAGATAAGCAGGAAATATAAGGACTGAGTAAAAAATTAATTATTTTGTTGTTATTTAAATTGACTTTTTGATGTTGTTTCTGCTTTTCTCCGCTGATTTCATCTACTTAAAACAGCAGGCATTGAACTTTTTCTCGCTAGTAATAAGCAACGTTTAAAGATCAGGGCATTATGACCAAAACGTTTGTGAATAAGGTGGCAAGTACACATTTGAAATTCACATAACTACAATACTATGCGCCCTAACAATCCGAAACATATTTAAAAACTTATATATATATATATATATATATATATATATAAGTATTTTTATAATTTGCTAAAAGCCTTGACAAAATTATTTTATAATATAGTATTGAATTAATTAAGAAATAATAATTATTTGAGTCTGATTAATTTCAAAGTCAAAATTCATCGACAAAGACTTTTTTGTAAATGAACACAATGTTGGAGGTTCAATTCTTTTAAATTTGTAAACATGTTGTAACATGAGGGTTTAGAACGCCGTGTTGAGTGTTGTAACCATGGTGCCGCGTGGGGTGTTTAAACGTCATGACTTCAGTTTTCTTTATCAAGTTTATTTTATTTCATATTCGATAATGACACATTAAGCTTGGATGTAATATCCCCTTACACCACTGTACCTGCACACCCAGCAATCGATATATTATCAGAACATATAATCTTCAAAAACTTATATTGTCACCATCTAACAGCAATAGATATACACCAAGTATTATCTATTATTGTAGACCATACATACTTCACTTAATAGAACAAGCGTCAACACTCAGTTTTCAGAGGTAAACTTTCAAATAGAAATAATATACTGCAATCTTAATGAGCTATAAGAAAAAAGAAAGCAAATTAAACAATGAAATCGTCCAATGAAAAAAATTTTCAGATACATGGAATAAGCTACAGAGAGAGAAACATAATTTCGTGTTTATCAAATAATTGATGACGGAATAACGTGATTCTTTATGATAAATAAAGCATATTCAAAGAAGAAAAGGAAAATTGTTTAAATAAATTTTAATAAAAATTTCTCATTTCAGTCTAAAATTAGATTTGGTTATCTATGCTACAGCTAAAATAAGATGTAGGAAAAGTGAAATTAAAAAGTGAATCTGATGAATGAATATGATTTTGCAGATTTCTTTCATGTCATCATAATATCAAGACTGGAATTTTAATCTTAAGCATTCGAATCATGACGTGTAGACACTTGATAAATTTATATTTCTGAAAATGATGTCACGTCATTTAAACATCGGGTTAAATATGTAAACATCGTCTGAAAATATTAGAGCTAGTTTTGAAAGACGGAAAGAAAACTTTATGAAGCCAGTCTATTTGAAGAAAACATTTTTATGAAACAGTATTATGCAATTACATCAGTATTTATACTTATCAGAACCAGAATCAATGCAACGTTTTTCTTGACTGAAAATACATCAGATGGGTAAGAATTGTGGATCAGTTTCATTCTATAACTAAGGAGAAATTATAGATTTCCCCAAAGATATTTTGAATTAAAAAGGCATTGAATTCAAATTCATGTTTGCTTTGTATATATATATATATATATATATATATATATATATATATATATATATATAGGGACTAAGAAAGAAAGAAAGTAAGAAAGAAAGAAATGTTTTTAAAAACAACCAATGATGGAGTGAAAGTATGATTGTTTTTTGATATTGCGATTTAAAATAACATGATATATCCACTTCTGTGTATCAATACGAATGCATATCGAGAGTTGACATATTTCTTTGATATCTTGAAGTTATTCGATAAAGGAATGGGGTTTCAGTAGCCGGAGAAAAGATGCAGACATAGAACTGTACATGTAATGAATATCATTCAGAAAAATATGGTGACTTTGAAAGAATACATTATATGAATTCATATGTTTGGCGTCACAATAGTTTCAGTTTGCTAAGAAAATCTGATCGATAAAATTCTTGATGACAGAAAAGCGACTATATTTCCAGTCCTGCCATAAAATACATAAGGGCCAATTTAAATCCCACTTGTTAAACTAGAGACAAATAGGGAAACTTATATTTTGCATTGATATGTTGACAATTCGTGCAATTTCAATTAAACACATTGAATGACTATATGTCTCATTAGCTATAAAGACTTTTGAAGAAAGAATGGTGCATCCTAAAACGAAATATTAAAATACATGCAGGTAAGTATTTAAAAAAAGAAGTCGTTTGGATGATATTTTGTTATTGAAATCAGCAATGTGACGTTTTAAATGCTAATTTGAACGTTTTTTAATGAAATATTTGTAAACAAAGATTCAAAATATTAAGTATATGATGAATTTGATTGTCGTTTCTGAGATTAAAAAAAGGGTAAATTAAGAAAAAAACATTTTTCTGTTTTTGGGGGTGGGGGGTAAATCTTCAAAATATGTCATTTTTATAAAATCTGTCTTAACTTATTGAAATGGAAAACGTTTTTGAAAGAAAAGTTATTAATTGAAACGAAAAATTCCGTTAAACATGACTGGGAACAAGTTTTAAGCTAAAGTATTTATTATTTTCCTTATGTCTGTATTGAAACAGAAAGGACCAGATAATTTCACCTAGAAACACTTTTCAACCAAAAAAATGTATCCATTGTACCATGTGGTCTGCTAGACGTTTCAGAGTGAATTTCTTGAATACTGGAAAATCAGTGAAGGACGTATCGGCCAAAATGTTTAAAGAATAACAATGACGATAAGATAAGAGTTCGAATATTCTAAGTGATAGAAATAATTCTGCTCAGTGAAATAATTACGCAGCATCATTTAAAGAAAAGATAGTATCGTATAAATATTTATATTACCCATTAATCTTTGCGTTTCAATGGTTAATCTACTCGTTTGTTACACTGTGCATGCTGTTTAAAAACATGCTTGTCCGAAGTCGCATGTAATACTTTCTATCATTATTGTTTGTGCGTGGGAAATAAAACTCTGCTAATATATATATATATATATATATATATATATATATATATATATATATATATATATATGCGAAGAGTTGAACGAGGCAAATGATAAAAGGCATCAAACAATGGTTTAGTATTCATTTTATGTAAAAGTATGAAAGTCCAACAATTACTGTTTTATTTCTTTTCTTTTTTTTAAAATTTATAAACGGGTTATAAATAAAGTAATAAGGCGAGACAGGTTACCCACTAAAAGTAAGGCTAGAAAAATATCGGACGGCGGTAGTACGAGGTGAGATTGAAAAGTTGGGTATGGCGGACCATATATGGAATGAAAAGGGAAAACATCTGCCCTTATGGGATGAGGTTGATATAATTGATAGTGCTGTATTTTGGAGAATTAGACGACTTAAGGAATCACTACATATGATGTGCTACAATGTCCTGCTGAGTAGACCAAGTATAGAGATGAATACAATATGGTAACCGATAATTAAAAAGGCCAGATGAAAGAAAAAATCTGAATATGAGCACAGTTAAAAAATCATACATATTAGTAGTAAGCCTAAACCAATTCGACGATGGACTGAGACGTTGGTCCGAGAAAACAGGTTTGTGTGTCCTGATCGGCAGTCACTACACTGAGACCTAATATGGGATACCAGTTGTCATCTTGCGAATATTAGCTTTTCTAATTTCAGGTACATAAACAACAATCGAAGCAACAAAAATCCAGTTAATATTTGTAATATCAATAATGGTCCGCAATCATATACTTTGGAAGTGTACAAGGGGCTACAAATTCGCAAAATCACAAGAAGAGATAAATACCACAATGTTCATAGATGAACATCAAGCTGTCGATAAAAAATAAAAAGAATTAGAGAGTCTGATACAAACATTAAGAAACTATAGCCAGGATACAGGAATGGAATTTGGTATTGAAAATGATGTCATGCTCATTAGGAAAAGTGAGAAAAAAGAAATAACAAAAGGAATAGACCTGTCTAATTAAGAAAGAATCAGAACTCTTGGAGAAACGTAGTATTACATTTATTTTAGGATATTGAAAGCGAGCATCAAATAAGTGGATATAACAAAACATATGAAAAGAGTACCTAAGACCACTAAGAAAACTTCTCGAAACCAAACATCGCTGCAGAATCTAATCTTAGTAATAAACACCGGGGCAATCACCTCTGTATGATACTTGGGACTATTCGAAAAACGGACGAGTGAGGAAATCAGACAAATGAGCCAAAGAATATGAAAATTGGTCCCGATATCATCTATTGGATGGAAGACACTCTTTTATAGGAGAGATGAAATGGACAGACAATATGAATCAAGTAGAGAAGGAAGATGATGAGACGCATTCGTTACAGAGAGCATGAACGCTGCAGTACAAGGAATCTAAGACTCTTTTAAAATAAGCAAAAAAGACTAATTACAACGGTTAATAACTGCATTGACAACATAAGGACAAACAGAACAACAATTACTAGAAAACAGAAATTGAATAAAAATCAGCTGGACGCATATTTAAACAGTCAAGACTTGAAGATGGCAAAGCAAGAGAAGAACATCATGAGAGAAACTGAATCTCTACTAACAGCACTGCAAACAACACCATTAGGACCAATTATATCAAAGCTAATATCGATAATACACAGCAGCAAAATTGTAAGTGCACAGTATATTTTGTGGTGAGAGAAACGAAACGATTAATCACATAAGTCAAAGTAGCAAACTAGCGCACAAAAGTGTATAAGACTTGTCCCGATTGGATAGGGAAGGTAATCTCCTGGCAATTGTTCTATAAATTGTAATTTAAACAAACAACAAATGCAACATACAAAAAACGAAATCCGTCCAGGAGAATGAGACTCGAAAACCCTCTTGGGAGATAGAGATAGAGACTGATTATCCAGGAGAGTATACCTTATCATGCTTAACAAAAAAGAGATCTTTATGAATATGGGACGTTTCCTTTCCAGCGTGCCACAGAGTGACAAAAGAAGAATACAAAAAGAGAGACAAATACTTGGACCTTACTGGAGGCCTAAGAAAGCAAAGGAATCGAAATGTGATCGTTATACCAATTGTAATTGTTTTTTGGGGGGGATGGTTTCAAAAGGCTTAGAAATAGACCTGGAAGATTTGAAAATCGGAGTGCAGATCAAAACCTTCTAAACTACAGAGAAGATTCCTGAAGAAGGAGGTATGCTGTCACTCAGACTCCCGTGGAAGTCCATCAGCAAACGCTGGTGTGAAAGATGGGAATGAGTATAATGATAATGACAATAATAATGCAGAGATATTTGAAAACCCGTGTCTTCTTAAAACTACCAATATGCTATTAGAAGTGGAGCAGTGGTTATGATGAAAAAGGGTCAATTAAGAACATTTGCAAGATACCTTTTATTTTAAGCCAGTGTGAAATGCGAAAAATAGCACTATGCGTAATTATCCTTAGGTGAGTAATATTGTGATGGAAAAATATCACCCCAAAAGACTGCAAAATCGTAAATATACATAATCACTGCCTTCCACAATCTTAGTTCTTGGATGAATATCCGAAGAATGATTGTATGAAATCGAAAATAAAACTGAAAATTAAATAATGATAATAAAATGCACTACCACCATTACGATTTGAAATGACGGTGATGCCACAAAACCACATACTCTGGAAATGCACTGGCGGATATAGAATTAGTAATTTGCAAGGAAAGATCGACCACCTAATGTACATAGACGACATCAAAATGTTAGTTAAAAACTAAAAAGAACTGGACACTAAAACTTGCAGTGAGAGTATACAGTCAGGATCTAGGGATGTAATTTGGCATAGAAAAATGCGCTATATAAAGGATGAAAAGAGGGAAACCACATATGACAAAAACGAAAGAAACTACCAAATCAAGAAAAAAAAAATAGAACACTCTGAGAAAAGGAAACATGCAAAAACTTGGCAATGTTGGAAGCTGAAACCATCAAAGAGTGAAGAAGAAAGAAAATGTTAAGAAAGAATATCTCAGGAAAACCAGAAATCTTCTAGAAAGCAACCAATATAAAAGTAACCTTATAAACGGATGAATACCTGGGCTGTCCCAGACGTAAGAAACTCGGGATCATTTTTGAAGTGGATCAGAGAAGACCTTAAACAAATGAATAAAAAAAATCTAAAAAAATGGTAGAATCAGCCAAAATAATCAACAGAAGCCAAAGGAGTTTCTATTATCTGTGTCTTGCTATATAAAGTGATAGAGAAATAAAGAGAATTTGTCCAGAGTGGTATGGCAATAAATGAAAAAAACATATATTTTAATTGATATGTCAGTACCAACAGATTATAATATAACAGTCAAAGAATACCATAAGATAAATAGATAAAAAGAATAGAAAGAGAAAATGCAAAACTGTAACACATTAAAACTACCTCTGTGCGAGTAATAGTGGCATTCCCGTGTATGATCAATAAAGTACAGAAAAAAAAAATAGCAAGATACCTGGCAGTTTCAGCCAATATGAAATACAAAAAATGCCTTCCTTCATGTTAGGTCTTGGGTAAAGACATTGGGAAGAATAGTAAGAAACCGAAAGTAAAGCTATAAATAGACAAGAGAAGAACTTCAACAAATGGACCAGAGGACAAGAAAATTAATTGATTATACCAAAGATTTTATATCCGTGAGATGGCATAGAAGAAGGAAGCAGAGGACTCGCTAGCATTGAGAATTGCGCAGACACAAGGACTTGAGGACTATATTAATAAGTGTAACGAAAGAATAATTACATAAGCCAATTGCAGCAGTGACAACATAAGTTCAGGTACAAAAGCAACAAAAACTTTGAAGCAGAAATGGGAAGAAAACAGCTGTATGGATATTTTAAGTGACAAACTGGCGAGGTTGCATATGTGAAAATATGGACATGGCAACAAAAGGGAAATCTAATGGGAGAAACGGAATCTCTTCTAAAAGCAGCTCAAAACAACGCATATTAAAGCAAACATCGATAATAAGCGACAGAATAGCAAGAGTAATGATAGAGAGAAAGCGATTAATCATTTGATAATTGAATGTAACAAGATAGATCAAAAGGAGTTAAACTCCTTATGATCTATCTTGCTACATTCAATCAAGTCGCTGCGATTTGATGGGGAAGCTGATCCATGAGGAATTGTGCAAGAAATTTGAATTTGACCAAACAAACACATAATGCATGCACAAAACAGAATCCGTCGTAAAGAATGAGGCTTTGGGATTTTGAAATTCAAAACAAACACGTAATCCTGGCCAGAAGACTAGGCCTAATGATAACAAAAAAAAAGATTATTGTAGATTTTTCTCTCCTACTTGACCACTGAGCGAAAATCAAAGAAAGCAAAAAGAGACACAAGTATTTATATCTTTCCAGATAACTAAGAAAACTGTGGAACATGAAGGTAATGGAGATACCAGTTGTAATTGGCATGCTTGGAACAGTCCCTAATATTTGGAAAGAGGACGAGAAGAAATGAAAATCGGAGGACAAATCGAGACCATACATACAACAGCATTTTAGAGAAAGAGTCCTATGGGAACTTATAGTCATTAAGATTCCAGTGAAAGATCATCATCTGACGTGAAAAACTTACCAGAATTAAAATAATTCAACTTTTTTTTAGTTTTAAAAATAATCGATTAAAATTGAAGCGATGAAAAACTTTTCCCTCAGGTCCTGACAGTAAAGTTTAAAACCAGTTTAAGCAAAGTTTTAATCATTGATTCCCGAATGTTTTGTTTCAATAGTTTTTTTACAGCTGTTTCGTTGGTAATTCAGCAATATGGTCAATTGTTATTAACATTGAGTTCATCATTATCCTCAACATCATTACTTCATAGTGATAACACGGAATCTTTTAATCTCTCTGGCCATCGTCCCTTATCAACCATTGCTCTTGGCATGTGGTCTAGTGGATATCCAGTATCCGAACAGAACTCACTAAAATACAACTTTGCTGTTGGGCTAACACAAGTAGGTCCCATTGTTGGAAGTCACAGGAGAAATTCGTTTATCTCTGTGACTAATTTCAGGCATGTCTTGTACGTCTTGGATGATTAGTTAGATATGTGATAAGTTGCCATAATGCAACTGTTTTGAAAATTGCTTTTTACGAAGTTTCTTCTAAACTGGACACAGCATCTTTTGATGGTTCCTTTTTAGCTTTTTCTCCAGAAAATTTTGTAAAAATACATGGCGCGACCATTCAATAGTACTGACACGCCTACAGTTTGGAAGAATCCCCGATTAGATATCAATACGATCGATAACCTGTCGATAGCAATTCATACATTGAGAAAAAACAATTACACTTCTACAATTTGAGGTTGATTTGCAGTTAAATTTCATAGAGCAAGCACAAATGGTTTATTATTATCGACAGATTCCCTGTACGTGGATGAGGTTGGAACAGTGAATACGGTAACCCTAGTTTATGATAGGAAAACGCTTAAAAGAAATTCTAAGAAAGGAATCTTATGATGGGTGAGTCTGTAGGTATTACTTTATCCTAGTACATAAATAAGCATGTATGCGTATGAAATCCTAACACAATTTCTGAATACTCACAACAGGATTAGATATAAATATTGCGGGTAGGTATGTATTTGTTACTAAAAACGCATCAACAATGTTAATCTTTCAAATATGGATTTTCCGAACGATGAATTCTCTATAAGATTACCTCAAAATAAAAACAGTTTCTGAGAAAAGAGTTAAAGGATTTAGATCTGTAATAAAAAGAATATGAAGTTAATAAGAAACGATTATGGATAAAATCAAAAACAGCAAGAATGATTTCAAATTGCACAGTTGACCTAATAAGTCAATATTTATATGTAATCCAATTCATATATAAACACTTGGCTGTCAAGTTTGATTTATGCGACTGTGATCAATAGAACCAAAGGAATATTCTTTATTTCTAGTTTATTTTATTAAATTATCATATTTATGATATTTTATTATAATTACGTTTGTTGTAGAATATTTACTTGGGGATCCTGTAAATATATTAACTTAAGTTTACAAAAACACAATAATCTTTTTAAAATATTTGAATGAATAAAGCAAATGTAAATGATTGTCTTTATGAACAACTATTAATGGAATTAACTGATTTTCATCAACGGATTCTTCTCGGTAAAATTTTGTACTCCTCTCGTTAACCTAAAATTCAGCATATTGGATCCGAGCTGCATAACTGTAATTTGTTAATTGTGATCATACAACAAATACTACAAAAGATTTTATATATACCACTCAATCACCATCATAAACATAGAATTATTAGCAATTGTCTTTTTAATTGGAATCATTTTTAGATGAGTCTTCTTAATTAATTTTTATTTATTGCGGACTTTTTGTCCTCATCTTAGGTTTTTTTTATGTCGTTTCTTCTTTTTAAAAAAGACAATTGCAAAAATTCGGTACGGACCCGACTATGGAAGACCAGATAAGGATTTATAAGACAAAAAAATCCATCCTTGATCGCCCTTCGGGGCCCGTGGTGCAGCGGATAGAGGCGTTGAGTCTCTACGGTTCCAGGTGAGCATTGTCAGAAAATTTCTACCCAAGCCGGCCAGAGGTTTACTTGGTCAAAAACGTGGTACGATAGACAACAACTATGGAAGGCAGTAATTACTGGGGATATGGTTACAAGACTCATCATTCCTATCCGAGGTCGCGGTAAAAATCACCTGAAGAAGGCCAGAGGTGAAATTTGGCCGAAACGTAGTTAAAGAAGAAACAACACAAAAAAAAACTACCAAGATCAGGACAAAAAGTCCGCAATAAATAAAAATTAATTCTCAGAATTATTAGCAGTGTATAAAAAGATAAAAGCTGCAAACTTTCTAGTTACCGCTACTACTACTACTACAACTGCATTAGATTCAACTCATATTATATATGAAGCTGAAACTTAAACGTTGCGTAACAGTTATTGTTCAAAGAAATTGACTTGGCAAGACAACTTCAGTATCTTGCCAATGTGTTTGCATTTGTCTTGGATCTAACTGCCTTGGGAAATATATTAATCCATCTCTTCTTAATGATGATTTAGGTAGACTTGACTGTTTGCTCTTAAACTGGGAATTAAAATCAAAAGATTGTGAGTAGATTGGGCGGTAAAAAGAGAATTCCACCAAATAAATTATATGCCATAAAGACAACAGTTCGACAAATGAATAGACTCTATGGAAAAGGTCGGCAGGTATCAAGATGACGTGAAAAATGCTTCTTGAAAATGTAGTGACGCCGAGTCAGTTATATCAAATATAAATGTGACTGACAATTATAAGAGTATATTTCCGGGAAACGTCATAAGCATATATATATATATAGTCATGCTGTCAGTACTGAGTGGACTCGCTCTTTCTCTCCCCCTCTATCTCTGTCTCTGTCTCTCTCTTCCTCTCACTCTTTCACTCCTGCCATAGCTCCTGGTATATCTTCTACACGTCATCCAGGGTACGAATGGAGCAGTTGCATCTAAGTACAGAATGGTCAACACTAACGCGTCCACAAGTAGGAGTCTATATGAGAACGTCACTTATGGGTTCATCTTTACTTCTCCAGTTGTAACATGTAAGGCTTTTTTAAAATCTTACATGGGTGTTTTTTTAGATGAAAGCTAGTCAACTGTATAACAGCTGTTTAGTGGGCTATTGCTTTCATGTCTTGTCCAAAACAGGTTGTAAATTAATTACTATGACTTTCAGCAAGTCTATTCCTTTACAAAACAATTTGGTTTGGTATTTACAAGAAGCACAGCGCCACCAAATCACGAGAAAAATATTCTTTTCTAAGGTAAATTAATAAGACATAACTAATTCCTACAGAAAGCGAATATAATGAGGTTTTTACAGATTAAAATTACCATTTGTACATCATACACACACACATACATATGTGTGTGTGTGGGCGTGTGTTGGTAATTACAATTTTACATAGATCAACTTTCTAGCTGTCGGACAATAATGCTACAAAACACACATCAAGTTTTCTGTTTTAACTATTGTTTGCCTAAATCAAAATGCAATCACGCCCACTTTCGGATTAATATGCTCGGGAAAGTTAGTCCCATCCCCATTTAAAGGGTTAAATAGTACCACTAATGTTTTGTTTTTTTTATCAAGATGGCCTTTACAATAAATAACTTACAAAAAATGATATACCATTAAAAAGTGAAACCAAATTAACTAAACTAGATTGCAAGGCTACCAACAGTCATGAGAAAAATATTTGTCGATAAAACTGGTATTCAATAAAAGACAAAATTAAGATATTTTTCCGTATAACTTTAAGATCAGCAAAAAAAAACAATTAATGATAATAATAATAATTTTAATAATAATATATATATATATATATATATACATACATATATATATATTTGATTCCATGGAATAATAGATAAATATATATGTATATATATAATTCCATGGAATCGGTGACCCCTGGGTTTCATGATTTTTTTTTTACAAAATAACAATCATCTGGCAGTTAACAAAATGAAATAAATCGAAAATCGAAAAAATTCAATCAAACACCGATGGGACTTTGTAGGCATTTTTACGGGTGATTGTGTGTCAGTGTGTGTAGGTGTGTTTGCGTGTTTGTGTAGATTATAGTTGCATAATATTGTGTGTATGTGTGGGTGGTATATAGTGTACGTGTATGTGAAGGTACAGACGCAGCGTGTTGTTTTAACCAGATATAAAGTCGTCGGTGTATCTTATTTTTGCTACATTATTTTATTTCTGTATGTATAGGTGACTATATCTAAGGAACAAAACATTATCATCGCATGTGGAGGGGAACGAATAAAGATCTGATTTGTAAGTGTATATAAACGGTTATAGTATGGTAGACCAGAATCACAATGGACATAGATAGGGATATATTGTATTACAATATACTATTGTACAATAATGGTATTAAATTTAGGGAAGAGAATTAGGTTTGAATATTATAATAAATTGATAAAATTTGTGTAAATATTATATATACTATAGTTATCTGTGATAGTATTGGTTCAACACAAACCCGCAAAATGATTCAGTGACAACCAACACTGGTAATATATATATATATATATATACATATATATATATATATATATATATATATATATATATATATATATATATATATATATATATATATATATATAACGCTTGCCCAGATATATATATATATATATATATATAAGAAACATAGACATAGATAAAATATATTTTAACGAAACACAAAAGTCAAAGAATGTGAACTTGTTTCTCTCTCTCTTTCTTAGCCATCTCTCTCTCTCTCTCTCTCTCTCTCTCTCTATCTCTCTCATTATATATATATATATATACTCCGACACCGCAACGCAGTATACAATCAAAATCCGATAGATAGATGGATGAAGGGATGCATACTCCCCATCCCTAAAAAGGGGGACCTCGGATTAGCCAAAAACTATCGAAGCATAACACTTACATCCATAGCAGCCAAAATCTACAATGCCCTACTACGAAACCGCATAGAACCCAAAATCGACAACATACTTCGGAAAAAGCAAAATGGCTTCCGAAGAAATAGATCCATGACCTCACAAATATTAACCATCCGTAGAATCCTTGAAGTTTTCCGGCAAAAAACCTACAAGCGACATTAATATTTGTTGACTTTACCAAGGCTTTCGATTCCATTCACAGAGGAAAGATGGAACAAATCCTACTAGCGTATGGCATACCTAAAGAAACCGTAGCGGCAATAACGATTCTCTATAGAAACACCAAAGTAAAAGTACGATCACCAGATTGAGACACAGAATACTTCGACATTGTAGCAGGAGTACTAGAAGGGGACACGCCGGCTCCGTACCTCTTTATCATTTGTCTACACTACGTACTTAGAACATCGATTGACAAAATCAGCGAGAATAGCTTCGAACTGACAAAGAAAAGAAGCAGAAGGTACCCCGCAAAAACAATTACCGACGCCGACTACGCCGATGACATAGCGATACTGGCAAATACACCTGACCAAGCCGAAACACTACTGCATAGTTTGGAACGAGCAGCAGCAAGCATAGGCCTCTATGTTAATGCACACAAAACAGAATATATGTGCTATAATCAAACGGGGGACATCTCCACTCTAAAAGGAACCCCTCTTAAACTAGTAGACAAATTCACTTACCTAGGAAGCAGCGTCGAATCAACCGAAAAGGACATCAAAACGAGGTTAGCGAAAGCATGGAAAGCTATCAATAGGCTATCGATTATATGGAAATCAGACCTAACCGATAAAATGAAACGCAGTTTCTTCCAGGCAGCGGTTACATTGTTACTGCTATATGGATTCACTACATGGACGCTAACAAAACGGCTGGAGAAGAAGCTAGACGGCAATTACACAAGAATGCTACGTGCAATCTTAAATAAGTCCTGGCGGCAACACCCCACAAGACACCAACTGTACGGCCACCTGCCCCCTATCACGAAAACTATTCAAGTTAGACGAGCCAGATATGCAGGACACTGCTGGAGAAGCAGGGACGAACTCATAAGAGATGTACTCTTATGGACCCCCACACATGGCCGTGGAAAAGCAGGACGACCAGCACGAACATACATTCAGCAGCTATGTGAGGATACGGGATGTTGTCCTGAAGACCTGCCTAGGGCGATGAACGATATGGAGGAGTGGCGAGAGAGGGTCAGATATATCCGTGCTACCAGCGCGATATGATGATGATTATGATATATATATATATAAGTTTGTGTGTGTGCTTTCATTTGACTATGTGCCTGCATGTAAGTGTGCAATTGCAGGATGAACATTCAGAAAGTATAAATATAAATCTTTAGAGTCTTTCCTGTATATACATAAAGACTTACTGATAGTAAAGTGTTCTATTTACTTCCACTTCATTATTAACGCTACTAAATGTTACTAACGGCATATTGAAATCAAAGTGGAAAGAAGACCTACTAATCTACAGCTACGGAAACAGCCCACCAGAGACCAAAATAATCTGACTCGAGAAGACAGAGACCTTATTTCCAATACTTATACTACGCATTAATTGTTCCTTTTGTTGAATACTATACCGACTGTTACCAGCAGTACATAAAGGCACATTGATTTCCCCAAAGAATCAATCATTTAATTCTAATTACCATTGATGTAATTGTTACTTTAAGTTCGACTGCAGTTCATATAAATGACATAAGTAATTAAACAATTTCAAATATTGTCAATTTAAAATAGAATGCTTTTCACTTACTGATGCATGTTACTTTCAATAAGGATACTTTTTTTGCGTCAAGATACTTTCATAAGAGTGAACTTTCAATGGCAAACATGAGGCCTAGTGCATTTGTGGTTTAAAAAATTCTGATAGTTCTGTGATTGCTATTAAAAACTACACATTCAATTGGCCCTAGCAAGGATTTTATTTTGTGGATAATGATACCATTGAATATATCAAAAACGTAAACTCGGCTCATAATATATCAGTTACATGTGATTGTAGAAAAGAGGAAAATACGCAAAGTCTTGCAAATTTGTAAGATAAACAAAAGCAAAATCGATGTAAATTTAATGAATGAAAAACGACATTGCAATATAATTGTTCGATGGAAAACGGTCAGCTTTCTACTTAACAGCCCTTTTATCAAAAATATACATTCAAATCAAGGAATTTAGCCGAAATGATAACACTGTTATGAACCAGAGAAACAAATACATAAATATAGGACACGATTTCACGGTCATCACCAATTGTTTCGCAACAAAAAAGCATCATTTCAGATTTTAACTATTTTGGCAATTAATAAACACAGATACACAACCCAATCGATGGACTCACAACTACACACAAATATATATATATATATATATATATATATATATATATGGACAGACAGACAGACAGATAAACAAACCAAGAGAGCACATTTTTAAAAGATTAGATATATTGAATAATGCAAATGAATCAATGCAATTTTCTCATCCGTATTAATGATGAGCGGTGTCAGCAAAACATGAGTGGAATATTGGATGTTGCAGACTTTCATAAACATTACGATCATTCACCAAATATCTTTGATGGAACTGAAGTCCAAGGAAAAAAGACGCCTCTTCTTTACATATGAAAAGCGATCCTTATGGTATGAACCATTTGACTTTGCAGGATGGAAATTCCCAATGTGTTGCTGAAAGATCAAATTATATCTTAAGCGCTTTTTCTTGGGAATCAGCTGTGCTTAAATGTCTATTTTGTCATATTTGCCACTCCAGTAAAGCCACCACAACTATACTCTTCCCTTCGAATCTATGAACAACCATTTTCCGCTTTTCTTGGATTAAATCTTACTACTCCATCAAAAAAAAATATTTAGTCATCAAACAATGGATTTTAAAGTCATGTTCTACTATCTAGGTCACCCTTGAGAACCAAGGAGTTCTTTAAGGTTTATTATTGTTTTCTGGCGAGTGGCTTCTTTATGACATTTTCAAAAACACGTTTTCCGTCTAGTTTTAACTAGTACAACTCAAATGTTTTCAGCCAAAGCGTTATGAAGGATTCATTTGGATAAATGGCCTGTGTCATTAGACACTGAACAATGGTTTTATTTATCGATTGTGTTTTCATATGTTCAATAAAATAAGTTTAAACAATGAAGTTAGTGGCCACTACTTGATAAGGCAAGATGTCTTTAGGGTCAAAATGGGAATATTCGCTTTGATAGGTTTCTTTGTTTAATAACATAGTAACATTTCTAGGACATTTAATGTTAAAGTCATACCGGTATCATATAACCCATAACTTGGTGTTAGGAAAGTATAAACCTTCCCAAGTATATTATTCAAAAATTGGTTTTAATAGAGTGACTGGAAATCGAACTTGCTTACCACGATCTCACAGAGCAACACTTTATCTGCCTTTGAAAGGGAAGGCTTGTTTGAATCGTAAATATGATCCTATTTGAATTGCAAAAAAAGGAAATATCGATTAGAATTGCCTCTACGTGGCTCATACATATATATATTTATTGAGAGAGAGAGAGAGAGAGAGAGAGAGAGATTCTGATTAATATCACAGACTACCTCTTTCTGATGATCTTCAAGTGAAGATAACTAGCGAAATGGTCGAATGCACTTGGGCTAATATAGAGGTCTTTCCTCCGCCATCTCGACCAGGAAATACGAAGAATAGTAAGAAGACTTGAACGTCTTCACTTGAAGATCATAAAAAAACCCAGACAGTATGGGGTATCAAAAAGAACTTGTCTAGATAACAATTGTGTGTGTGTATGTGTGTGTGTTATAATAATATCGAGCCTTAAGCTGTATATAACTATGTAGAAATGAATCATGAATGAAACGTCCCAGTATTATCACCTTAGCATTCAACAAACATTTCAGTGAGGTTTTCATTAGTGGAAATACCTCTAAAAGAAGTTCTTTGGTATCGTGTGAATATTCTCTTTCCTAATTATTTAAATTTCCACCATCTTCTCAAATATTACCTTGTAGTTTAGAAAACACAAAAGCAGGGACTCAGTATAGAGAATATGCAGAGTGCAGCGCTTGTGCAATCCTATGATTATCCATAATTATTTTAATGAAAATACATGGTAAACACTGTAAAGAAATAGGATCGGCTCAGTTCAATAGACATTTCACTAGCGACACATAATTGTAAAAAGTTATTCTGTACAAGTTATTATTTATCATTTGATTTTAATATAGAAAATTAAACTTCAAGCAGGAGAGGATTTGATCACTTAACGTATATGAATTTGTTTCTTTTGGCTGTAGATGTTGACCCGTATGACCTCAGATAAGTATCCTCGTGACTGAGCACTACGTGACACGGCAACCGAAGTGGTCTCGTGCGTGTGTGTGTATGTGTGTGTGTGAACGTTCGTGAGTTTCAGGTAGTATGTATAGCTTGTTATATAAATATATATATATATATATATATATTGTGTGTGTGTGACTGTGTTTGTGTACGTTTGGGTGTGTCTTTTGGGGTGCTCTGTGTATTCTCACGATGAATCTGTGGCGTCATCAGTGGAATAAACGTATTTGATAGCGTCAAAGGCTCTAAATGCATACCTGTAGAATAGTCATCAAGAAATTTCAAAAAGCTCACAGAATGATTGTTGTCAATATGTCTGTAATTTCTGGTCACTTATTTTATATACCACCTGGCTGACCGGCTTTTGTTTTCATTCGTTTATTTATTTGTTTATTTATATTTTATCTATTTATTCTTATTTATTTTTCGTTGTCCCGCACTTAAGATTTCAAATCTATGAGTCAGTTGACTGGTTCATTAATTTATTAATCTATCCGTTCATTTATCCCTTTATTTTTCCTTTTTTCGCCAAAGCTGAATGTTCTTCCACCATAACATTTCTAATTCCAAATAATCGATACCATTAAGTAGAGGACCTCAAAGAAAAACTGATTTTAAACAATCTTAAACTACCCAATTCACCATCAGCCCTACGACATAATGTAACATATGTTTTTGTTTTTGTGTTCACAACAACAATCTAATCTTTTTTAATTACATTTTATGTCTGTTGTCCTTCCTAATTATTTTACATCTTTCATTGAATCAATCAGATCAGAAAAAAACGGAAAATGCTATCAATAATTCTAAGAAAGTTATTTGTAACTTTTTCTTTTACCGTGTTAATACAGAGAAAACGAAAACTAATCAAGACCAAAAACGTTCATCGCAGTCGACATCTTACTTCTGAAAGTTGTTTAAATGAGAAGAAAAATATTTACTTGAAACGTTGTTTGTTCCGCTAGGCATGTGTATCAAAGAATGAGTTGAGTTCTTTCGCAGGTAATTGTGAAGTTTGATTTTCCTGTTATGATTAGCAGCCATGAGGAATACGTGTCTAATCAGGTTAGTAACAAACGAGAATGAAACTTCTGCTCTTAAATAATATAGGATGTCGGTAAAAAAAAACTTTTTTTAAGATACTGACACTCATAATACAACGTTTTTATTTTGTTGTTGTTGTTGTTGTTGTTTTTGTTGTTGTTGTTTTTGTTATATTTTTCTCTCTGAAGAAAATTCCATTTTTACGGCAAATGACATTCGACACATTATTGGAAATTATATGCTTCATGGAATTACCTTTCTCTTTTAAATGCTCCAAAATTTCTCTTCAGAAATCATTGCAAATGATTTTAGCTGAGCCATTTATTTTTTAAATGACTGAATTTTGTTCCTCAAGAGTATCCAAATAATATAGAGTGGAATTTATAATTCTTGATGTGTCTTTAATAATAAGCACGAACTAGCTCCAATTGTTATTTGGATATTGATAAAGTTTTTAGCCACATTTCTGATACCAATTGCATATAGTCTTATCACTAGTGATTTCCTGAAATATTTTGTCATAAAAACGGAATCATTTGCTTAATTCGAGTACTCAGTATGTATTCTTGTCAACCATTTTTTGTAACTCGACTAAAATTTGAATATTTTGTCTTTTATAATGCCTTGATTATAAATTTTGAATATTTATAAAAAAAAGTCCATGAATACAGTTTTGTAGAGTAATGCATGAAGTTTATCACATCAAGTTTCAAAATTATAATTAGAGAGCCACAGCCACACACACACACACACACACACACACACACACACACACACACACACACACACACACACTTGATATAATGCTAACTATTAAATATGTTTATGAAAATTAGGTGTTGCGATATTAAATTCTAATTTAATCAAACATAAATTCTATGACAATTGAACAATAAAAAAGGGAAAATCATAAGAATTGGTCATGCAATGAGTATAAATTCAATAATTAAACCACATATTACTGAAAGTAAACACACCTCTTCAGATGGTGATTATATAATATAGATTAACATATGTATGATATTCTTAGGGGAAATGTTTCAGAAGGTCTTTTTTAACTGATATAAATTTAGAGTGTATAAGAAGGAAGTATTTTTTATATTGCTGGCAAACTTAAACTCTCATATTCTTTTTTTCTTTTCGGCTTTTTTGACATGCGTTAATCGGTTAATGGTCATTTTAACTTCTCTATGGCTTCTGTGCGAAGAGGAATATTGCTTTTTCTTTTGTACGATCGGAGGTTTATGAAATCTATTTTTTACTTCGTATAAATCTTGCTTGCCTCTGAGGAAAGATGAATTTGATTTTCACACTGAATATTTTAAACTGGTCGCTACTCTGATTTATTTCTGTAAGACCAACTTATGATGAAAGAGATTTGGCCAAGGACAGATAATCGAATATGTCTCACAAAATTTATATTCTCTTTCTTTTTTACCAAAATAATTAAAAATTGTTCAGTTTTTTCATGATTTATCATAATTTCTCTGCATCGCTTAAAGTTAAAATCGTCTAAAGATATTTGTTTACTAAACTTATAATGATTTTAAAACTTTGGTATATTTGAAATCTCCAAACATGAACAACCCTTAAATCCACAAATTGACTTTTCTTGTGGCTTTCCTTAAGAAGGTTTTTATGAGAACATCACTTTCATTTTCTATACGTACCTCTAACTGCTTATAAGATCATTAGACTGTATCTAAAAAAATTATTTAGGATAAACACTTTTTAAAATTTATGTTCCTCATTCATTCGTAAGTATCTCTTCAACTGATGCACTCTTAGAAGATATTTTTGTTTGTCTGTTGAAAACACTTTGGCGATTTTTCCAATTAACCTCTATTAATCCAGTTTCATTTATTCCAACTTTTCCTGGACTTCCAAATCTTTCAGATGTTTTTGAATTGATTTTTTTCTTATATGTGTCAATAACATAATCTTTTCACTGCAATTATTTTTATATTGTTCTGAGATAAATAAAAAGTCTGCAAGGGTAAAGATGTCCAGTACTTTTATATTAAAAAAAAAAAAATTTAGAAAAAAATAAAAATGTTTCTTTAAAAAAGGAAGGTCATAATATTTTCCCATCACCCACCATTATACTCAAGCGGAAGTTTAAAAATATGATGAGGGATTTGGTTTAAACTCGTTTCCTAATTATGCAAGCGATGCGAAAGTTTGTTTTTTGAGACGAAGCAGGTGGATTTCTGGAGAAAATACAAAGGAGCCATATTTTTTCTATTCTCCTTTTCTGTGGTTTATCAGTGAATATACCTTTTTTAAGGGCTTCGAATGATTAATATATTGATGAATGTGGGAACCAAACAGTTTGGATGTTTTACTTGTTAATGATTTATTTGTTTTTTAGGGAGTAATCATCGGGATTAAGTAAAAAGACAATTTTCTCTGTCTCTTCATCCTTTTTTAGTCGACAATTTATCGATAGATACATATGATGTATTTAAAGACATAAAATGTTTAAATGTTCGTTGACGTCGCTACTGAACTCTAATACCAATATTGTTTTTAATAATAATAATAATAATAATAATAACAATAATAATAATAGTAATAATAATGATAATAATAATAAGCAAATGGATTAACGAATTAAACCAATGTAACTAGAAAACAAAAATTGGAAGAAAAACATCGTTACGGACATTTCAATCGACACACAAGAAATGTGGACGTTGCTAAGGAAGGGAAACCTTAAGAGATGGTTTGGTTTGCTTTCGTTTGGTTTGGTTTTATGGCATATCAACATTTGTAGGTTATTTAACGCCAAATCCATTTTTATCTAAATAATCAGTTATATTAAAAACAATTCGGTTTAGCATGAGTACAAAGTTTAATTGTCAAAAACATTTCTATTTCAAGCTATTCATTTATATATAACAATTCAGTTTAGTGTAAGTACAGTTTCAGTGTCAAAAATAGTTCAATTTAAAACAATTCAGTTTTGCAAAAGCACGCAGTTTAAATGTAAGTACAGTTTAATTGTAAAAAAAAAAACAACATTTTTATTTCAAGCTATTCAGTTTAGTCAAGCAATTCTACTTCAGCTAATTCAGTTTTGTAAAAGTACAGATTTTGTTTACAAACAGTTATATGTCAGAACAGTTTTATGTTAAACAATTTAGTTTAGTGTAAATACAGTTTCAATGCCAAAAAAACAGTTGCAGTTATATGTAACAATTCAGCTAAGTGTAAATACAGTTTTAATGTCGAAAAAAACAGTTCCATTTCAAACAATTCAGTTAAGCACAAGCATGCAGTTCAAATGTAAGTACGGTTTAATTGTCAAAAACATTTCTATTTCAAGCTATTCAATTTACTCAAACAATTCAGTTTTGCATAATTATGCCATTAGTTCTATTTAAATCATAGATAGGGCCCTATCAGGTGCTACCACTCCCGGCCAGAGTGGACCTGGGAGCAATGGCAATGAAGGGGTACTCCGCATTCCCCAAAGCTCCAGCACTGTTGGAACCTCACCATCAGATTGTTTAGTGTCATATCCAGGACACTCGTTAGGGGGGTCTTACCCCTCTGCAGAGGTGCAGTCAGTGTCTTCTACAGGCCCAGCCGACTGGGCAATATACAGAGTTAAATGTCACACAGTTTTTTTTCAGATAATTCAGTTCAGCATAAATACACAGTTTAGACGTCAAAAACAGTTCTATTCTGAGCAATTCAGTTCAGCACAAGTAAGCAGTTCCAATGTCAAAACAGTTTTATTTTAAACAATTCAGTTTAGCATAAATACGCAGATTAAATGCAAAAATCAGTATAGTGAAAGAAGCACGGTTTAGTTCTATTTAACCCATAGATAGGAACCTTCTCAGGTGCTATCACTCCGAGCTAGAGTTGACCTGGGAGCAATGGTAATGAAGGGGTACTCCGCATTCCCCAAAGCTCCAGCATTGCTGGAACCTCACCATCAGATTTTTCAGTGTCATATCAGGACACTCTTTAGGGGGTCTTACCCTTCTGCAGAGAAGCAGTCGGTGTATTCTACAGCCCCAGCCGACTGGGCAAAACCTTAAGAGAGACACTGAATCTCCTCTGATAGCAGCACAAAACAACGCCATAAGGACAAATTACATTAAAGCAAAAAAGGCAAGACACAACAAAATAGCAAATGTAGGTTATTTGGTGATAGAGACGAACGGGTCAGTCATAATAAGGGAATGTTGCAAACTATCTCAGAATGAGTCTAAGACGAGACACAACTGTATGACAAGATGATCCACAGGGAATTGTGCAAGAAATGTGAATTTGACCACGCGAACAAATGTTATATGAACAACCTAGAATCTCTCCTGCAGAATGAGACGCACAATCTCATTTGGGATTTTGAGATACAAACGGATAACCCAATCACGGCCAGACGACCAGACCTAGTGTTAGTCTGCAAGAAAAAGAGAACGTGCCAAGTTGTGGACTTTGCTGGCCAGGTAAACTACAGAGTAAAAACGAAAGAAAGTGAGAAGAGGGATAAGTACCTAGAACATGCCAGGCAAAGGAAAAACTGTGGAAAATGAATGCGACGATGACACCACTTATAATTGGTGCGCTTGATACAGCCACCAAAGGATTGATACAGGGACTGTATGACTAAGAAATAAGAGGAGAAGACCATCTAAACCACATATTTATTAGGATTGGCCATAATAATGAGAAGAGTCCTGGAGGCTTGAGAAGACTTACTCACTCAGACCCCAGTGAGAAACCCTCGGCGAATGCTGGTGTGAAAAACTCTAATAATAATAATAATAATAATCCCGGGTGGGAACTCAGCCTAGAATAACAGACGGAACATGAAAATGACGAAGCACAGCAACTAAAAGAGACTAAACAAAAAGTACTGGAGAAAGAAGGAAGACTAAAAAGATACCGAGACACGACTAAATAATACACACAAACAGGACGTTACAAAATAACGAAAAAAATTTTACGCACAAGTTGGGGGAGAATAGGCGAAACAATACCAAAAACCGGATGCGAAAGAGACAAAACGATTTTGGAGCAAAATATAGAAACGGAAAAATCATAACAAAAAAGCCGAATAGATTAACAGCATAGAAACACAATTACGAATCCTCAGACTCACTCAGATGAGCATACGCCCCAACGTACACAAGGCAATACTTAAAAAAATATAAACTGGAAAAACCCTGGCCTATTTGGCATACATGGCTTTTGGTTTTAAAAAATTCGCCTCCATCCAGGATAGACTAGCTACCGAAATGAATAAATGCATAGAGAAAACCGAGTTACCCGAATGGATGACCAAAGGGAAGACTATTATAATTAAAAAAAGACCCCCTGAAAGGAACCGCCCCAAACAACTATAGAACTATAACGTGCCTATCGATTATGTGGAAAATACTAATGGCACAAAGAAAGGAAACGATCCTCAACTCATTGATAAGCCATGGGATCCTCCTGGAGGATCAGAAACGAAGTCGCAAAAGAACCAAAGAAACAGGAGAATTACTATATATAGTAAAAGAGTAAATCAAGACAAATGTCAACCTATGGCTTAAATTGACTACAAAAAAAGCTTACGATATTGCTGAATACTACACTGTCTCAAAATGTATAAAATACCCAAACAAGTCGTACAGTTTATCAAGAACAACTTGGAAACCTACCGAGTGGAATTGACAACGTAAGGAAAAAGCTTAACAGAGGTAAAGATTTAAAGACAGATATACCAGGTAGATGCACTATCACCGTTTCTATTTGTAATAGAAATGATACAACTCAGTCACATCTTTGAGAAATGTACAGCCGGATGCAAACTCAGTAAATTGCTAAACAACTTCAATCTCTTGGTGTACATGGACGACATCAAACTGTTTGCCAAAAATGTAAGAGAATTGGAAACCCTAAAAGAAACTGTGAGAATACAGAGTCAAGATCGAGGAATGCAGCAAAAGACACAAGACGGATCTAATCAAACTACCAAACCAAGTAATAATTTGAACGCTCAGGGAAAAAGAAACCTACAAATACTTGGGAATATTGGAAGCTGACACCATCAAATAAGTGGAAATGAAAACGAAATTAAAGAAGAATATGTCAGAGGAACTAGAAAACTACTCGAGACAAAACTACATAGCAGGAACATTATCAAACGGATAAATAACTGGGCTGTCCCACTCGTAAGATATTCGAAACCATTCTTGAAGTGGACCAGAGAACAAGAAAACTAATGACAATGCAAAAGGTCTTGCATCCCAGTGATGAAGTTGACAGACTATATGCGTCATGGAAAGAGGGAGGAAAAGGACTTGCTAACATAGAAGACAGCGTTGACGCTTTGATACAAAGACCCGAAGACAACATAGAAAAGCGTGGATGAAGACTGATCACAGCCACCAGAAGCAATACTAACGCGAGGATCAGTAAAATGACCATAATCAGAAAACGTAACTGGGAAGAAAAACTCTTTGGAGGTTTTAAGTAACTAACAAGTCACATCTCTCGCGAGAAAATATGGAATTGGCTTAGAAAGGGAAACCTTAACAGAGAAACTGAATCTCTTCTAATAGCTGTACAAAACGTCGCCATAAGGACCAAAATACCAAAGCAAAAATACATAAGACGAAACAAAACAGCATATGTAGGCTATACGGTGGTAGAGACAAAACGATCAATCACATAATAAGTGTGTGTAGCAGATCACAACAGAAAGAATATAAGACTAGGCACGACTGAGAGGGCAAGGGGATCCACTGGGAACAGTGCAAAAAATTGAATTTTGACCATACGAGAAATCGGTGTATGCGCCACCCAGAATCTGTCCTGGTGAATGAGACACACTATCTCCTCTAGAATTTTTCAGATACAGACGGATCATCTAATCTTGGCCAGACGACCAAATCTTATTATAGTCAATAAAAAAATTGTGGACTTTACTTTTCCAGCGACGCACAAAGTAAAATTGAAAGAAAACAAAAAGATGGAATACACATGAAAGTGGTGATTATACCAATGGTGCTTTTGGTACAGTCACCAAAGAATTGGTCCAAATAGTGGAAGAAGGAATGGAACTACCAAATCCAGAAAAAAATGAGAACGCTTGGAGAAAGGAAAGCTACAAATACTAGGTAATATTGTAAGCTGACACCTTGAAACAAATAGAGACGAAAGAAAAAAAAATTAGAAGTGTGTAAGGAGAACCAGAAAGCTACTCCAGAATAAGAAAATTATATAGCAGGAATAAGATCAAAAGGATAAGTACTTGGCCTATTCCCTTCGTAAGATAATCGGCACAATTCTTGAAGTGGAGCAGAGAAGATCTTAAACAAATAGACCAGAGAACAAAGAAACTAATGACCATGCAGAAGGTCTTACACCTCAGAGATGACATTAACAGACCATATGTGTCAAGGAAATAGTGAGAAATACGACTTGCCAGCATGGAAAACAGTGTTGACGCATCGATACAACGATTCAAAGATTTACAGAGAAAAGCGTGGAGGAAGACTGATCACATATTGACAACACGAGGATTAGCAAACCGGAAATGAGCAGAAAATAAAAATGCGAGAAAAAAAAACAAAAAAAAAAACAAAAAAAAACAAAAAAAAAAACGAACAAACTATTAAATCTATGGATGTTTTACGCGACTAACAAGCAGCATATCATACGAGTTAAATGCGGACATCGTCAACAAGGGGGAAACTATTCTAAGAGCAGCATATAACAATGCCATAAGTACGAACAATATGAAAGCAAAAATAGATAAGACGCAACAAAACAGCAGATGTTGGTTATGTAGTGATTGAGACAAAACGATCAATCATATAATAAGCAAATGCAACAAATTAGCACAAAGAGAGAATAAGACTAGACATGTCTAGGTGGACAAGGAGATCCCCTGGGAACTGTGCAAGAAATTAAAATTTTACCATACCATCAAATCGTATATGCACAACCCAGAATCTGTCTTGGAGAATGAGGTGCGCAAACTCCACTAGAATTTTGAGATACAGGCGGATCACCTAACCTTTGCCAGACGACCAGACTTTATATCAATCAACAAAAAATGAGACTTAACAAAATGGTGGACTTTGCTGTCCCAGCTGTCTTGAACATACAAGTGACGGTCATACCATTTGTAATTGGTGCTCTTGGTACAGTCATAAAAACCAGTAAAATGACTAGAAGACTTGGAAATAAGAGGAGGAGTGGAGACAATCCAAGCTACAACATTGCGGAGATAGGCCAGAATACTAAGAAGTGTCCTGGAGACTTAAGGAGACTTGTTGTTTTGCAGATTTGCGTGAAAGACCATCAACTAACTCTGATGTGTAAAACTCCCAAGAAGTAGAATAATAAAGCAGAAGTTACTGGTGAAAGAAGGAAAACTGAAAAGATATCGGGACAAGATTACACAATACAGTCAAAACTGAACATTCCAAAACAAGGAAAAAATATTCAACCAGCAAGTAGAGGAAGTTTATGAACACATTTCAGCAACCAGATGTCAACGAAACAAATGAATTTTGGGACAAAATATGGTAACGAAGAGAACATAACAGGCAAGCCGAATGGATAGGCAACACGGGAAAAGTTAGAAGGAATCCAAGGATTGATAGTAAAAATACTATTCGATTACATCAGAGCAACATTAAAAAAGTACCAAAATCGAAAACACCAAGCCATGATTGCATACGTGGATACTGGTTTTAAAAATTTACTTCCATCTCTTACAGAATGGCTGTCGAAAGGAATAGCTGCTTGCAAATAACAGATATACCTGGAGGAATGTGAAAAGAAAAGACTACCTCGATCGAGAATGACATTCAGAAAGGAACCACTCCAGCAACTATAGACCCATTATGAGCCTTACAATGATCTAGAAAATACTAACAGCACAAATTAAGGAGGATATTTACGATGCACTAATATGCCGAGGAAGAGAGAGGATGCCGCAAGTGAACCAGAGCATGACACCTACTATACGTCGATCAGCACATACTCACGAAGAGTAAAAAGACACAGAAGAATCTAGCTGTTGCATGGATTGACAAAAGATCTTACGATATGGTCCCACAAAGCTGGATAATATACAGTCTGAAAACCTACCATATATCTTGCGAAATCATAAAGTTTATCGAAAACAGTATGAAAAACTTCGGAATCTGACTGACAGCGTGAGGAAAAAGCTTAAACGTGTGGAAATTTTGAGAGGAATCTTCCTGCGCTATTATCATTACTATTTATAATTGCGGTGAAGCCACCAATCACATACATCGGAAATGGACTGGCAAATATAAACTTTATAAATCGCAAGAAAAAATCAACCGCGTAATGTACATCAACGAAATCAAACCCATTGCCAGAAATGAAGAAGAATAAGAAACCCTAATACGGGCAGTGAGGCTATATAATAAGGACACAGGGATGGAATTTGGCATAGAAAATTATGTCATGCTAATAATTAAAAGCGATACATGACAGAAGTCATGGAACTACCAAACCGAAAAAAATCAGAACGCTCGGAGAAAAGGAAACTTACAAATACTTGGGAATATTGGAAGTGGACACCGTTAAGCACGAGGAGATGAAAGAAAAACAAAAATACAAATATTCCTCAGGAAAACGCGAAAGCTCATTGAAACCAAATTATATAGCAGAAATATCCTGAAAGGAATAAATACCTGGGCTGTCCCCTCGTAAGTTACTCAGGAGCATTCATAAAGTAGACTAGAGAAAAACTCCAACAAATAACCCAGAGAACAAGAAAACCCATAAACCCATCTATAAGAGATGGCGTAGACAGATTGTGTATGTCAAGAAAAGAAGAACGAAGAGAGTGACCAACGTTGAGGATAACGTCGATCAATCCGTATAACGACTAGAAGACCACATAAAAAAGCGCGGAGGTAAACTGATTACAGTGACCAGAAACAATACAGAGACCATAAGCATCAACTGAACAAAAATAACCAGAAAACAAAAATGGGAATAAAAACAGTTGTATGGACATTTAGAGCAACACACAAGCGAAATCTTACATGATGATAATTGGACATCGTTAAAGAAGGGATATTTTAAGAGAGAAACTGAATCTCTTCAGATAGCAGCACAAAACAACATCATAAGAATTAAGTATGTCAAATAAGAACAGACAAGACGAAAAAATAGCAGATGTTGATTATATGGTGACGAAGACGAAACGATCAATCATATAAAAAGCGAAAGCGGTATATAAGCGCAACGAGAGTATAAGTCTAGATACGAATGGAGGGTGGGGTGCAGGTGATCCACTGGGAATTTTGTAAGAAGTTTAAATCTGACCGTGAGAATAAATGGTATATGCACAACCCAGAATCCGTCTTAGAAAATAAGACGATTAAGATTCAGACAGATCATCTAATCTCTACCTGACGTCCAGACCTAATAATCGAGATCAAAAGAAAGAAAAAAAAGAATCTGCAGAAAATTGCACTTTGCTGTCCGGCTGACCACAGGCTAAAACAGAAAGAAAGGGAAAAATGAGATAAGTACTAACACCTTGCAAGAGAACTGAAAAAAAACACTATGAAACATGAAGGTACCGGTGATACCAATTGAAATTGCTGTGCTTGGTACTGTCACCAATGTTTTGGTGCTGGGAATGGAGGACTTAGAAATAAAAGGGTGCGTGAAAACCATCCAAATTACAACATTGTTGAGATTGGTCAGAATACTATAGACTTACGGGGACTTACAGTCAATCAGACTCCATTAGAAAACCATCAGTTAACGCTGGTTTGAAAAACTCTCAAATAATAATAATAATAATAATAATAGCGGCTGCTATTGTTGCTTGGTTTCTCATTGATTTATTCATTGATAAACTTAATTTTCTTTATGTAACGAGATGTAGGGGAAGCCAATATCAGCTGCAAGTAATTACAGCTTGGGTAGTACATTTATAATACATATATCAATATAACATAAATAATCAAACATATCTGTTATACATGGATACCAACAACCGAATTAGTTCTGTTTTTTTTTATAAAGAGAAATATTTCCAGAAGATGGACGGAAGGGAATTCATATCAATCGTAGGCACTTTGCATATTTTACACTTTTTAAATGTGATCGAACAACATCTTCGTTTTTTTTTTAAATTTTGGCTGCCATGTCACTTTCCTTATACAAATCTTTGAATTTGTAACAGTTTTCTAATTCTTGCATAGAATTGTTTCAATCTGTTGATACAGTCATATTAAGCTAAAGACATTTTATCTTTAAAAATATTCCTTATAATACATGTCCTGTTGGCATTTTTGTTTCTGTCAGAGTTTATTGAAATATCTTTTGTTTCAGTTATTGATTAATGATAATGCTGATAAAAGTCTTTAGTATAAAAGATATCGTGGTGATTGCAAATTTTCTCGTGTAGGCATTGTATAATTTCGTGCCGCAATGAATATCCTTTTGCTGAAAGAAGAGGTCCTGGTCGATATTTTCAGTTTCATCATTTAATTAACGTTAATATGGTCAGCGTGGTTTTAGATATGTTACCTTGATATATATATATATATATATATATAGTGGTGGAGATCACGGTGTGCACTGCTGATGAGATCTAATAAGGTCGAAACAGCTGTTCTGTGCTCTGTGTGTCGCGTGTAGGTGTGTGCCGGATTTTCTTGTCATGGTAATTTCTAACTTAATATATCGTAACTCCAACTTGGGAAGACGAAGCACCTGGAGATGGCCATGTCTGCTGTAGGGAATACGTAGCTATAAAAAAAAAAGATACATTAGGTCAAGTGGTCGCACAATTTACGATAACTTGTTAATTCGGTATCGCTTATACGTGTCATGAACCAGTGGCCCAGGGGTTGAGTTTCGGCTTCTGCATACTGTGGTTGTTAGTTCCCTCTCCAGAGGTGGATATCACGATGTGCACCGCTGATGAAACCTAATAAGGTCGAAACAACTGTTCAGTGCTCCGTATGTCGTATGTAGGTGTGTGCCGGATTTTGTTGTCATGGTAATTTCTAACTTAATATATCAATACCTCCATTCATAATTGTATATATATATCAAAACAAACCTTAGTCTTTAGTTGACATTATGCTACCTTCAGCTTTAAGCCTCGATCTTAGTAACCACAAATAGTGGAAATCTATCCTTGATTACTATGTTTTGTGTTGAAGTTTTCTAAATAAATTATTTCTATGATGAGTTTCACTACAAAACCAGAGTTTTCCTGCAAAAAGGAGATTATAATGTTCTGATCAAGAAAAAAGAAAATTTGCTTTGGTAAGGTGAATGGTTATATCAGTTACGTATTCTTTACATCTCTTTTTGGTAGTAGGAGTGGAACTCTGTCAATTTGTCGGTCCAGTTTTTTTCTGTATTTCGCATGATGTTTATTATTGAATAGGCTAAGTTATTCTAAATCAATGTTAAGCAGAGGTAAGGGAAATGTGAGTTTTGTCTCTTGTAAGTGATTTCCATTTATGCAATATGCCAAGTGATTGTCCGAGCATTTCTATTATTATATCTTCAAATATTAGTTTCTTTAGTTGATCATCTATTCTTCTACTCTTTTACTCCAGTAAACATCCTATTTAAATTGTCCAATATTTTCCAGATCTTTTTTAGATGTTTTCTATATTTTTGATCTCAGATCGTTCTTTAATATTTATTGGTTTTTTTCTGAAATCAAACGTCTCAACATCTGTTTTTAAAGTGTTATTCTGCCTGTATAATTTGATTCCTTTCTTATGTTTTCGTATTCTTTGTGCTTTTTCTTGTATCTTTGATTTTGAGACTGCTTTGGCATATATAATTTGGTTTTTATTTGATAATTTGAACTTTTGAATAACTTTACTGCTTCAATGGGTTTTAATGTTATCTTCCCTTTGATAGTTTGATAATTTATAATTCTTCACTGAGCAGTCCTAGTCCATTTTACATTTCTGTCTTCCAGCTGCAAAGTTTCAATTCAATGATGGTCTTTTTCTTTATTTTACAATTCATTGGTATCGTCATACCAATAGGTGATATTATGTTATGTTATATCTTTGCATGGTTCATGTTAAACAAACAAGGGCATCATTCTATATGATAATCCGTTTTTCGTTTGATTTGAGAATTTTGGTAGCTGTTCTATATTAGATATATCAGTGTGTTTTATAATGTTCAATTAGGTTTCTATGTAATCCTGCTTCAATTATCATATTTTTATTTTCTCCGTCAAATCGATAAATTTATCCATCTAACGGAATTTCACCTTGGTTAATTTATTTTTCCTAAGTCTTTTTTTTCAGAGCTGTCGATTCTCCGACAATATCTCACGTACATAGGTTAGGCATCCCAAAATAGGCGGATCCGGTATATGAGACCTAACTTCATTCAATGGTGAGTTTCGATATCAGGAAATCTACAGTGTAGCATATCCCTTCAATGCCGCACTCCCAGGTCCAACAATATCGCAAAATATCAGAATCAATCCCATTTTTTAGGTCAGAATCTGGTTTTTGTATGTGATATTTCTTAGTATGGTTACATTTGAATGCCTACAGTTGTCTAAGTGAATAAACTTCCGTGTCCAGTCGTAGCTAATCTTTATTCTTATTGTGCCAGTTTGCAATATCCAGTTATTTTGTGATTAACTCTTTCATGACCTACACTTGCTACTCTTCTGTGTAGCATGATTTTTGTTTTGATGTAATTGGTTTTTATGGTATTATTTTAAAATATAAAAGAGATTTAAAATCTTCATTGAGTTTTTTTTCTCATCAGTGTTCAGATTATTTGGTGAAAGCTGTTTTGTTGAAAGTTTGAGGATCGGGATAAATTACAGATTCATATGTTTCGTTTGAAGACTCATAGTTTTGCATGTATTGCAGCTGGTGTGTTAAACTCGGCTTCAGAGAGACAAAAGGGAAATTTGATGCAAAGTATAAGAAGTGTTTATCTGTTATCATCATATTCGACTTGTGCTCCCGTAGAATGATGACAAATGAATTGTGATATAATATCAAGAAAATGTTACCGAGAAGAACTTACTTAGTTTTACTCACTGTGTTTATCTTTTTCACTATTTGTTCATTTGCATCTATACCGTAGTAACAACATGGCAATTGCTTGGAAGAATTTCTGTTTTTATCTATCAGAAATATCAGATTTCCATACGATTGATAATCTATCAATAACAGTCCACCCCTTTGTTACGATTTTGTTGACATCATTTTCAGTAGATTAGGTATTGTGGTTGCGGTTAGTGAAATAGTCTACTAATTTCAGAGGGTCGCAACTTAAAGTGGAAATTGGTCCTCTTGTTTCATTGGAATCTTCAGCATCAAGTTTTACTGGTAGCACGGAATTCTTTGACTCTTTCTTATAATCTGTTCCTATCGCAGATTGTTCCTGGTAGGTCTTCCCGGCTGCATTCGATATCCGCACGAAGCTGACGTATGCAATTCCTCGCTGGATGGACAGCATTGGCACGTCAGTAACAAGGGGTCCATAAGAGAAGGTTGCCCATGAGTTCATCCTTCCTTTTTTTCAGCAGTGTGCCGCATGTTTTCTCCGTCTTACTTGGATGAGATATATATATATATATATATATGTGTGTGTGTGTGTGTGTGTGTGTATATATATATATATATATATATATATATATATATGTGTGTGTGTGTGTGTGTGTGTGCGCGCAAACTCAAACATACACACACACTCCCAAACAATCACTTTTGAAATAGCTGATGAAAACATTTAATACAACGCGTAAGTTTGTCAGGCTTAATGTCTGAAGGTATTTAAACATACAATTAAGATTGTATGTAAAAGCTTCCAATGCAGGTCTCCCCTGTTGAAGGTTAAGATCCCTCATCGACTAAAAAATGCCGTGGCACTAATTTGTCATTACTTCCAGGTCTAATTTTAGCCAGAATCGGTTTTCCTGTATGGGTTTCTTGAGATCTCACTAAAATTAAAACAACATTGGAATATAGTTAGTGGGCATACCAATGGTCTAATTTCAAAATAAAATGGTTTGACTAACACTTGGTAAAAGTAATACAGATATTTCATCTATGGATAACTGAAAGCATGATGATAATTTTTTTTAATGTGTTTGTTTTCAGGAGTATTCTAAATTAAGTAAAATGTTCTGTCTTATTATGAAAACATCTGCAAAATTTCAATAACCACGCAACCATTTAAGGATAGAAACAAAACATTATTTATGTGCCTATTGTGTGTATTTTCTGGTTGATTTAGTTCGATACAGTCAACCATTGTTTATTCAGACACATAAGTTAGGGGTTGTCTTTCTTACAAATAGTCCAATAGAGAAATGTCAGAAAAATAATATAAAAATGAGTATGATTTGCACAAATTACAAAAGTTGTGAACGAAAATTGTAGAAAATAATGTCTGTTTAAAATTTGTACTTCATATCTTGGCTGATTTGATTAATTTCATGAAGTCTTCTAAGTTCATTGCAAATTACGTGGTTTGGTGCTTAAATAACATTACGGCATTACTAGATAATCCTCGTACTAGTAATATACAAGGAATTGCACTAGGAGTGTCTTATTTTGAAGAAAAGTCTAGATTAACAAATTTAGGGTGAAACCCAAAATTTTGACTGACTCGCAACTATGACTTTTATCCTATTAGGCAGTTATTAGATATCTAAACTAAAAATCAGATTTTGTAGACAGAAAAAATCAGACGTACCATGTTCTTAAAATGAATGCTCTAATAGAAACTGAACAAAGAAAAATTGAATAAAACTGCAACGAATAAACAATGAAATAATAACATACAATGATAAAGTTTACAATGTTAATTTTTACCAATTTGTGTATTTTCCTCAATCACTATATCATTATGAAGCCTCTAATTCTCCCGTCAGTTCCCTTCTGCATTCAACCCACATTACGTTTTTGTTTTCTTCTGTCTTCTTCATATCTTTGTTTTATATCGTATATTGACAATTTTATATAGGCGTTTTTCTCTTTTCCAGATTATTACAAAATCATTGAAATCAATAGAAACGAAGTTATTTTATTCATTTATGTTAAATTCTTAAATTTAATGCACATGCATAAATTTACTCTCTCTCTCTCTCTCTCTCTATATATATATATATATATATATATATATATATATATATATATATATGCGTGTGGGTGTCTGTGTGTGTTAAGAAATGATTAGATCTAAGAAAAATATTTTGTTTGCATCACAATGAACTATAAGCGATCAGTACCCTGCATAAACTCAAATTAAAGGAAAATCCTGCTCGAACCCGAATAAATGACGCGCCTGTAATTGTAGTTTCAAACCTATTAAAATTCAGCTCAATAATTTATTGATAATTTTTCATGCAAAAGTCGTAAAGATTATGTCATGACATTCGATATCCAATTTGAATGCTCTTTGTCGGTCTTATCATTTAATGTTATAAAGTAGATATTGACCCAGCCACAGCTTGGGAGGAATCCTGTTTTATTTCATCAGAGAGATCCCATTTCTATATGATTGATAACCTACCAATAACATCACAGGATTTCCTTGTGCGTCAGCTAACATCACTTTCTGTCGATGAGTTATTACTACCAAGGTATGAAAGCTTGTCTACTAATTTTAGAAGCCTGTCACTTGGAGATGGTTTCTTCTTCTTTAAAACACTTGTTATTTGCGTTCACGTAGAGACTAATGTCACCTGCTACTTGTTCTAAGCTATAAAGAAAGGATTTGGATTAAGTAGGATTATTCACTTGAAGCGCTAGATTATCTTCTTAGTCTGCGCCTGTATTAGTTTCTGGGATCAATGTCTGTTCCTTGCTTTTTTATTGTATGAAAGCTTTTTCTTTTATTAAATCCGTTGATGTTTAAAATATGTAATCTGGGCAAATTATAAAAAAAAATCTATGGCTCTAATATATTTCTTTTCAAGTCTTCAGTGACAATGATGAAGAAGTAGATATTGCCATTAGAAGAGCGAACAATGATTTCATGTTTTTATAGAGCGTCATTATAGGAATAACAGTTTCTTCCGGGTGATTTATTATTCTAGAAGCATTTACTCTATCTTTCATCTGTTAATGGAATCAAATGTGTTGGAGAGATCTTCGAAAATGTGTTGCCGCCTAATTTTTTGCATGTATTTCTTCGATGATTCGTTGCATAGTCAGAATCTGTGATGTGGATTGATTTCTTCGAATGCTGTTTTAATTTTTCCTAAGAATTTTCTGGTTTTCGTGTCTGATACGATTGAGAAGCAGGTCATTATAAACCTTAGGAAATATAGTTCTTTGTGATTCTAAAATCACCTTTCCGTGGCTGCTGCTTTTTGTCGATTTATTTATCGTGTTTCTTTTACACACAGTGTTACAGAATCGAAAAGCTTGTTATACTTTCTTGTCTTCCATACCTGAGGAAGTATTTGGTCGAGGCCTTTCGCTTTTTGTCTCTTTTTTTATACGCTAATCTTAACCATATACTTATCATTTCAAAGTTTACCGCAAAATCATGATGACAGTGCATTTGGTTCAAGCTAGATAATCTAGTTTGTTCATCATTTTTTTTTAACTGTCATAGATTCATGAGTAGTAGTAGATCAAATCAAATATAGGTTTCAGGGTTGAACTTTAATTTGCTTCCTTTTCAGTAGCTAGATAAAGCATAATTCGACTGGTATATGCAGTCTGTAAGAAATAAAAGGATTGGAATTGTTTGAAAAAAAATTAAATCCTAAAACTATAGAATTCCCCATTGATGTTATTAAACGTGTTATCACAAAACGTATGGAAAATTATTATTTGCTGATTTAAGCCTGTTAGCTTATATTCCATTGTATTTCTTGGTAGTTTAATATTCTTCCATATACTTATGTCGATTTTAGAGTCAACAGATGAAAACTACAATAATAAATATATTACAATTTATGTCACAGTAATTCCAGTGTTAATCAATAAATTCGGCTTGAGAGAAACTTTGACACATTCTATTTGATAATAGATAAAATAGTCGATATGATACACAAATTGGCTAAAATGGCGTAAAGAAAGAGATAACTCTTGTTGGAAGGAAAGAAAGCCTAATGCTCAATTTTATGTGCATCAATATAGAATTGTTCACGCTTGACAAGGTACAAGAAATTAAAATCAATGGAGCAAGAGGCTGAATCTATACGAGTCATTTTGAATAAACGTCTCTGAGAATCTAGTTATTATTTTGCACTTTTGACTTTGTGATTGTTTTGACACATTTATTATTTACATTATCCCACTTTTCTATTTGCATAGATACCGAGAATATTCATTCCCTTTTACACACACACACGCATATATATATATATATATATATATATATATATATATATATATATATATATATATGTGTGTGTGTGTGTGTGTGTTTTTGTTTCTCGAACGAGAGAAAAAAAGTACTTTAAAATACTATAAAATAAAAAAGTCTTTAAAGATTTATTTTTCTTCAACACCTGTTTCTGATGTTTTACGTCGTCTTCAGGAAGTAAATGGATTGTATATTTTCGGGGTTTGTTTGACTTTCTCCTTTATTACTCCTTTTCCCCCAAATAATCTATCACAGCTGATATGCCACAAAGTTAGAGTGACAACAGATCTTTCTCCTTGAGTGATTGTGTGTACGTTTGTGTGGGCGAGTGTGTGTGTATGTCAAAAACTATATATTCAAAGGATATATTTACATATGAATAATAAATCAATGTATAACGATTCAGAGTCTTTCCAACCATTTTCATTGCAATGATGTCTCATTTCAATAATTATTTTGAAATCAAAAAAACAAAAATAATGCGGAAATTAGTGACATTGTGCTTTGCTTAAAAACGTGTCAGACACCATCACACAGAAAATAATTTGAAACATTCCGAATCATTAAACTTTAATACATTGTTCATATATAATTATACCCTTTAGAATATTGTTCTTTCACACACACACACACACACCCGCTCGATCGAACACGCACAAATATACGCACACAATAACTCTGGAAGAAGGATTGGTGGTCAGTCAAACCTTGTGGCATATCAGCTGTGATATTTGGGGAGAAAGGAGTAATAAAGGTGAAGATCAAGCAAACCCCGAATATTTAGATATTATTTAGAGAGAAATGAGAACAAGAAAATTGTGAAAATATACAAACCATTTACTTCCTGGGGATGAAGTAAAACGTCAGAAATATGTGTTGAAGAAAAATCATTACCCTAAAAAACAATTCTCTTTTGTGGACTTTTTTATTTGAACGTATATATATTTACAAGGTGTCTCAAAATAGATGGAACCCATTAATATGAAATTAATTTATTACTGAAACAAGCGCAATGGCGGTCAGTTAAAACATGTAATGTAAAAATGCATCCTATGAGCTAGATACATCAAACCAATATTTTGTATAACTACTTTATCAGCTTCCCAAATATGCAATCTTCTTTTCGGTTTCTTGTTTCAGAAATAAATCTTTATCTCATTAATGAGTTTATATGTTTTGTGACAGTTTTTAATTACCCTGTCTCCAAATAAGTATTGACAGAAAATATTTTCTCTACTAGTCCGAGGTATTCTGAGAAAGGATTAATTATTGTTACTGTATACTATTTTCAGATCTGAAACAAAAAAGAACATAACATTGTTAATAGTAGAGTTATTAGCAGTCCCATGGGTCCTATGTATGCTGAGGCACCCAGTAGATAGATAGATAGATAGATAGATAGATAGATAGATAGATAGCGGGAATATGAAATGATATTAAATGTGTGTTAAAATAGTCTTAAGAGCAAATCATTTTTGCGATAGTGAGACTCACAATTGACAATTTCGATTTAGAATAACTTGTTTATTATAGCTACCGGATAAGGTGATGTTTCAGATAAACCTTCCAGTACACTGAATAGACCTCACAACAGCTGACAGCATGTCAAACATGAGTTGGCCACCACGAAGTTCATATCAATCCATTTGTGACTATTTCGTAAAGTTATACATCAAGTACACGTCCTTCACCTTTCCGTTATATTGGATGTTCTAAAACAACGTCTATTGCTATCACTGATAGAGCTATGTTGAGGTGTGTTTGACAAGAATTTGACTGCCTCCCAGATGTATGTCATGAGACTAGTTTTGCATATAGAGAGAATCTCAGAGACATTGTTATAAAATTTAAGTGGTTCTTGATAAAACTGTACATCTTGAGCGAAAATATATTAAACAGCTAAAACATTGAAGGACTTAATTTCTATTGACGATTTTTAATGGTAACCCAACTGTTGTACTGAATAAAATTACTATCACTGCTCAAACAGATTTTAAAAAAGAAAACGTTTTCTGTTTTTGTCTTTTAATGTTTGTTTTTTGATAAGTATGTCTGTGTTTTTGCGTAACATTGTATTAAATGTATTCTCTCTTGGAAAGACAGCACAGAACAGATGTTTTTTTCCAGTTTACTGCAACATGATTTTACCATGTTATTATTGAATAGAAAACTAAAAACCTGATATTATTTACGTCTCCAATCTGCTCCACGGAAGCTACTGACTCCAAATCATATCTACATGACTATTTCTTTTTTTCATATATATATATATATAATCCTTTATATCTTTATATATAATTTGAAAAATATATTTCTCTGTTCTGCTCAGACAGTCGAATGGTTCGATATATAGCTATTATAATTTCTACTTTGTAGGCTTAGGGGAAGGTTTTAATGCAAAAATATAGTCATCATGAGGAAAGGGTTTTTTACGAATAAACGCAGAAATATTATTACGACGAGACTTACATATTGTAAATGTGGAAAATTCTTACAGAACATTTGAAACTTTAAAGCATAATTTGAAAACTAAAATGAAATAATTAAATAATGAACTCATTACTTATCAGGCTTAAAAAGAGGTTTTCCTGATTAAGAATTTAAGACTTTCTGTTTAGTTATCCAAATTGGATAAAATACAAAAATTGTTGAACCAATATTCATTTTTAAATGCTTCTACAAAACCTCGTCATGTTATTTCTCGCAAAAAAATAAACATTTTTGACTCAGAATCATTAAAGTTCCTCGGGGAGATAAGGAATATAAACGTAATAATCAGCATTTAAACCTGGGATCAGTGTGTTGTGTTAATGACTTTTTCCTTGCTTCCAATAGCGTTTGCAAACCTGGAAATATATTTATTAAAAAAAAAACATAGAATATTTAACAAGCAGCTGAAAACATTTGCTTTTTCGAAGGGTTTGAAATTTAATATTTAAAAAAAACGAGGTGAAAGATATGTGTTAATAAAAGCTACCAAAACAGACACACAAGTAAATAGATCAACATTTCAATTCGGTTCTGTTTTCATCGTATTTTTGAAATCAGATTTGTTCTTGTTCAAGGAGTGCCCCATGATCTCGGGTCTGATTATATGGCGCTATTAGCTGATTCAAAGCAAGTCACATAGATGACAAACTTTATCACAGAAGTTGGAGACAAAAGATGCAATATACAGATAAAACACATTTGTCGTTAAATAATAGTAGAGACTAATTATTTTAGGAATAATTTTAGTACAATAATTTTCAAGTCATTGGGTGCAAACTGTGTTCTGAAGAAAAAGGACATAAAATAAATAAGATGATAAGGGAATGTTTTGAAATAATTAGAGTTAAAAAATATTTCTTCACTATAAAGAAGCAATCCTTTTCAAACCTAATTTCGGAGTTTAATAATTCGTCAAATTTGTACAGTTATCTTGTTTCTAAAAGTGTCCATTTTATTCATAGATTAATTAATCTTTGTTAGATATTTTTGCTTTGATTTTTCAAATCGTTAGGTCAATCTTGGTACTTATTGTTTTGTTTTTGTGTTGTTGTTTTTTTTCGAAGGATCTGAACATATAATTTTCAGTAAGATTATTTCATAGTGAGATTAAAAGTTTTGTTTATATTATGAAAACACCTACTTTTCAATCACAAGATCAAAATATTAAAATTGATGTCAATGAAAATCAGGCTTCTATTAGTTGAAAGTTCATAAATTCTTTAGTTATTTCCAATTTCGCACTTTACTCAGTAGGCTATTCAACCAGTGTGGAATTATAGGAAACTTACAGTAAGATGGGTTAAGACTATCAATAAAGCAGGCATTTTACAAATACTAATCAAATGCAATACAAAATAATTCCCATAGAACTGAAAAATAGAAGCTGATACTAACTACAAATTGTGCTCTAATTCGTGCGTTGATATTTTGGTGTTTAAGGCGATTAAAACCTTGCCCATGACGGAGTTTTGAGTTGTAGAATACGAATTAATTTCTCATCACTATTTATTTTTACCTGTAGACAATGCCATCAATATATATATTTTTCTGTAAGTAGTATCTGTCTGTCTGATACTTTTTTTACTTTCGGATAAAATTTTCTCACAAAACATCGTTTTACTAAATTTGCAACAAAAATGAATGAAAAATCAACCCTTGCATTAAATGTTAAGTGAAATTAAGAAAATACCAAGTAAAAAGAACTCTAAAATACAGGGGCATCGATCATTGAAAAAACAAGCCAATCGAGTGCCTTAATTCGAATCAACACTAGGCGAAGTTTATTCTATAATCAGTGGAAATAAATCATAGTTTTGACCAGTATAATTTCGTGAAATAATTCAATCCCTTTAACTTAATCCTCTTCACAATTTTCGAATATAATCCTCTGTATGAGTGTCCGGTTGATTTTAAAATTCATACCAACACGTGTAAGGTTTACAAGTGAATGATATTTGAGCAGACAAATTCCACAATTTTCATCTTGAACTGAACTGAACTTGATCAAACCAACTTGAACGCATGTTGCCCTTTGTCAATAATCAATTGCCCATGGTTATTTGCCAGTGTAATTGAACTGTAATGTTAAAACGTGTTTTCAACCTGACATAATGCAGCCTGCCATTTTGCTGCAAGTGCAACAAAATCAATGCAAATATGACTCAATATGACCTAAGATGCTTTCTATAATTGGATATCGATTCAATTATAAAAGTATCTTAATATACCCAAAAGAATTTTTATCGTATTTCTCCCTCTTCTATCTCTTTCTGTTTGTTTTCTTTTTGCTGGAAACAAATGGAAAACTCTGACTGTTATGAACAAACTAGCTGCACCACATGTCTAGTGGGGTGGAGGTCAAAATTGAATTGAAATTAGGTATAATGACAGGAATGAACGTATTTTTGTTTTGCTGAAAAGTTCACGGACATTTGTAGAAATACTCTTTTTCTTTTAAATAAAGACAGAAAATTAATCGATTTATCCTGTTTTTGCTTTTTGATTTTTTTTAAGTCAAAACAAAGAAAAGTATAACGTATTTATTTTCCATCTTAAAGTGAACTTTTTGTCCAGATTGTATATGCGTTGTAAGCAATAATGCATAGCAATTATTTCTCATCTTAATTGTAACAGGCTATTAACCTAATTAGTAATGTTTTATAAAATTCGAATAATTACTTTACTAAAACAGTTATTTATCAATACTTTTTTTTTAATGAATTTAAATCCAAATGCTGTATAATTAGACAGTTCTTCAAGTGACACGGCTGATTATTGCTTTTTTGGTTAGAGAAAATGTTCAGCGAGAGCGCCTATAGAATTACTAACGAGAAATGCATTTGTACATTAAAACCTTAGGTCCAATGGATAGGTATCTATTTACCGTAGATCTCCCTTTGTCTATTAAGGAGAGGCACTCAAACTCTTTTCAAAGGTATTCATTAATTTATATCTTTATAATTTTACATTGTTATGTGCCTTTTGACTAATAAAGAATATTTACAACAATATCTACCTTAATTGATTAATTCAATATATTTCAATAATTGAAATCTAATTTGAAAAAAAAATGTCAGAATTTAAACAATCTATTTCAATGTCAAAACAAACATTGAGTTAAAATTGTATATTGAGTATATTTTCTTTAAGTTTAGAACTTATTTGATGTATTCTTTGAATAATAACTGCAGCCAGAAGTTATAAGGAAAAAAGGAAATTATCACAATTTACCTCAATAAAACTGTAATAAAATAAACAAAAAAGCTACACCTATAATAGAACAAATACTGCACATATAAGACTCTACATCATTCACATTTTAACATAATCTAAATGACAGTCAGTAATCAATTATCTATTGACTATTTTTACTTCAATAGGTTCAATTTCTGTTTGTTAGTTCAACAACTTTCCATTAGTCTCCTTTGTAGATATTAAGTTTGCCAACTTGATATAATTTCATCTTCACAATAACCATAGATTGTCAATCGGATTCAGTTCAGTACATGTTGATTACCATTGAACCATGCAAAAAAAAAAAAAATATTTTTCATAAAATCACTATCGTTAGGATTGTTCCGTTTAAATATTTAATCGACTTTAAATTGTCCAATAATGATTTATTTGACAATTACAGGTCCTAAGTTTACATTACTACCTCCATGTTGCGTTCTTCTAGCCATAGGAATGTCTGTATTGAAAATAGTTTGGCCCATCCATCAGATCCATCAAATGTCACTCAAGATTCTTCCGTGAAAATTACTTTAAAAAGATCAATTTCCAGGAATTTCTTGGTCCAATTTTGACATTTAAAGTAGTTGCTTTAGAGAGAGAACTTTGCCGAGGAGATATTCTACATATCCCAATTCACAAAATATACTAGACATTTTGTCGTATTTAACACACTCAAATCCAGGTATTTCAAAGTTTTAAGCACTTGTAAAAAGGGATCCTTACTCTATAACTTACATTATGTTACGTTCATCTCGAGAAAGCTAGTTCTTAAAGTCGCTTCGAGGTCTGAATTTAGTTATATTCGAACAGACTTCTTTATTGAACAATAATATCTGCAAACCTCCATTGATATCTTCAAATTGGGCATTCCCTCACATAATAACTGTTATTTTCCGTTTTTCAGCGATTTTTATGTCCTTTTTTTTCATTTGTTTCAAGATATATTATGCGCAAAAAGAAAAAGTAGGTTTTATTGTTTTTTAAGGTTTCAAACGTCTTAAGCTAATTTAATCTGCACAATAATTACAGTTAGTCCATTTTTGTTAATTCCAAATATCTCGCAAACTAATCATTGAATTTAACTTATGGTGAAAATGTACAAGTTTAAATTCCACAAATATCGTTTCAGAACATTTTGAGCTATTGAGATTTATTTGATTTGCATAATTTTAGGCAGCCTGTATTTAACTATTTGACACAGCCTAGCGTTCATATACCAACATTCTGATCTGGCGTATTAGAACAATTTATATGCTGAACTTGCCCTAAATTTAATGACGTAATTAAGTTGGTTGCGAATAATCCATTTATGAAATTTCATGTGGTTTAAACTAACCTGGTAATTATTTATTCTCTTCTTCTTTTAAAATCAAATAAATGTGTTATATGTAACTGTGGAAAAAACCAAAACCAAACTTTGTCTGCAACTCACAAACATGATTTTTACCAGATTAATTTGTACGCACTGATTCAAAATCTGTCATAGCAATTTATTTTTTGTTTTGTTTTTTCAGCCAACCTACATTCTTGACGCTAAATGTAAAATATTTTAAGCCGAGGTGACATGCTTTGTTTCTAGTTTAAAATATGCATCTTTATGCGATGATATATTCCAGTAACTATAAAAATCAGCAGATAAAAATTGCAAGCTTTGAGTATAAGAATAAAAGAAGTTTGATTCTGAAAAATAAATAAAAATATGTGTTTGTATAAAAAAAATAAAATATTTTTTTTGTATAAAAAATAAAAATCATCTAAAGAGCAATGCTGTAGTAATCACATCCATTTCTATGATTCTGAAAATCTGAACATGTAAAATTCTAAGAATTTTAACAAATAATATAAAAGATAGCAAAAAGAACAATATGAGCTTGACCTAACTCTTAAGGATGTTCTATCAGAAAATAAACTAAAACTAAGTGAAAATCAATTAATTACATTGTTTATTAACAAAGTAACTTTTAAAATGTCCAAAACATTAATTTTTATGACAGCTTAAGATGATATGCATTTTCCTAGCATGTGAACTGGTAAAAACAAAAACTCAATTCAAGGGCACACTTTTACGGAAAACGAAACTTTCTAACGAGATATGCCTAGCCAAACATATCAGTAAAATGCATTTTGCAGCAATGAATTCCGGAAAGTGTGTATATCATATTGCTACAAACAATATACAATCTTAATGAGAAATACTTGCTGTTAATCTTTTAGGCTTTTGCCAAGTACCAGTTATTTCATCCACGGTAAGCATGTATAAACTGCATCTGAGGAGAAATCATTTTCTGTGTTTGAATTGTGTTACATTTCAGCGAAATGAATCCATTTCCTGTCGTTAAACAGCAATTCTGAACAGATACAAGAAATCACCATTGTCTCAACAATTTATGGGAAGTTTAAGACATTTGATGTTTAAGTAAAAGTAAAAATCTGTATCAGAAAGATGTAATTGGCACGTGGTGCACTAGTTTTATTCAAAGAATTAAAAAAATAGAATGGATAAAAGTTTACATAAATTCTCCAACCGATATTTCGGAAAAAAGAAGAAACCGATGAAAATAATTCATTAAAAAGAAGCATTATTTCAAGATGACAGTTTCATTAATATTTCTTTGCAATACGGTAGAATAAATAGAAATTTCTGATAAAAGTAGAATGGAACTGTAGATCATATAAAGAACTTGACAAGGAATATATGGATACATTGAATTTGATTTAGAAACTGCAATGAAGAAAGTTCATTAACATGAAGATTTGGATGAGTCCACTCGTAAAAAATTGGAGACTACACAAAAGAGAATAAAAACAAAATAGAAAGACAAGATGTTCAAATTTAAAGTGGGGAATGATAATTACAATGAAGAACATGTCTATGTACTCTTAATATCTTTATATCTTGTAGATTCGATGTTGACTGGTTGATACTGGTTGATACTGCTTTAAGGATGCATGGAATTTACGTATGGTACTTCACCCCAAAATGCAAACATATTGATGGGATTTTTGTCAGGACATCTGAAGAGAGAAACAAAACCACAATTAATTATGGAAGAGAATCTTTAATCGAAATGATGTGGAAATGGTTTCCATCAATTATAAACCCGAGCAGGACGTAAATACGACAAATATTTATCTTCATAAAGCAAATGGTTAAATCATCTTTGATTTGGCAACAGAAAAGTTCAGCACAAATCAGATTATATATGTTACTAAATATTAAAGTATTTCGGGGTATAACTTAACAATATTATTGAATATTCCAAGTATTAAACAATAAGATTGCAAAAAAAAAATGATTTGCCCTACAGCTAAGTAAAAGTTTGAATAAGATTTAGCGAATACTCTTTAAGTTTTTAATTATTCAGACGGTGTCGAAGATGAGCAGAGATATCGCTGCTTCGTATATTTAAAAAGTCTTCTTTTCTAGAACAATCACAGACTGATATTTATCCTGTTAAAATCCAAATAACACCAAGATAAATGACGAGCTCCGAGTGATTAAAAACACTGTTAACAATCATCGCATAAACATAAATATGTTTGTTATTCAGTAACACTGGTATAACTAAACGTCCAACAAATACAGAATTACACTTTGCTAATTACAACTATATTTGCAACATGAACTTTCTTTATCCTTACACATCCACTGTTGCTACGAATGAATGCTCAGTGTAATCACTTGTAAGAATAAAGACCTTTTTATGTCTTAAATTGTCGTAAGAATTGCAATTTTTAAAATCCAATCAATTTTTTTCTATGCCTTACACTGACACCCGGGCATATAGTTTATTTTAGCTATTGTTTGACTCCAGATCCTTCTGTGTTTGCGGGGGGATGTATCTAAAAAAAACAATATGAGTTTACATCGACAGTTGGAGATCTATTTTGTACGTATGTTGATAATCTCTTAGAATTTTAATGAAAGAACGAGTTTTCAACGAAGGAAGTATAAGATCAACTGCAAAATTTTTCTTTGCACTTCATATTGTTTATGAGCTTTTTTCCTCAGTTTAAGATGCATAATCAAAATAACGGAAGTATTTTTTGAAATGTTTTCTTTGATTTCCAAGAACATGATTTTAATATTCCCTTCCGAATTGCGATGTTTTAAGTAGTGCTTGAAAATATATCGTATTAGAGCGTATCACAATTTGATTGAAATATGTTTTAATGATAGTTTTATTTGAAACACAACAGCAAATGATTCCTGTCAAACAATGATAAAAAAAGAGTTTGTTTTAAAACATCTAAAATTAAAAGTCTTCTAAGAAACAAAGTTAAAGGTAATTGCACAATTTCTAATTTGTTTCATTCAGTTTTAAAATGAAAAGAAGTTTTGATTGAATTATATTGAAAAAAAAAACAGATTTGTTAATCTCGAATATCTTTGACAAAATGCCATGTATGCATTTTTAATCAAATGAGATCATAAGTCAAGTTAGATTATTGGATTAGAAAAATTTTTATGGAAGAAGAAACACTTTTTTTTTCTTTTTATGGGTGGGAGTTTGCGCTGGCAGTAACAATCTTGTATGCTAAAATATTTTGAATTCAGATAAATTTAATCTCATGAAATTATAAACAGTGCATGTTAATGAACCATTATTACAATTGGATTTGCATTGTCTGTTTAGCAAGTGGCTTTAAGAATTTGTAAGAATTAAAAGGTTAATAAATGTTTCCTTTTTTAATAACATAATGAATTTCATAAAAAAGAATTTCAACAGAAAAAATGATATCCCAGCGGAAAGTTTATGCATTGTTCTGTTTCTTGGAAGTCTCTGTAAACCTCTCTGCTTTTTTTACGTGTAGGACTGTAAGTTACACAAATTTAGTCATCCGTATATTTGTAGTTGATAATATCTCTTCTACCTTTATGGCTATTGGACCTAATTAAACTCTCCAGTATATATATATATATATATATATATATATATATATATATATATATATATATATATATATATGTATATTTAGGCAGCATTTCTTCGTTAATGCAAATTTCATTAAACATAATAGACATTTTATGCCTACATATTCTCTTTTGGATCCGTTCGAATTCCCGTATTACTTTTATCGTATTCGGGGGGAATTGATTTAGGTATTGTCCATAGTTGTATGTATCCCTAGTACTTTCTGCCCGACTTTGGGCCATCATCAGGGGAGAATCTGTTACAAAAGTGATGTAACTTTTGTTTTAGCAAATTACTACTGTGTAAGGACGTCTTTGCTGTTGGAGATTATGGCGCTTGCTTTTAAATGTAATTCTGTAAATAGTGCCAGTAGCTAAAGACATTTAAGTACGTTAGCACTGGTTTGAAAATTAATTCTATTAAGTGCTGGTTGCAGGGTTCTAATATATAGTGCTTCGAGAATCTGAAGTTTTTGTTTATTATTTTGATGTTCGAGTATTGTTGTGTTGTCGGTGAGAATTTTTCGTAGTTGTGTTGTTGGGCATGAATGTTTTTTTAAATGCTGAGCTATTGAACTTGTGTCAGAAAGGTGCATTGTAAGTCTCCTCGACAGGGTAGTTGAGGTTAAACCAACATATATATTATTATCAGAGATACAATCTCCTAGGGGACATTTAAATTTATATATAAATTAGCTACTGGCACAAGTGATGAAAGATAATGTTTAATTTATTGTTTATGACTGTCTTGATTAATACGGGTTCAATTTTCATACATTTTTAGCATCATTCATTCGTCCACCTTAAGGTATAATGCAAATACTGCAGCAAGAAATACCATTGTATTTGTCTCTAGTGATGCAAACTAATATTTTAGGATAGCATTTTACATGCACACACAACTTCTTATCTTCTTTCGATTGAAACGCTTATTATGAAAGAAACATTTATCAAAAACATACATCTTATTTAACAAATATAAATGGCAATATTTAAATGAAATCAAATTTTATTCGAAATGCAGCAATCGTCAGTTAAACTAACTATAAATCTTATAGAATAGAACTTTTAAAAGATTAGGATTTGTTGAAAGAAACTCAGTTTCTTATAATTGAGCAAAGGCGATATTCTAAGGTTTCTACAAATAGAAGCCATATGTTTATCTTGCGCAGATAAATGACCGTTGAAACAAAAACAGCCGGGATATTTACAATCACCCATCGATTGAATAGAGATGAGTAATAATCTGGTTTTTTTTTTATAAATTTAAATAGCCTTCTTTTAAACATTAATAAAAATGTTAATGTTTGCTATTTTTATCTTATTTATTTTAAGGATATTAATCTTTCTAAATCCAGTAAGAAAAAGTAGAAAGGTGCCGTTAGCCATGAATCTTTATTGATAATTACCAAAAATCTTCCTTACCTTCATCAGATTTTAGTGGATTGAGTTTTCACCTACTAAGTTTAGTATGCATAGTGGACGATAATAATCCAAAAATGATTTCCTTCAGAAGAAAATGATTTTTTATCGAGAGAAATTGCTCTAACAACAAAAAGTAATAATCGAGATGCCATGTTGCTAAAAGAGGTAATTGATCTGACGCAATCAGATTTCCCAAAATTCTGAAGAAAACTTTTTTCAGAAAAAAATGTTCTTATGCAATTAGATATCAGTACTTAGTTTTTAAGCTAGTTTTCTAAGCTGGAGACCGAGGCATTTAAGATTCCTATTCTGACATCTTTAAATCTCGTGGGACAGACTTACGCATGAATTTCCCAACATGATTGGACAATATTCCATGTTGTTGCCAAAGGAAAGGGCAAGTTAAATATACAACATTGCATTAGTGTTGCCGATGGAATCACTTGTATGATACTGAATTCAAGGTCATGTTGCTATAGAGACTCTAGTAACACGTTTTGTCACTCCACCCTTTAACATTTCCTTACTAAGCTCAAGTGATTTGAATTCTTACTTTTCCTTTTCATACACTATTTCTGCTTAACAAAGCTGGAGAGTACAATCTAACAAACTATTTTCCTGGTGTTAGAAGTGATGTATTTACGTATTTCCGTAGTATTCCCAGGAGACATCAGCTAGTAGAAAAGTGAACGCTGTTGAGGCGTGCAATTTGATGAAGTCGAATATAAAAATGACTCTGAGTACTTTGTAATGTGCTGGACTTTCCTTTGAAACATTCCTAGACATTTCCTCTCACTGAAGATCCCGATACATAACGAGGTAAAACTAGATTTTTTCTTGGGTTATTGACGCCAAATAAAAAAATAATTTTTGAATTAGTAAAACAAATGTTTAGCTTCGTTATGCTGGAATTGATGCAGGGCTTTTAAAAACAGTCATAACAGATAATGAATGGTGGGTAAGGTGGTGAAAGTAAACATTGCAACTATAGATCAGACATCTATGTGTATACCTCTATCAGGCAAAGGATTGCACTCCATGTTCTGAGCAGGGCCCTTTTTGTTGACCAAATAAGTGTAGTTCAGTATGAATGTTCTCCTGATAGTCAAACTTTTACGAAGAATATTATTTGGAACAGTTTTATTATCTTCGTGATATTGTGTGCCATGAATAGGCAGAATATAGTCCATTGGTCAGTGGTAGATTAACCACGACAAAGCACCAGCGCATTTAGTTCTACTTATCTGGCATTTGTTTTGATTAAATCGAGGATTACACAAATGTAAAGACCTCCATACAAATCAGACCATTCCCCACGGTTCTTTGTTTCCTAAAATGGAAATTCATCTTCAGATTTGAAGACGTGGAAAGCAATAAAATAAATACGACAGTACAGCTTCAGAACATGTCGAGTGTAGTTTCCGAAGTGCTTTAATCAATATAAACATCTGTGGAATGTGGAAAATTCCAAAAGAAAATGTTTTTTAAGAAAATTGACGTATCATTCAATGACATTTTCTATTCTGATAAATGCAGCTTCAAGCTCATTTTTCTACATGACTGGTAAGACACATGAATCTATATGACTCACCGATACAGATAATTAAGAGGAACTATTTAATGTCTAACAAAAAAAGACAATATTATCGTCGAAATACAAGTTCAGGCAGAAAATTATTATCCCTGCTTTTGTATTGTTAGGTGAGAAAAGGCCATGTTGAATAGATGACTTTTGTGATATCTATCTCGAAAAATCAACATTGAAATAACTACAGTAGGATTTTTTCTCTTTTCGTTTTATCATCTGAATCAAATGCTGATGTAGCTATTAGTCTTTATTCAAGAGTTAGATTACGTAAATCCTCCTATCGTGGGAAAATATCTGATGTTCTGGCAACAAACTGAACAAACTGTCCCATTTTCAGTGAAACTGACATTTATTGTGTACGAAACAGCATTTTCTGCTTAATCACTCTCATATCCACTATGCAAAAGAAATTCAGGTTTTTCGTGCCCCATAGCTGTATGATATATTTGAATAGCAATAAGCACGAATTGCAGCCAGGATGATGGAGTGTGGTGAAAACATTAAAAACCTAGAAACCTATTCCAGTGTATTCAGAAAATACATTATCATTTTTCAAACAGCTCGTCATATTAAAACATCTTTCAAAGCTGACATTTTTCTGTTTCATAAGTTCTCAGTTTTTCCTAAAACACTTAACAGAATAATCGGACAGATTTTGTCAATACCTCAAGGATAGATACAGATAATAATATGCTAATACAATTCTTTTGAAAAAGAATTTCTGTCATGTATCTTCAAAATAAAATCTTAGTCAACAAAGTCCATTCCTCCATTCGTCCCTCTAAGTCCCCGCTATTTTTGTTCGGTTTCTCATAAATATTTTGCATTTACAAAGTTGCAAAAGCTTTTTCAGTACCGTTTAAAATTATTTGTTTTATTACTCTTAAAAACGAAACTGTATTTTATTTCAATATTTTAATCCATCAAAGACAGTCCAACTTATCAAAGAGAACTTCTTGTTCGTCTGATTTCAAACAAACTTTAGGAACTAACTTGGGTTTTCTCCTGAAAAGGTCATGAACTCCATTTAACCGAAATTACTTCATGCTTATTGAAAATGAATTGATATTTTATACTAAAACGACGGTAAGAAATTGCAAGGTAGCCATGGTTGATTACCTAACTAAAAAGCCTCTTTAAATTCAGATAAAATGAACTTCCTTTTCAAAGCTCATAGAAAGTGACAATTCATTTGATTGATATAATATTCGGTATATTCTTTTTTTTAATATTAGTTTGTACGTGTATTTCATCTAATAATACATATCTTACATAAACTTGAATATTTTTGTAAAGTTTAACTATCCTTGCATATATATATATATATATATATATATATATATATCTGAAAAAACAAAAGCCGGTCACATAAGGATTATAAATTTATTTCCATCCTGTTATTAGTTTTGATATAAATAAAAAACACGAAAAATAACGGGACTTCTTCAGATCTAATGGATAAAATAATTCAGAATAGGCACAGGAAAGAAGGCTGGGAGGTGGTACAAGAGGGGTGAAGAGTTTTCTCCACATTTAGCCCGCTTCCGTTTTTTTATTGCCGGTTGGAATTATAGTAAAATATCTTTTTTTAAAATCTAAATTCATATCAACTTAAAACTCCAGATTTAATACTAATTTAGAGAAATACAACTTTCTTTAATAACCTTATGTAAGGATACAGTAATACAGTTGCATGGGGCTCTTTACCAGGAAAATTTAAATGTTCACTGTTGAATGTTTTTATCCTAATGGAATTACTCCCACCTCCGATTTAACTGGACCGAATAATACATATATATATATATATATATATATATATATATATATATATATATATATATATATGTGTGTGTGTGTGTGTGTGTGTGTGTGTGTGTGTGTGTGTGTGTGTGTGTGTGTGTGTGTGTGTGACTATTCATCTTTTCAAATTTATACACATTACTACTTGGTATCAATAATTATGATCTCTTTAAATTAAAAATATAGAAGGAATTATTTTTTGTCTAAAGATTTGTTTATATGCAGATTCCATGAAAATACTTACAGTCTTGCGAAAATTATTCCGCACATGCGACAAACAAACGTACAAAAGTCTTAGAGCGCAAACAGAGATATTACTTCACCAATATTCAAAACAGCTTACGGTCTCGAATGAACTTAAATATACAAAATCCTTTTTAAATTACATTAAGTAACCTTCGTCCGACGCTTGTTTTATTTTCCGTAGATTTAGCTGTGAGTCTAAGCATTTTTTGAAACAGTCCTATTCTTTGTTTATAAATGAAAATCTATTCTGTTTTTTGCTTCTTTTTTGTGAAGTGAAGTTTTCATTATTTGGGATATTATCATCCTAGTTTATTTTTATTTCGTCTCGAGGAAACTTCAAAATTTCTTGTTCATAAACTTAACCAGTTTTTATTTGCATTATCAGAATATTTGTGTAAATAATAATGAAAGCTATGCAATTATCTTACATCATGAGCGTGAAGAACTAATTATAAACCTAATGAGCAATGTTTAATTAAATGAGAATAATATTAAGACGGCTAAGCGGTCATTTTTTTTTTAAGTTTTGTTTTTTGTCAATTAAAAGTTTACGCCAAAACTAATATTACAAAGGTTTATTATTATAAAGGGATACACATAAAAATGTCGATTATATTTATTATATTATGAATGTCAAAAATCTTTCGTGAAAAAGATCCTGAAAAATTTTGAATAAGAAAGGTTTTATGAGAGTATATTTAATATATGTAATATATTTAAAATCTACATCTTTTTTTTTTTCGTTGTTGTTGTCTACATTGCACATAGTAATGTTAATATCCAGTTTTGAGTCTTAGCGATCATCGTAAAATCTCTATTTAATACAAGGAAGTTGTCTTCATTTAGCATCAATAATGTTCTTTTAATGCCCTGAGACATGAGTTCCGATCACATTGAGTTACTTCTTCTTAAAATGTTTATTCAATAGGAAAACATCTTTCGTGTTTTTAAGTAAATTCCGATTATTGAAGCATTTACACCAGCTTCTGTACTTTATACTGTGACATATTTTATATCACTTCAAGGCAATGGGGAATACGTATTTTGAACTAAAGCTATGATTTACGTAATGATCTATTAACGTAAAATCATGTTCTTTTTGTTGCAATGTAATTAAATTTAAACAAAAGTGCAGTCAAGATATTTATACGATAAATGCAATATTCATAAGTTATTTCTTGATTAATATGAATTATATGATCAAACAATAATCTTTTATAGCGTTACACACGGATTATTAAACAAAAAATATCCAACAAGTATTATACACTTATTTTACCTATTTATTATCTCTTAATTTTTTATTAAGTCTCTGCTATATTTGTTGCATTAGCTATGGTTTTATTATTATATGGTCAATTTATGATAGATATTAAGGAGATGGTACACTGTTCAGCATTAGTGTTCTTTTGAAACTATTGAATATACATACTTGACGATGAAATCTCTACTTTAAAAAGTAAATAAGTCTTCGTTTATGCTACTTGCTAACATCCACAGTAAAATAAATTTACTAACGACAACGTTTTCATTAATATTGTTTACGAACAAAAATGAAACTCTTAGACCCTTGAAATTAAGTCGAACGAATTTTTAATTGCTACCTTTTTCAGCAAGATATTAATAATTTTGATCAGTTTGAGATCCCGAGTAAAAAGATTTGCGGAATTTAGCTCAGCTTGGCAAGCGATAAAAAGTATGAGACTCTTTGTGTGAATTGAATTTTCTATCAAATGTCTGTTAGCCTTTATTAATAAATGCTACACAGTGCAAACCACTATCAGAGCTCATGTTTTGTATACAAAAGAGCAGATTTCCAATATTTTACTCCTATTTTTATAAACTTCTGAAAATATTGATGCATGTTTTGCCGACTCTTTGAAAATTAAGAATGAAATGAATTCAAATTACATTGCTCGTTCAAAAGCTAAAACCAATTATTCCCAATTGCTAAACCTATCAATTTATTGTGAGCACTCGCATTTTCTGAAAAAAATATTTCTTCCCTCAGTGCTATAATAAATCGAGATTCAGTTATATTTGAGAAATGACTTCAGATTTACTTTTTCACAAACACGTCTTCTTAGAGTTTTACTAACGTAACTCTGGCACCCCGAGCATAAAGTCAATTTTTTAACGAAGTCGAGTTCGTGTGAATTCATAGGTTTCCTTTCCCTTTTCCTAGATTGGTTGTCTACCAATCGAACCCTGTTTGCTCTACGAATTACTCTGAACTAATTGGAGAACTGGTGGTTTCATACCTTTCCTAATAGTTTTAGCCAAAAGTGAAAAGTGAATAGATTTCTGAGTTTCAGTATTTCTTTAATTTTGACTTCCAAGTCAGCAATGTGTTAAATAAGCGTCATGAAAACACTAGAAACAGATAACATGATGAATAGGATATTCTTGTAGGAGTGGCATTTCTGGTAAAATTACGCTATTTTGTTCTTCGGTCGACGGTTATGTTTTCACCAATGAAGACAACGGTATTTCCGTTGTTAGACAATTATACTACTTAATGCCTGGTGCTTGGCAAATATGCAGTTTACTATTGTAATCGTAACATTTTCTCGAAAGAAATGTGCTTCTTGTATCTTACAGAATACGCTTTTATATATAAGTCACCATATAGAATGGCATGATGGATAACGACTTGTATAACAGATGAGGGTTAGCTGAAAAGTCCAAAGAACAAAATGTTTAAATGATGACGTCGTATTTGCTGTTGATGACATTTTTGACAAATGCAACCCAACCACGGCAACACTGATAAAAGAAGTTTGCAAATTATAAGGAAGACTCATTTAGTTACATTACATTTGAAAATTAGATGAGCATTGGGAATTTTCGATGATTGCCATTTGGTTTTAATACGATTCATTCATGACATATATATGTAGATTAAAGCACTGGCGGAATCCCTTGAAATGTGAAAGTTGTGTTGCAACCTGTTTATGAACTATGAAACAATACGGTCAATGTCATGGAATTGTAATGACGTTTTAATTCAGAATGAAGAAGTGAAAAATCATAATTGCACTGTTGAATATTGCTTTGAAATTAATTATGTGTGAAAGTAGTCATGTCACCCTTTTGCTATCTTAATATATATATATATATATATATATATATATATATATATATATATATATATATATATATATATATATACGGTTGCAGTTGAAGGAAGCCGACTTCTTAATTTTGACAAAGACTCAACTCAATTCTATGGACTTTTCTTATCACTTATATTATGAATTTTACAATTTAAACAGCTATTAACCCGCTATGCACATCTTATTTCTCTCTGCATTATTTAGAATATTGTGCAAATGCTCTAGTATAAATTTGTTTTCTTTTCGCTTAATTTATTTGCCACAAGCTTTTCAATGAAGAATTATGCTTTCACTTCTTTCAAAACTTCTTCTTCGCATTGGCATTATTTCTATTTCTCGCAAAATCTGAAGTATCTCTTCTTCGAACCCAGCAGATGTTCTTTGAAATCGCTCTTGTTGTAATTTTTTTCTTAATTATCTTATGCTTCTACTTGCTTTTACATCCATTTTTTATTCCTCTCTTGTGTTACTCTTTTGGCAATAATTGAAACTTGCAATGTTGCTCAATTCTAAGCTTAGGAGGGTTTAGAATCACACATACACTACACTGTATAATGTAATGTTTATACATGCAAAAAGCAAAATGATAATCAAAGTTCATGAAATCAGATTGATTTCATGTTATTCAAATAAACTAAATATTTAGAAAATTAACATCCAGTTTTTCTGTACCGATGTAATTTTTATTGCTCTAATATTGATATCGTATATTGTTTCACGGGATTCTGGGAGATTACTGGTTATTGATTAATATCAAACCCTGAAACATTGAAACTATTAGGATAAATATGAACGCGTAATACAAAAAAATCAATACAGCCCTTATACACTATCAGACATATATATATATATATATATATATATATATATATATATATATATATATATAACACATGTTAGTGTTTACTTGCTTATAGGCGATATCATCATCATCATCATCATCATCATGTCGCGCTGGTAGCACGGATATCCCTGACCCTCTGTCGCCACACCTCTCAATCGTTCATCGCCCTAGGCAGGTCTTCAGGACAACATCCCGTATCCTCACATAGCTGCTGAATGTATGTTCGTGCTGGTCATCCTGCTTTTGCACGGCCATGTGTGGGGGTCCATAAGAGTACATCTCTTATGAGTTCGTCCCTGCTTCTCCAGCAGTGTCCTGCATGTCTGGTTCGTCTAACTTGAATAGTTTTCGTGATAGGAGGCAGGTGGCCGTACAGTTGGTATCTTGTGGGGTGTTGCCGCCAGGACTTGTTCAAGATTGCACGCAGCATTCTTGTGTAATAGCCGTCTAGCTTCTTCTCCAGCCGTTTTGTTAGCGTCCAATTAGTGCACCCGTATAGCAGTATCGATGTGACCGCTGCCGGGGAGAAACTGCGTTTCATTTTATCGGTTAGGTCTGATTTTCATATAATCGATAGCCTATTGGTAGCTGTCCATGCTTTCGGTAACTTCGTGTCGATGTCCTTTTCGGTTGATTCGACGCTGCTTCCTAGGTAAGTGAATTTGTCTATTAGTTTAAGAGGGGTTCCTTCTACAGTGGAGATGTCCCCCGCTTGATTATAGAACATATATTCCGTTTTGTGTGCATTAACATAGAGGCCTATGCCTGCGGCTGCTCGTTCAGAACTATGCAGAATGTTTCAGCTTGGTCGGGTGTATTTACCAGTAACGCTATGTCATCGGCGTAGTCGGCGTCGGTAATTGTTGTTGCGGGGTATCTTCTGCTTCTTTTCTTCGTCAGCTCGAAGCCATTCTCTCTGATTTTGTCAATCGATGTTGTAAGTACGTAGTCTAGACAAATGATAAAGAGTTACGGAGCCAGCGTCTCCCCTTGTAGTACTCCTGCTACAATGTCGAAGTATTCTGTGTCTCCATCTGGTGGTCGTACTTTTACTTTGGTGTTTCTATAGAGAATCGTTATTGCCGCTACGGTTTCTTTAGGTATGCCATACGCTAGTAGGATTTGTTCCATCTTTCCTCTGTGAATGGAATCGAAGGCCTTGATAAGGTCGAAAAATATTAATGTCGCTTGTAGGTTTTTTGCCCGTACATCTTCAAGGATTCTACGGATGGTTAATATTTATGAGGTCGTGGATCTATTTCTTCGGAAGCCATTTTAGTTTTTCCTAAGTATGTTGTAGATTTTGGGTTCTATGCGGTTTCGTAGTAGGGCATTGTAGATTTCGGCTGCTATGGATGTAAGTGTTATGCCTCGGTAGTTGTTGGCTAATCCGAGGTCCCCCTTTTTAGGGAAGGGGAGTATGCATCCCTTCATCCATCTATCTATCGGATTTTGATTGTATACTGCGTTGCATTGTCGGAGCAATATGTTGTCGAATTGTCTGGTCTTCCATACTTCTGGGGGAATCTCGTCCAGCCCTGCAGCTTTCCTATTTTTAATTTTTCTGAGAACCGAGTCGAGTTCTTCTTGTGTGAACGGTCCTAGTTTAATGTCTAATTGTTTACTAATTATTCTGGTGATTGGTTCATGTGTTATTTTCGGTGGGTTTCCCAGTAGGTTTTCGAAGTGCTGTTTCCACAGTTTTATTCTTTCTTGTTGGTTTGCTGCTTTCAGTTTTGCTTTGGCTGTGTTCTTTCTTCTACTCACTTCGTTTATTGTTTGCCAGGCTATCCTAGATGTCTATCTTCCACCGAGTCTCTAATCTTATCTATTTGATTTTGAATGTATTCTGTCTGTTCCTTTATATATATGCCTGTTAATTGATACTGTGCCGTTTTTAGTTTTAAGGCATTTGTGTTTTTTGGTTTTTTTCGATAGTTTTTGGAGGCTGTTTTCACTAGTGCACGTTTTTCTCTCACCGCTCTATATTTAGTTTTGAGTTTTGTTGAAATGCATTTCGCTGCTGCCTCGAGGTGCGCATTGACGAAATTTTCATATTCGTCGTTTGGTGTACTTTTTTTTCCGTCCTTTCTTGTAGTGTTTCGTATCTGTTTCTTAATTCTAATACGTATTCATCTCTTATATCTCTGTTGTTCGAAAGGGCCCAGTCATAGTGTTTGGTGGTCGCTGTTCGTTTGGCGTTTTTTCGTAGGCTTAGCCGTATTTTCGCCGTGACTATTCGGTGATCGGTGGACACACCCTCAAAAGAGGAGCATGCCTCGCAATTCATTGCACTATTTTTCCATTTCTTGTTTATAAGGACGTAGTCTATCTAAGCTTTAGTATTGTTCGCGTACGTGTATGTCCATAGTTTGCCCTCCCTTTTTTGGTAGTTTGTATTGAGGCATGCTAATCTATTTTCTATCATGAAATCTGTTAGATATCGCCCATTCCTATTTGACGTGTTGTAGAGGCTGTATTCGTGGTTTCCGTTTTTCCCGATTTGGGTATTCATGTCTCCGCCAATGTCTAACATGTTGTGTTTCGGGACGCTACGCACTAATGAGGATAACTCATCGTAGAAGGTGACTAGTTCAGTTTCTTCACTAACATTGTTAGGGCTGTAGCAGGAGATGATTGTTGCTCTGGGGTTGCCGTTAAAAGTAGCTGCCATCATCCTAGGTTGTATTTTCTCAATGCTATTTAGCGTTTTTAATGCTCTAGGTCCTATAAGCAATCCTACCCCTCCTACTGCGGCGTTGACAGAGTTTTTCCATGCGGATACAGTGACGAGCAACCATCCATTGCCAGTTTCGTGATATTTGATATCTTCGGTGTGCGTGCATCTGTGTTCTTGTATGCATATTATGTCAATCTTATGTTCTACGGCCGATGCGATTAGCTCTGGTAGTTGTCCTATTCTATTTAAGGTTCTTACGTTAAATGTAGCTATTTGTAGTGCTTGCTTGCATTTTAGTAGTTTTGGTCGTTTGAGCTCTGTAGCTGATTTTGAGGGCTCCAACCTCAGCAGGACGCGCCACTTTTTAGGCGATATTGTAATACAAATAAAGCTATTCTTCAATACACGGAAAATCAATTTAACCACACACATTAAATAAGTTTTAAAAATAGTTTCCGGAAATTGTGTGAAAATTGTGCTTTTAAAAGCTATTTGAGATATTTAAAACCCCAAAAACGAAACACTTAAACCTAATTTTTGGATTTTTTCAGCTGGAGGTTTTCCACAGTCAGTCAGGATGTAAGAAAGAGAGGACAACCTCTTAGAGTTTGCTTACTTGAATGAAACTAAACGAAATTTCTTACATTTTACCAAACGTTTTAGAGACTGACAGATTATCATCGATTAATAAAAGATATTTTTGACATGCTTGTGTACGGTAAATATCCTTGGAAGCATCCAATTAAAATCAATTAGAAGGGTTGGTCAGAATTTATAAATTCCGAAGTAGACATTAGCTAAAATTTATAAAAAATATTTAAAAAGGATTTCAACACACTATCAGTATTACATTGTTTACGTTATAAGAACAAAACCAAAGCCGCGGCTTATATTCAGAAATGAACTTTGAAAATAAATATGGGCTCATAAAGCGTATAATTGCCAACAGTACCAAGCAGTACGTAATAAAGGTTTACAGTATGCATATTTAAATCCCTTCTTGCATCATTCATTTCTTACAGGTGCTCGTGGTGCAACGGTTATGATAAAAAGTTGAAAAAGGCTATTTGCTTCTCAGCGTTAATACTTTTGGAACAGAAAAAATCCGATTATACTCTTTCCAACTGTATACACATAGTAAAGCGGATTGGGTTCTTACACCACGGTGTAACAACTGAAGTTAGAAAAGGATAATCTGTATAGAAACTAAACCTGGAGAGGAATGGGTATCACTCTACTGTTCTGCAAAAAAACACGCTGCATAACTGTGCCACATGATCCAATTCGGTTACGGAAAATGTCCTTATACAACATTCAGAAAACTCTAGTAAATTTCAAAAGGAATGCGCATCTCAGTATTGGACACCTGGGGAAAATTCCTCATCGATATTCCCATGTAATTAGCTATCTATTATAGTTTGGCAGTTCAGTTTATATCAAACCTTCTAGTATAAACATTTTAGATGTCAAGTGCGGCAATTACATTGTTGAGCTTTTTAATATCACTTGGCTGTAGTTGGAAATCTTGGTTGTTTTTTAAGGAGCTAAAATCCTTTTTCAAATTCCAAGATGTTTATTTGTCTGTTTAGAATGATGTTGGTGATACAGGTTTCTGTTACAAGATATCAAAAATCCCATTCTGCAATTGGTATTATTTACTTTATTTTTTTTACCGTTTCTCATTTTCTTTTTGCCTTAAGTGCTTCATGACGAATTTTTCATCTTGACAGAATCACAATTGATTGTACAATCATTTTCGCGGCTGTTTTGTTTTTTCCCCCAAATCTTTTATTTTTATTTTTCTGTCGTTGCATTCCGTGTTGCCTATAAGCACTTATATATTTCTGTCAGATCATTTCCTTTTTATTACTTCTCGTTTTATAAAGTGTTGTCATTTTTGTGTTTATTTTGAACATTCATATATCTTTTATTCAATTCTTTTATAATTTTGTTCTTTTCTTCAATCTTTTTGTAATTAACTTTGTTTTATTGAATCATCAATGTTCATTTTCCGCAAGATGTTCTATTTTCTTTAATAGAGTCCATTCATTTGATATATGAGAACTAATTCTCTATTATTCTTTTGTGAATAAACAAAAATTATTCTGATTTTCTAAAAAATTCGCTCATTTGTCCATCTAAGTACAAATTTTACTCAGCTTTTTCATCTTTATTGATAAACGTCATTTAAGATAGATTTTAAATAAAACACCTTTTCCCCCTTCCACAAAAAATGACTAAAACTTGCAAAACTAATCGATATCTTTTGGTGAGGCTTAACTTCCGGAGATAAGAATACATTGAAGTACCCAATTATTGCCTTTATTCCTAGATACACTCTGAGGTGGAAAGATAGTACCAGGTATCTCTCAAACTATTAGTCAAATAGGTTTCCTTCAAAATTGTTCATATTTGATAGAAATAAACAACCTTTTATGATAGCACAACTCATAATGGTAATTTCGTATTTTGCTCTATTCATTGCGAAATAAACTTTCAAAGTGAATTTCTTTCTGTATTTGTTTCTTTGTTATAATATTGAATCCGCAAACTATTTTGAAATATAATGTTTGTAGTTTTATATTAAAATGAAAGAATTTTCTAAGAATATTGAAAAATAATATTTTAGAAACACAAAAAAACTTTTTATATTAATCCCGACTTTGTTTCGAGTTTCATAGATAATGATAAATTTCCAACGTTCGTCAGTGACTGCTATAAAATATATAATGTTATTTACTTAGATATTAGGGATTTTGAATTTGATCAAGATAGAAGCAGCAAAGTTGATTCAGTTTTGAAACGACTGGATATATTTGAAGTATCTTGAACAGACATTATTTGTTTTTATAGTCCTTCTGTTCGTGATGTGTAGCTGCATCTGCGGGGTAGTACAAAGTAAATGAGTGTCTGTGAACAACGACGTGATTAAGATTAGAAAATCACACAAAAACTAGACAGACATGTGCACACCTCAAAATCATACAAAACTATATAAGTGCCTTTCATTGTAGATACCTATGTCTTTCTGTGTCGACACATTTCTTTGTATATACATGTGTTTTTTGTTTAAAAATTGATAAATTATAAACAACGTATATGTATTAAGAAAATCACATAAAGTCATTATCTTTCAGCACATTTTCCCTAAAAATGATACACGACAGAGGGAAGGAAACCAAAACTGTATTTCCAGCTTAAAGGCCGATGATTTGCTATTTCATTAGTAGAGGGTACTCAGTAATACATTATCTTACAACTTATGAAAAGTACACATAGAACGTAACATTATACAATATTTTGTTTGGATATACACGTGCGAATAAAGTTTGAGTCTCCATCTAATCGTACAATATATATATATATATATATATATATATATATATATATATATATATATATACATATATATATATATATATATATATATATTCATTTATTTATTTATAGTCAACATCGTTTTCAAGTGGAAGTGGCCGCACAGTTCTTCCTAACATTCTCTCGATCCGTCTCTACCTTCCATAGCTCCTGTCAGGCCCCGTTTTACTGTATCCAGTATCCACAAAGATCCGATAATTGTTAGACCTTGACGGAGGGCCAATATTGTGCATGGACATGAAGGGGACCGTAAGAGAATATCGCTTATAAATTCGCCCTTGCAACCCCGTTGGTGTCAAGTATGTATTTTTCGTCTCAAATGGATGGTTTGTGAAATTAGAAGTAAGTGAGCATACAGCTGATGTTTTATTGGTTGTTGCTTTCAAGATTAGTTCAATAGAGCACGTAGCATTCGTTTTAATCAAGATTTTACTCCATGCTTTTCATTAGTCTCCAGTTAGAGTATCCATACGGTAGTATTGAGGCAGCCACACATTTTAAAAATCTCATTCTATTCAATGAAAGAAATCAGGTTTCTATATGATCGGTAAACTACCAATTGCAGTCCACGCCATCCATCTACATATATTTACATCGTTTTATATTGAGGAGATATTGTTATCGAGCTATGTACTGGTCTACTAATTTTAGAGGCTTACAACGTAGAGAGGAAATTGCTCCATTTTTATTTCAAAAACATGAACTCTGTTTTATATCAGTTTAAACAGAGGTGAATGCTTTTCTAAGGTATACAGTAAGAATTTGGTTTGGACAGGTGTATTATCAACACAGTCTGCGTCTGCTATAGTTTTTTGTCGGATACCGTTTGTTTCTTGTCTTTTTTAAATGCGAAACCATTTTCTTTTATCAAATATATCAACGTTCGTTGAAAATAATCTAGGCCGATTGTAAACTTCTATAGCGCTAATAAGTCTCATTGAAAGACTCCACAACAATGTCGAAGAAGTATATGTCACCACTGAATGAGCTAACCATTGTTTTTCTGTTTTTAAAAGCATCATTATAGCTGTAGCATTTTCTTTTGGGAGATCATGTTCAGTAGTCTATGGTCCATCTTTCTTCTGTGTATGAAATCAGTTAAGAGGGAGAAATCTATTCCTTGAAGATTTTTTGCACGTACTCCTAAGTACGATTTAAAATATATTCATATTCTATGATGATACAATTGAGAAGCAGGGCATTATGAATCCTGGCAGCTACAGGAACAAGAGGCATGACTCAAATTCTAAGTGTTTTAGAGGTCACCTCACTTGATCTACTGGTGTATTCAGCACTTTATCAGGGCTTCTCCATAATGCTTTTTTATACACTGAGTTGCATAATCAAAGAAGAATGTTGACAAATTCTTTGTCTTCCAGAGGTCAGAAGGTATTTCGTCAAGACTTATAGCTATTCTGCTTTTATTTATTTATTTATTTATTTATTTATTTATTTTTCAGTACCGCGTCAAGTTATTCCTTCGTAAACTGTCCCAGTTTGATGTCTATTTGGATATTGATTTTCTTTTCTGTTGGTTTATGAGGGATTTCAGGAGGAGGGGTAAAAGCAGATTCTTTCCACTTCTGAATTTTCTTTTTTACCGGCAACTTCTAGAAGTGCTTTTCTTTCGGCCTACAATATTTACTGTCTGCTATGCTAATCGTAATGTCTATTGATTGTCTGTTGTTTTTTTTTTGTTTGTTTTTTTTTTTTGTTTGTATTTAGGCTTGCATGTATTTTAGTTGTTCTTTTCGATTTGATTTAGTTAGTTTTCTCTGGGCTTTCTTTAGTTTCTTTGATTTCCATTCGAAGGTTTTCTTTTAAGTAAAGATACATTTTTCGTGTTAAACAACTACTTAATCGCAAGGAATTCTGTTTTTTTTATTCTCGGTTTATTTGGTCTGCACCTGCCTGCTGTTTCTCTATGGGTGATAAGTTTTCGCATTGTCTATTCGGGGTATGTGTTTCAGATGTCTCCTGAAGGGTATCAAACTTGTTTCTTACAATTACAGGGGGTATATTGCTTAAAGCACGATTGGTAAGTGAAACCTTTCTTATTCCTTTCTTTTCCCTTCGTAGGCCAAGGATAGAGTTTCCTGAGACGATTGTGTGATTAGAAGATACCCCTTTAAAAAGGGAGTAACCCTGACAGTTCAAGGCGCTGTTTATCTATTTCCTCTTTATAAATATATAATCTAGCTGTGCTTTAGATTTATCTTGCGTTGGTGTATGTTCAGAAAATTCCATCAAGTTTTAGGAATTTAAAGTTTTGACATAATAGTTGGTTCTCGAGAGAAAACTTTGCTAGATATTTATCATTTCTGTTTGGTAAGCTGTTTAAGCAAAATTTAGTACTTCTTTCTTTGCCAATAGGTGTATTCATCTCTCTACTGATGGTCAGAACGCTGTGTTTAGGAATTAGTCAAACAAGGAAATATAATCTGTTATAGAATGTGTTGATGCCCGTTTCATCACTTACGTAGGACTATAGCAAGAGATGGTTGCAGAGCAAGGGTTCAAATTTAATGAAGCACACACATTTTCGGTTGGATTTTTGGGTGAATTATAGATAATTTTTTTAGAAAAAATATTTATTCATTGTTCATTTTGCAATGAACTATTTTTTCATTAATAATATTATATTCACCATTAAATTAAGCTTCTCTTCATCAATCCGATGACTTCATTGCTCTTACGTAAAATGCAGAGGATTTCGAGTTCAGAAAGATTTTTACAAACGTTTTCACCTGATCTTCATGAGGAAGGAGTACAAGACTAGGAATAACAGGTTTAGGTAGGGGATCAACTCAGAAATGTGCAGGTGACTGAAATTTGATCATACTATAAAAAGGGTATAAGGCATAAACCAAAATCCCTTCTAAATGAGATGTATAAAATTCTGTGTGATTTTGAGATACAAACATATCACCTAATATCAGCCAGAATATCAGACCTAGTGATAATTAACAAAAAAGAGAACTTGCCGTCTAGTCAGTTGTGCGATCCAGTGAAGAACAGATTAATAATGAAATAAAGCGAAAAGATCACGAAATATATGGACCTTTCTAGAGGACAGAAAAGATCTGCGGAACATGAAGGTATTAATGATCGTAATTGGTGCGCTTGGAACGGTTTGTAAAAGGGACGGAAATTAGAGGAGGGATCGAGACTATTCATACAACAGCATTGGTGAGATTGGACAAAATACTGAGAAGAGTCCTGGAGAACTGAGGAGATGTGCTCTGTCTCAGACTCCACTGAATGACCACAAGCTAACGCTTGGGTAAAAAAATCGCAAAGACTATAAATTGTTCAAGAAATGTAAATTTGACCATCCAACCAAATGGTATATGCTCAAACTAGAATCCGTCCAGAAGACTGACGCACAACATTTTCTGGGATTTGGGGATTTAAATGGATCGCCTAATCTCAACCAGAAGACAAAACGTAGTGATTGTTATTAAAAATCGAACCTGCAAATAGACTTTACTGTCCAAACAGACCACAGAGTGAAAATCAAAGGCTTATCCGAAGGCTTAGAGAAGGAACTGAGAATCTTACAAGTCAGAGGACGGGTAGTGATAATACAAACTAAAGTATTGGTAAGATCGGACACAATACTGAGAAGAGTCCAGGTGACTTCAGGTGACTCACTGTCTCTCAGACTCTTGTAAAAGTCCATCAGTTAGAGCTGGTATGAAAAAACTCGCTAGAGAGGACAAAATCTCTGCTATTTACTCTCTGCGATTTTCAATGAAAAGACGATTAGGTTCGTATATAATGTCTTGAATGAGACCATTTAAATGGCTATTTGATTTTAAATTATTTCCCTTCAAATTAAAAAAAGAACATGCTGAATATTATTCGTGGTTTAAATTATCAGACAAAATGACAAATGTGAAATCCTGTCCTTCGGCTTCACTGTTTAAAAAAGCATATATTCGATTTTTTTTCAAATTCTGTATTATTTTAATGTGAATCCATAAGTTTGCGTAAAACTAATATATTTTGATGTTTTGAATCCATAATTAAGTGATGAAAATGTAATGTCCAGAACAAGACTGGAAAGAATAAGTATTAAGAATAAACAACATACTGGGGTGGCTAGGTTTAGTAATTACGAGATTCCAATGGTTTACGGCAGTAAAAGCTAATACAAGACTGCCTACAAGTACCACACACATTATTGACCACATCTATTGGGTTAGATGGTAAAAATAGCTTTACTGTGGACATTATCGATGTTAAAACTTGACCAATTTGAATTAACTTTTTTTTACCCGTTGAAAAGCTCATTTACCGTAAGGGCTCCTGGTAACATTAGAGTGAAGCTGGCAGATATATAGTAACCCTCGTATAGCCACGATAAACTACCTATTAAAAATGACAAATCAAAACATAACTCAACGTGGGACTTAGAAACCAGATTTGGGTGTAATTATCGACAAGTGCTCCTTTGAAAGCCAATAGGAACATAATCAACATCCTGCGAATGTTAGCTGTTCTTTTTTTCATTTACAGAAACGATATACAAATTAACCACTAAAATCGGAAAATGTAGTCTAGGGAAGATTACAAACTTACACTAACTCCTGTTATTTTAGGAGCAACCCTACACAAATAGTGAATTGAAAAAGAATGATGGAAATGTGGATTGGATTCTCTACTTTTAAGAAACAAACCAAAGACTCGCTGACCAGGTTAGGACTGATAGACATATATTAGGAAAAATTAACCGACCCCTGATACTGTAAACAAGACACTAAATACAGAAAAGCAAGAAACTTCTAGCTAAAAGGAAACGCTAAGTAATAGTGACCGAAACACCACACAACCAAAAACAACAACACAAATTGTAACAAAATAGAATAAAAAACAAATTTAGAGATTGTGAAAAGAAGTATGTCTTAAAAGAAAACCGCATTGTCTTCTCTCAGGATGCAAGACCAAAAAACCGTCAAAGCAGAAACCGAAAATATAAACGACCAATTAACAAATATCCCAACGAAAAACCATCACGGAATTAAACGATCTAATCTATGCCAAAACGAAATTAGTCTGTGGAAAAATCGGAGTTCACCAGAAGAATACAAACAAAAAGTCAAAATTCGGATAAGGAGTTAGATTGGAGACATAGGTAAGAAACCTACGACAATATGCAAAATGCTGAAATGGGTGAAAAATACGGGAATATATTTGGAAGAGTAGAGAAAAGTAATATGATTAGAACAATAGATACAACTCAAAGAAATAAATCAGATGGTAATGGCGTAACAAGGAAGACTAAAAGGATACCAAGACAGAGCCTAATAATACATACAAAACATAAAAATGGAAATACACCTCAGTTCACTCAAAGCAACACTCAAATAATACCAAACTGAAAATATCCAGGCCTTGATGGCATACACAGATTCTGTTGCAAAAGATTCACTTCCATCCTCGATAAACTGGCACCTGAAGTGGATACATAAAACTGTTTGCCAAAAGTGTAAAAGAATAGGAAATCCTTATATAGGCATGGAGAATATATAGTTAGGACATAGGGACAGATTTTGGGATAGAAAAATGTTACATGATAATAATGAAACGCGGAAAACGACTCATGACTCAAGGAATGAAACTACAAAATCAAGAAAAAATTAGAACACTTTGGAGAAAAGGAAAACAACAAATACTTGGGGATACTGGAAGCAGACACCATCAAACAAGTGGAAATGAAAGAAAAAAAAGAAAAGTCTTTCAGGGGAACGAGAAAGCAACTCCGAACAAAACTATGTGGCAGGAATCTTATAAAAGGGATAATTAACTGGGCTGTCAGTTACTCGGGACAATTCTTGAAGTGGACAAGAGAAGTAATTAAACAAAAGGAACAGAGAAAAAGTAAACAAATGACCATGCATAAGGACTTGAATTCTCGAGATTTCGTCAACAGACTATAAGTTTCAATAAAAGAAGGATTAAGAGGACTTCTCAGCATTGAAGATAGCGTTAATTAATCAATACAACTCGTTGTCTACATAAAAAGCCTCGGAGGGAGATTGATTACAGCCACCGGAAGCAATACAGAGAACGTGAGGATAAACTAAACAAAAATGACGAGAAAACAAAAATGGGAAGAAAAAAAAGCACCATGGATACTTTAAACCGCAAACAAGTGAAATTTCACATGAGAAAACTTAGACGTTGCAAAGGAAAATATATATAAAAATAAAGACTGAGTCTCTTCTAATAGTTGCAAAAACAACGCCGTAAGGAGCAATTATATCAAAGCAAAATAGATAAGACGCAACAAAATAGCAAATCTAGGTTATATGGTGTCAGTGACCAAACAATCAATCACATAATAATCGGATGCAGCAAATTAGCAAAGAAAGAGTACAAGAATAAACTCAACTAGGTACCCAAGGTGATCATTGGGAATTGTGCAAGAAATTGAATGATCTCTTTTTCTTGTTGATATTCACGAGCTCTGACCTTCAGGTTGGGATTGGGGTATATGTTTGTATCTCAATTTTCCCAAAGATTTGTATCTCAAAACCCAAGAAAGCACAAATGCTTAAGTATTATATGCGATAACTGAACTTACCTAAGTTAAAACTTTAACTAAAAACACATTTTTTTTAATGTTAAGATATGGATGTTTTGTTTTCTTAAACAGGATGTTATTGTTTTTGATCATGTGCTTTATACTCCGGTTATACACATAAGCTTTTCTTTCTTGGAATAATATCATATTAAACCTTTGATGGAAGTATGGGTAATAAACAACTTTTAAATACACAATATAACACGTTGTGCAATTATTTGTGATAATAATACAAATAAACGCAGGAATAGAATGACATATTTATGTGTTAAAATCGGTGGGTACTCCCTTATTAGCCAACATGGAAATATTCTAATTTCACGTACACAGAAAGACGCAAGCAATTATACCTCTGATTGCCTGTATAATAATTCTTTGAGAGGCCAGAAAGTAATGATGTAAAGAAGATAATAAGCATGTTATCTACAGCTATTTAATAATCAACCCCTCGAAAGAGGTTTTAAAAACGAATGAGTAAAATTTTGGTGGCATCTTCTACAATGGAATATCTATTTTCTTTTAAACTGCAGATCAAGTCATAAGCCCCAAGACAAAAACAACGAAGAATCGAGCGGGTAAGCTGTGTACAAACTGAAGAAGCAAAAATCAGTGAAAGAATCTTTCACAGACACTCATTATTGCCACTACAATTTGTTGTAGAAGAGCTGCATTAAATCATTTACTAAAAAAGACAAAGGAGTCTACAGATTTAAAAATAGATTAAGTAGAGTAATCTACGTTGAATTAAAATGTATTCGTTAAGAGTGTAAGAAAAATGGAACGCAAGATCTAATTCTCAGATAAAATTTAGGATAATATTACATTAAAATATATTTAATAAGTTAACTGGAACTTGTTAATACGAATTCATTTCGCAGTTACAAGATTTAAGTGGTGTAAGGACTTTTGGGAGGCCATATTACTAGGGAAATTGCAAAGATTTCTGGCGGAGCAGGTCACTTCAGGAACTGATATCAATGCACCAAAAATGAGGACTATTCGTACATATGATAGACATTTGATAGTGAGAGTTATCGTAAGATAATATTAATCAGCTTAGGTTCAATTAGCTATAACAAGAAAATGAAAAGCATATTACATTCTAGATACTTACTATAAATGACCGCATTCCTCTTATTCCCCTCAATTATATGACAATTTCCTCTTCCTCTAGAAATAAAATCCAAATTCGTAGTTACTACTAAAAAAATATTGAGTGCATTTTTTGTCTTACCAAAACAACAGAAGGCACTGTCAGCTGTCAGCATCTGACAATTTCCCGGATGGAAATTATTTTCGTCAGCATGAACTACTTTAAAGAAGATAAAGATAGTTTCTTTTTTTTTTCACAGATGGTCTCAATATTCCATGTCTATCTATCATTCTGAGAATAATCTGATTTTTATACTTGCCATTTTTGAAAAGCGGAAATCTGGTGGATTTTACTGGAAAGTAACTTTTCTCCGGATACTGAACAAGAAAGCGTTGTGTAACCGTCACAAAGCCAATTAAAAATCCAGTGTAACGGTCCCTTACCAACTGGAAATAAAAAAGACCCACGTTTCACCAAATCGAAAAATAGAAAAAGACCTATCTGTGACACCAAATCTAAAAATGAAAATAAACCCACATGTGATACAGTTTTCAGAGACATATTTACCGTGCAAAAGCTAACAACCGAAATCCCTTGCACTAAGGTAAGCGCCCAACAGCTATTTGGAGAGAAACGATGTTAGCTGTAAAATCCAACTCTAGTGAAGAATTTTTATCCTCAAAAAAAAATTAGACAGCTGACAAGCAAATAAGCATTTTAATAAGAATCATGAGAGAATTATGTACACTGTACACATATAAAGATTAATATACACACAGCTTAATTTTTTGTAAGATCTTGCTCATTACATTGCATTATATATAAGACGACTGCCAGGTACCTCTCAAATTTTTATGATTGTTTTGCTCTTGGCTTGTTTTTCTTATTTTATTCATAATTCATTTTAGCATTTAAATTTTTAACATGACACACAGAAAACTTTCCTGCTTCAATATTAAGCTAAATCTCGTTACGAAATCGTTATGCATATTTGTATACTATATTTATACCGGACATTGGCCTAGCGGTTAGAGTGTTCGCCAATCGCCCGGGAGACCTGGGTTCAATCCCAGGTCGAGTCATACCAAAGACTCAAAAAATGGTACTTGATGCCTCCTTGCTCAACACTCAGCATTATAAGGTACGGATCAAGGGTAAAGTGGAGCAATCCAGGGAAAGGAGTAGCGCCCTCCCCTACACCTTGGTGTAGTAAGCTATCGAAAAGGGAGCCTTCGGGTCACCCTCGACTATGGTCGCCTACTTTACTTTACTTACTTATATTCCTGCTACCTTCGTATGCATTGGAAGTATATGCTTCTTATTGACAACAATAATCAAACTTTTATTTCCAAGGTAACTTTAATGTGGAAATCCAATATTTTTACGCAAGGAAACTATTAATTAGATTAAATATATTTGCCCTAAGAATTAGCATCTACATTTTCCTTCGTTCAAAAAATACATGGTATATATCCGACTATATTTGCAAATGGAGTTCCCCGATTATTGATTTTGCATTTCCCTTAAACTAGTATACTTCATTAAGCATTTGATAAAAAGTGTATTTGAGGTGTTTTGTAAAGTTTTTTAAATGTTTTATTCACTGTAGTTACGTCAGTATGAAAAAGCGTATTACTTTGTATATTTTGCTTGAACTATTATAAGTTTTTTTCTGGTCGTTATGAACCATCTTTATTCCTCTTTTCTTAATTTATCATAGGTAATGTTTCCGTGTTGGCACCATTATATTTGGAAAATAAATGCAATTATCATTATTATTATCCTGTCATTATAATCATAGCTATTACAATATATAGTCATGGCCTTTTTATGTCTATCACAATATTTATCAGTTTTCTTTTAATATCATTGCCCTACTGATACCGGGATATTTTATTGACGTCACTGTTATCAACGTCATCTTTTCTACAGTTATTATTATTATTATTATTATTATTATTATTATTATTATTATTATTTTAATTCTGTCCGCTATGCCGGTCAGAAGAGTGGCTGCCACTCTTAATGCTCGCTGTCTGGCTGAACGGTTTTTATTGCTTTGTCCATTAAGACTGTCGGTAAACAAGAAGAAGAAATAATAGAACCACTTGAACAGCATCAGGCCGTCCCTCGTGACAGGGGTCTTTGATGTAGTCGATGAAGCCGTGTGAGTAGTTGGTTTCCCAGTTCCCAGCAAGTTTTAAAATGATGTCCGGGAGAACAATGTAACAGAAGCCTACTTAACTTACGAGAGGAGTGAAGATAACTACTCCGAATAGGGAGGGTTTGAAGAAGTATGGGATACGAGCACAGTGTGAAAATGGCGCCAAGAGTTGGCAGCAAATGAAACGACGGTCACATGGGAGGGTGTGAACTGCGAAATGCGATTGGCTTCAGAGTGTTTGTCTTTCTGCTAGGCTTTCACTTTCTGTTGTGATGGAGTTTTGTTTAGCGTTATTTATTTATTTTAGGTTGCAACACGGAAATAATTGTACGTGTCACATTTATATTGATTGCTATTTTCAACAATTTCTTTGTTTTCTTCATATTTAGTTTCATCTATTCCTCAAAACCTATAAATATTCACTCTGCCATTAACTGTTGCCTTCTTAATGTCGAATAACCAGACATATAAGGTGTCTGCAAAAGTTAGACAGTTCCAAAAAGATATTTTGAAAATAAAGTTAAAGATATTGATAGCCAAGATATACACTTTTGTAACGAAACATCTGGCTACAAGCTTTTTTCGCAGCAACTAACAGTCAATTCTTTGTTGAAAATTGCACACTTTTAAAATGCATTTTGTCTTCCTGATATTCCTTTATTGCTTTTACTTGATCACTTAAACATTGCAACAGATATCTTTTGTAAGGAAATAGTTATGACAGCCTTATGTTAATTACGGAAAACAGTCTGATTCAGAATTTGTAATAGTGGATTTGCCCCCGAGTGGATTTCTCTGGCCTTTGTCGGTAAATAGACACGGTAAACCTAGTTCTAAATCTGAATGAGTAGGTAAGTATTTTTCATTTTAAACTTGACCTTAATAAGTGCAGCTTCACAACATGGCATAGAATTTACAATAGGTTATGGTAGTTTCGTTATTATATGACACCAGGAAAAATCAATGACAAACTAACACTATTTTTCGGGGATAAAACAGCGTTAAAAGGAATGAATGGCATAGGTATCTACCAAATGATATACAGTTCATTTCCATAATTATCAAATACTTCAACCAAACTATAAACTGCGAATTTTTGATTTGCCACTACATATATATATATGTATATATATATATATATATATATATATATATATATATATATATATAGTGGCAAATATATATATTTTTGATTTGCCACTGTATATATATATATATATATAGTGGCTGATATATATATATATATATATATATATATATATATATATATATATATATATATATATATGTATGTATTGAAATAATTAATGGAAAAAATCCAGCAATGGGGAAAAAAATTGAAAAACCAAAAGATCCAAAGTGAAGAATTTTATATGAAAGAAAGAAACGTTATAACGTTTCGTTTTCCATAAACCATCATCAGAACATAGAAAAGATGTTATCAATGTCGTTAGATCACATAGAGATCTTTGTCTCTTCGGTAAAAACACTCTAGGCGTAGCTTTTCAGTAAAGAAGAGCATGCTAAGTGTCATCTAAAACATGAAAACACCCATCACTATTCATTTCCTTGAAAAGGTGCAATCGTAAAATCAAACTGGAACACAGAGAATACCACTATTTAGCAGACATTCATGCATGGAACTCGTTATTTTTGATTTGTTAAAACATTTATTTTTGAGACAAATAATTTTTGCAATAAACCAATTCTAAAATTTAAGAGTTTAAAATTTTAAAAAAATCTGAAAATAATTTATTTTACTTGCTTTAATCACCTAATTTTTAGTGACCCTCATAAATACATGTATGTGTTCATGAACTTGTTTGTGCGTGAGTGAGTGTGTGTGTGTGTGTGTGGAAACTGAAAATTGTTGAGACTGGTTTTCTGTTGACGTCACATATATTAATTATTCTGAATTTCGTTGTAGATTAAAATAAGGCAGAAAAATGAGAGATGGTAATGTGACTCTTATTAGGTGCATAGTCAAATGACTGAGTTGGAAATAAAATAAAATTCAATAAGATTTTTACGTTATAATAATAATGCGGGAATATTGTTCAGTCTTATTCCCATCCAATGATTTTTTCATTGGAGATAATTATTCATTGCTAAATACAAGGTAATTTTCTCTGTTCTTTTATCTACTCACTTATTATTGATTATATTGTATTTTATGTAAATAGAGGACATTTAAATAACAAGTTCCTAATAATTTTTAAACCATCTGCAATTAAGCATTATAATGTAAAATCCTATTTAATTAATACGTCATTAATGCGATATTGAATACTATACAAAATGATTCTTGGAATATGTAATCTATTGTTATTTTTGTTTTCAAATAGAAGTCATAAAAGTTTATGCTGCATAATATCTTATGTACAATATCGGCGACACCAATAACGATTTTACACAACTAGGCAGTTGGCATGCTCGACATAGATAAGAATATAATACAAAACAGGTCATTCTGATTGAAATTATAAAAATATTCTCTACTGAAACCCTTACGAAAATACTTGATGTATGACTGGGGAACGTCTTGGAGATTATATATATATATATATATATATATATATATATATATATATATATATATATATATATATATATTTTACTTCTGTTCATGATATTTCAATAGCATGAACATAAAGTAAACTCCTCAGTAAGCTGGTCTGAAGACTTTCGGGTCGTTTATAGTGTCGGATTTCCCTTCCGGATGTTGTGTCAAAGGAAGATACCAGCTTTGATTAATAAAGAATGAAGATCTTTGAGTGGGCGAACATCACAGGTTGATTTTAGACGGTTCCTCGCAATTTAATCTAAACACACATCGATTATCTGAAAGACATTCATAAATCCAAGAAGTCGGTTTTTGAGTTAGCTGGATCGACAAAGATTGTGGTCCCAACAAATCAATTTTTCTAGAACGCATAAAATGAACAATGCATTCACTGTAACACACAAACTTACATATTGTTGTTTTGTCTAGAATCCTATATAAGATATGGTTATAGGTTGGTTGGTTGGGTTTTATGGTATATCAACCTTTTTAGGTTATTTAACGCCAAATCTATTTTTATGCAAACAGTTCTATTTCAAACAATCCAGTTTAACTTGAGTACACAATTTAATTGTCAAAAACATATCTATTTCAAGCTATTCAGTTTAGTTAAACAGTTCTATTTAAAAAAATCCAGTTTTACCATAAGTATGCATTTTGCTAAAGTGAGTATTTAAATTTTCGTTGAACCATGTCAAGTTAAAATTGTGTTGAAGAGTAACGGCGATTGTCCATGATAACAAGAACATTAACATCTAAAAATATGTCAATCTTAGACTTGCTGCATCAGCAATGACCACGTTGAAACCATTAACGTCTTCAAGAAATCTATCATTACATAAGTTTTCACAAAATGAATGTTGTTTTATCCAAAGGTATACTTCAGCAAAAAAACAAGATTAAAATACTTATAGCAAGTTTTCAAAATTAAATAGAAAAATATTATGAATATTATTTTACTCGTTTGAGAGTTTTTCACACAAGCGTTAGCTGATGGTTTTCGCTGAAGTCTGAGTGATAGCAAGTTTCCTCAGGTCTCCAGGACTCTTCTCAGCATTCTTGCTGATCCTAACAATGCTGTTGTCTGGAAGATTTTCAATCATATTATGCTTTCCAACTCTTCCATTCCCTTTTACAAATCTTTAGGGAATGTTCCAAGTGCATCAATTAAAACTGATTATCACTGTCACTCTCATACTCCACGACTTTATCAGTTGTCTTGCAACATCTTGGGGCTTGCCACTGTTTTAACTTTCATTTATTTTCACTTTGTGAATCAATGGGGCAGCAAGTCCATTAAGCGACAAGCTCTCTTTCTTTATGTTTTTGTTAACTATCACTTGGTTTAGTCCTCTAGCCATGACTAAGCGATCTGCTTTTATTTCAAAATCCCAAAGAACTTTATGCGTCTCATTCTACAAGAAGGATTCTGTTTTGTGGATGTAAAATTTTTTAGGAGAGTCAAATGTCAATTTCTTGCAGAATTACCTGTGGATTACCTTTCCACCCAGTCTTGTTTAGTCTTTTACTCACTTTATTATTATTATTATTATTATTATTATTATTATTATTATTATTATTATGTTTACTCCTTTAGAGTTTTTAACATCAGTGTTAGCAGATGGTATTTCACTGGATTTTGAGTGACAGCAAGTCTCCTCAAGTCTTCAGGACTCGTCTCAGGATTCTGGCCGTTCTTAGAAATGCTGTCGTTTGGATAGTCTCTACCATTCCACCAACTTCCACGCCCTCCAGACCATTTAATAATCCTTAAGTTATTGTGCCTAACGCACCAATCACAATTGGCACAATCGTTACTTTCATGTTCCACAGCTTTTTCAATTCTCTAGCAAGTTCGAGGTACTTATCTTTCTTTTCACTTTCCTTCAGATTTATTCTATGGTCCACCGGGACAGCTAAGTCGACAATTTTGCAAATTCTCTATTTTTTTTTGTTGATCATTATAAGGTCTGGTCCTGGATTAAGTGATCCGTTTGTATGTTAAAGTCCCAGAGGAGTTTCTGCGAGTCATTTTCTAGGACAAGAGCTGGGTTGTGCATATACCATTTGTTTGTATGGTCGAATTGAAATTTCCTTCACATTTCCCAGTGGATCACCTTGCCGACCCAGTCGTGTCTCGCCTTTTACTCCTTCTGTGCTAATTTGCTGTATTCGCTTATTATGTGATTGATCGTCTCGTCTCTGTCACCGCATAGCCTACATTTACTGTTTTGTAGCGTCTTATCTATTTTCGCTTTGATATTATTATTATTATTATTTACTCCTTTAGAGTTTTTCACATCAGTGTTAGCTGATGGTTTCTCACTGGAATGTGAGTGACAGCAAGTCTCCTCAAGTCTCCAGGACTCGTCTCAGTATTCTGGCCGTCCTCAGCAATGCTGTCGTTTGGATAGTCTCCACCCGTCCGCCAATTTCCAAGTCCTCCAGGCCCTTCTAATCATCCTTTAGTTACTGTGCCTAACTCACCAATCACAATTGGCACAATTTTATGTTCCACAGCTTTTTTATTTCGCTGGCAAGGTCGAGGTACTTATCCTTTTTTTCACTTTCCTTCCGATTTATTCTGTGGTCCGCCGGGATAGCAAAATCGACTATTTTGCAGATTCTCGGTTTTTTTTGTTGATTATTATGAGGTCTTGTCTTCTGGCTGGGATTAAATGATCCGTTTATATGTTAAAGTCCCATGAGAGTTTATGCGAGTCATTATTATTATTATTATAATTATCATTATTATTATTATTATTATTATTTAAGTTTTTCATATCAGACTTAACCGCTTGTTTTACTGAAGTCGGAGTGACAGGATAGGACTCTTCTAAGTATCATTACCCACTTTTTAGAGCGATGGTATCTTTGATGTAGATGCTTCCTTTTCTTTCCAGTTCTTATAGTCTCTCGTCAGAGCACCAACTTTGATCACATCACTATCATTTTTATCTTTGATAACTTGTCCAATTCTCAGGCAGGTTCCAGGGATTAATGCTGTTTTTCATTTTTATCATAATTTACACTTTTGCAAATGTTTCATACCAGCATTAGTCGATGGTTTCTCACAAGAAATTGAGTGACAGCAAATCTCCTCAAGTCTGCAAGACTCTCCTCAGTATTCCGGCCAATCTTAATAATGCTGTAGTTTGCATGATCTCCACTGGTCTTCTTATTTCCAAGTTTTTGAGTCCCTCTATCAATCCTTTGGTGACTGTACTAAAAGCAGGAATTTTAATTGGTATTACTGTCACTTTTATGTTCAAAAGTTGTTTTTTTTTCAGTTCTCTGGCAAGATCGAGGTATTGATTTCTCTTTTCTTTCCCTTTCTATTTTACTCTGTGATCAAGCGGGACAGCAAAGTCCACAAATCTGTAAGTTCTTTTTTCTTGTTGATTATTAAGAAGTCTGGATGTCTGGCCAAGATTAGGTGATCCGTTTGTGTCTCATAATCCCAGAGGAGTTTGTGCATCTCATTTTTCAGGATAGATTCTGGGTTGTGCATATACCACTTGTTCGTATAGTCAACTTTAAAGTTCTTGCATAGTTCCCAGGGAATCATTTCCCCCACCTAGCCATGTCTAGTCCTATATTCTTTATGTGCTAATTTTCTGTACTAACTTATGTGATTTATCTTTCGCTTCTATTACCATATAATCCACATATGCTGTTTTGTTGCATCCTATTTAATCTATTCTTCCTTTGATATAGTTGGATCTTATGTTGTTGTCTTGAGCTGGTATTAGAAGCGATTCAGTTTCTCTCTTAACGTTTTCCTTTTTTTAGACACGTCCACCTCTTTTTTGTGAGATGTCGCTTGTTAGTCTCTTAAAACGTCCATTGATTTGTTTTTCTTCCCATTTTTGTTTTCTGGTTATTTTCGTTTTTTTGCTCCTCGTGTCGTCGGGATTGTTTCTGGTGACTGTGATCAGTCTTCCTCCACGCTTTTCTATGTAGTCTTTGGTTCGCTCTATTTATGTGTCAACACTTTCTTCAATGCTGGTAAGTTTTCCTCCTCTTTCTTTTCTTGGCACATATAGTCTGTAATCGTCATCTCTGGGATGTTAGGCCTTTGCACCGATATTTGTTTTCTTATTCTCTGGTCCATTTGTTTAAGTTCTACCGTCCACTTTAGGAATGTTCCCGAGTATCTTACGAGGGGTCTACCCTGTTATGTATCTCTTTTATAATGTTGCTGCTCTATAGTTTTAATTCGACTTTCTCGTTCTACTGAGATATTTCTTTTTAATTTTTTTCTTTCATCTCCACTTGTTTGAGAGTGTCAGTTTGCAATATTCCCAAGTATTTTTACGTTTCTCCTACGAGCGTTCTAAATTTTTCCTCCTTTGGTGGCTCCAATCCTTCCGTCATGTGTTGTATTTATTATTAGCATGGCACATTATTCTATTCCTAATTCCATCCCTATGCCCTGACTGTATATTTTCACTGTGTGAACACGCCAATGTTAAATGATGGTCTTTTCCAGGGGTTTGAAGTGTACTCAGGTCTCCAGGACTCTTTTCAGTATTGACCCATCTTAAGAGTACTGTAGTTTAGATGGTCCCGATTTTTCTCCCGATTCACAACTCTTCCAATTCCTTTTCCAAATAGCAATGGTGAAAGCAATGGTGGAATATAATTGAATCTTTACTTCACCCAAAATTTACCCCCACTCCCGTCAATTCCACTTACCAGTTTTTCATGGCTTCTGTAATTAACTGTATGACTTCGTTGGATATCGAGTTCATTTCAGACAACCTACAATCCATATTTGCAGGACCATATCATGGACCTTATTGTAGACAATCCACGCCATGGCTGTATTTTTCCTTGGCATTGCTGTTACTTGTTGCTTCAGTCAGTCTTTCTTTGTTCTTTTTAATGTACTTCACAACATATTGTTCAGATGAATCAAGGGAATCAATCTATATCCTCTCTCGGATGAAAGGACTTATTCATCGTTATTGATTTACTTGCTTTTGCTCCTATTGTCATAGTTACTGCCTTTCAATTTTAATAATTATGCAGATTATCTTTCAGAGGCGACTACCCAGGTGCTTATTCCTTTGATGAGACTCATGAGGCAGAGCTTGATTTAAATAACTTTTCTTGTTCTTCTAACGTACTCTTTTCCTATTTTTCATTCATTTCTTTGTTTGATGGTCTTGACCTCCTAAGTATTTGTTGTTGTTCTTGCTGTTTTTTTACTTCTCTGCAAACTTTTGATGCATTCGCAATGTGACAGTTCCGATTCCTTCAGTTTTTACTGATTGACACTTTTCCACTATAAGCATAACACAATTTACAAAATCAAATTCTATTCTTATATCCTGGTTGTATATTCTTATTGTTTGTATCTTGTTTTCCAGTTCTCTTTCATTTCGGTCAAATATTTTGATATCATTAAAGTACGTAAATTGATGAATCTTTTCCTGTGATTTTGTGAATTCCTAGCCCAGTCGGTTGGGGATGTAAAATACACTTACTGCATTTACAGTGTAGTAAGATCCTTAACAAGTGTTCTGGATATGATACTTACCAATCTGATGGTGAGGCTCCAATAATTCTAGAGTTTTGAGGAATGCGGAATATCTCTTTAATTTTATTGCTCTCATATTCATTCTGACCCGGAGTGGTAACACTTGATTGAATCCTATCAATGGGTCAAGTAGAACTGTTTGACATTTAAACTGTTCCCGAACAAATAACTTATACTAAAATGAATTATTCGAAATATAACTCTTTTTCATTTAACTGTGTGTAAACAACTGACTAATGTTTAATTGAATGGTTAGTGATACATAGCAATTTAATCTTGTGCAAAAAAATGGGCCTAGGCTCATTTAAAAACGTTTTCAACAAAATGTTTACATATCCTATATATCTAATATATATGTCAAAAGAGGATTGGGCATTAAATATCCTAATATAGTTGATATGCCAAATAATCAAACCAAACTAAACCAAATTTTCAACTATATAAATGTATGACATCAATGATATAACAAATAGCAGTGGCGAGAATCAGTTTACATGTAAGATGATTCATAGTAATATTTACAATTCTATAAGGTTTTGTACACTGGTCTTGATTCTACTTTCAATTTTACCATGGTTCTCATAATGAAATTTACAAGAGTAGAATATCTTTTCATATTTTCAGGCATTCTATTATCAAAATTTTCGAGACTTTATCATTGGCGTTTTTGAAGGTAATCTTTGTCATATCTGTATTTCCGCCTTGCTTTGGGCAACTTGAGAATTTGCTGATCTATATATGGATTAACTACAAAAACTCCTATAAGATCACGCAAGTTTAGATAACAGAATGTTTGAATATGAAAAATATATTCTATTGTCATAAATTTTAATTGTCAGATTTGTCTGCTGTTTTATTTTGGGGTTTTATCCTTCCATTGTCTCCTTGTGTAATTTCCTTTGCTCATTCTCGTGGTTTCTCAATTTGTACTTCAAGCGTCATTTCCCATTAAAGTTTAATAAGTCTTTTACATTTCCTTTAATGGATTGCTATTTTATCAGTGACTAGTTTAATTCCTACATAAAGTAAATCGTTTACTTCGGTGATTTTGTTCGATGGAATATTTTTTATATACATGTATTTTTAATTTTCTATTTCAACATCTAATTTTTATTCTTGTCCTTATTCCATACCAATGGTAATGTAGCTTTTATTTTCTGTGGAATTTTCGTTTTCCATATTTTCTGTTTCATCTCGTTTAGAAAGATCTTGAGTATATTCTTTAGGAGTTTCCTGTCCACACATTTCTCGTATCTCAAGATCAGAAAACCAGTCTTCGTTAGAATTTTGGTCATTTGTTTTTGGCAAGTCTTCAGAAGATTCTAACCATATTTACGTGACCGTCTTCTCACCACTTCTATGATTAGAATTGCTTTTAAAATAACAGTAGATAACATTTTTGTCGTATTCTCTAGATCACTTTTCTCTGGTGTCTCTTGGATACATTGTTATTCTTCGTTTATACACCTGAATAAAGAACAGCGAATATTCACAGGATGCAGATCGCCCCCATATTTACTATTAAGAGACCAACTGCTGATCGGGATATTTATATATTCTCTGAATCCCAAATTTGGATGACAATTTTCATGAGCTGTATATTTTGTTTGTTCTAGATTCAGTTGTTATTATTGGTATTATTCAAAGGAAGAATGCACTCCAGCGGTCAACAAAATGACTTTATACTTATGCTTTTAAGTTTTAATTTTTAATTTAGTATCAGTCGAACCGAAAATCTTATTTTAATTACATTTTCGATTTAATTTTGAATACTTGTTTTTGCTTCTACGTTATTTCTCTGTACCGTCAATTTTATACTTACCAATATTTACAATTTATTTCCATCAGCCTTTTTAGATTTATCGTTTTTATCGCAAATCTTTTAATTTTTCCAATACATTTACAGCCACTGTTTTAATTAATCTTATAGTTAATACTACCACATAGTATGTGTGGATTGAATCTCACTTTTTTAGGGAATATACATATGCATTTTACTAAGACATTAGAATTTCTGTTATATTCGTTTTTGGCAGAATTCAAATATTACTACATCACTTATAAGAGATATGGAAAAATGCTTACGTTTCTTTTGAATATTTTTGTTTCTTAAATAACAATTTATATCATAATCAGTGGACTCTTCCATTAAACATACTATCACTATTTTATTACTATTTTACTTCTTTAAGATTTTCCGACACCAGTATCAGCTGATGGTCTTTCAATGTAGTTTGAGTGACAGCAAATTTCCTCAAGTCTTCTGGACTCTTCTCAGTATTCTGGCCGACATTAACACTGCAATAGTTTGAATTGTCTTAACTCGTGTTCTTATTGCTAATTCTTCCAATACTTTTACCAATCCTTTGGTAACCTAACCAATCACACCAACTTCAATTGGTACCATTTTCACTTCCATGTTCCATCGTTTTTCAGTTCCCTAGAATGGTCCAGGTACTTATCTCTCTTTTCAACTTTCAACTACTTCGACTACTATTATTATTATTATTATTATTGCTGTTTTGGCTGTGGCTTAAACTGAAGTAGGCATCAACAGGAATAGCAACAGCTACTTCAGTAGTATTTGCATCAAGTTGAAAAATTTGATTGAATACATTTTCTTTGAACTAATGTCAGAGTTATCTTTCATTTTATCCATAGACGTTCTAAGCACGTAGTCTAGACAGAAGATACCCCGCACAAACAATTACGGACGCAGACAACGCCGATGCCATAGGCAAATACATCCACCCAAACGGAAAAACTGCTACATCGTCTGGAACAAGCTGCTGCTGGCTTAGGCCTCCATGACAACGCAGACAAGACAGAATACATGTGCTTTAATCAAAGAGATGACATCTCCACACTAAATGGTAGTTCTCAGAAACTAGTGAATAAGTTCACCTACATAGGAAGCAGTGTCTCATCAAACAAGACTGACATCAACACAAGCGACAAGCAAAGGCAGGGATAGCTATCAATAGGCTATCGGTCATATGGTCAGACCTGAACAAAAAGAAATAAAATCCATTTTTTTCCAAGCAGCAGTCGTGTCGATACAGCTATATGGTGCCGGTGGTGTAATGGTTATCATCGTAGGAAATGGACACGGCGACACGAGTTCAAATCCAGGACGAGACTGATTGTATTTTACATAGCGCTAATACCCTTGGGAAAGGTATGAATCCAATTTTCTCCCTCCGGCTATGGGTAAATAGTAGGACAGACTAGGTTCTTCAGCCTTGGTGAGGCAACTAGTGTAGGAGAAGGAAAACTCTGAATTCAAACCTGTTAAACTCCGCTTAAAAATTGACATTGTGTCATAACCTGCTCGAACGGAGAGTTTAGTAAATATATGTATGGATGCACTAAATGGGCGCTAACTAAATGTAAGGAGAAAAAGCTTGACAGCAACTACATAATAATACTGCAAGCAACATTGAAGAAGTCCTAGAGGCAGAACCCTAGAAAGTAGCAGCTGTACGGCCACCCTCCCCTCATCACGTAACCTATCCAAGATAGACGAACCTGACATGTGGGACACTGCTGGAGAAGTAGGGACGAAGTCGTAAGTGACGTACTCCTGTTGACCCCTTCTCATGGACTAGCAAAGGGAGGACGACCAGCTAGAACCTATATATAACAACTCTGTACCGATACAGTATGTAGCCTTGAAAACCTACCGGGAGCGATGGACGATAGAGACGGGTGGCGGGAGAGAGTCAGGGAGATCCGTGCTGGCGGCGCGAGATGATGATGATGATGATGATTGTCATAGTTGTTCATTCGATCGTGGCATTGGAGACAGTGTTCACTGGAACAGACAATTATATTATTCATAAGGACTTCATATTCAAAGCCTCACATTTTTATTACTGTTTTGACTGCTTACTTTTGCTAATCTCACTATTCTTGCTGCAGTTGTCAAAATTTGTTTTAAATACAAAACATTTAATTACGAGGTAGTTTGGTTTCAAACCTTATGCTAATGGTTTTCAGTAAATTCTGTATCTTCATTCTGCTGACTCTTTCGCACTACTCTAAACCTCATTGCATGAAGCATTGTACCACAAAAGAGCCACACCAATAAACAGCTTCAATCAATCTTGACTGGCTTGACCATGCATTTCCCGCGTACATACTTTTTCATCATGTTTCTCTTTATGTACCATAGCCAGATACGGATATGCGAAATGGACATATAATGTTCATATATATATATATATATATATATATATCCATAGAACATAGGAATCTCGAAACACGAAAAACACTTACGACTTCTTAGTTCAGGTACGAAAATTTTTATTACCTTTGAATTTAAAGGTTCTTCGACATAAGGAGAGCGATACACATTCTTTCTATTCTGGCTTTTTCAACAGTTCCCCATCTCGTGTTACACCTGTCCAAGGCCTCCGTGAGCAAGCGAAAGTCAACCGTCTTCTCCTGAGGCAGGACTCAACTCAAATAACTGACCTTTTCAAAATCCCCCAAATCCTCCGCGCGCTTCCGGCGCGTGATGTCACCCGCACTCTGTAGTCCCATTTTCCATCTGGGCTATTGTGACATCTCTGAGTGACACGTCTACTCCGCGCACGCGCGTGAACACCTGTATTAATGTACCTAAGAAACCCATGCACTGAGCCGAAAGGTTCCCAGCCTATCTAAACCCAAAGACATAAAACGAAATCCCTCGGCCATTATATTACATTAAAACAAAAAAAATCACTTGCCGAAAATTTACCGTATGATTTATATTTTCACATGAGTACATTACTAAAATCCATTTGTGGAATACCAATCTATTTCCTGTTAGTACATTATGAACGTTTTGATGTTGTCTCATCAACAAGTTCAAAATTCAGAGATAATTAATTGATAAAGTTGATTCTAAATCTTTGTCTGTTTTTTTCAAAATTTGAGATACATTCTTTAATCCAAACATGATATATGTTAATATAAACTGGAAATATATTTTATTTGAAAAGTATGTGTCTTTGTGTATTGTTTCATTACACACCAGAAGTGTGTTGAATTGTCAAAAATCGAACAAAACTGATGAGGGATCAGTAATCACTTTGTAGTAGGAAAGTAGTTACAGAAAGCTTATCCAACAAATATGTTTTATTAAATCCGGCGTTTGGTCTAGGAAACGGGTGATCTGGATAGAAAGTATAACATAAAAGACACGAGCTTTATTTCACTGATCGTTTTTGTTCCAGTCAAGTCCTTCTCATTTAGGTCCCATATATATGAGCATCATCATCTGAGGCAGAGCATTCCGCATACCCTACGATTCCTTTGCATCGTTATTCTGTGTAAATGTCAGTTTTTATTTTATTTTTATTTTTATGCAATTCTCAATATAATAGCAAATTTTCAGTCAATATGATAGATTATCGGTACTTTTGTATCAGATTAGGGTGCAGTAGCTTTACTTTCTATCAATGGTGAATATTTCATACTCCACCAATTCAGTTTTACATCAAAAGCCTACCTTTATAGACTACATTCAAGTGTAATATATATTCCTGCTTATATGCACACACACACACACACACACACACACACACACACATATATATATATATATATATATATTTGGAAATAAATAATGGAAACGAATCCGACAATATAGAGAAAAATTGAAAAACATGGTAATCCAAAAGGAAAAAGTAAAAGAAAGTAAGTAAATTATTTTCTTTGGTTTATCTTGTTTTCAATTTCTCTGTGTCTATCTGTCTCTCTCTCTTTCTCTCTCTGTCTCTCTTTCTCTCACTCTCTTTCTTTCTCTCTCTGTCTCTTTCTCCCTATATATATATATATATATATATATGAGATTCAGTTATTTGTTTTCTTTCACATCTAATTCTTCTTCCATCTATCGGTCTCATTATTTTTCCTGCGTTTATTGTTTATTCTTATTCATATTTCATTTTTTTATTTGTATTTTATGTTCTTTTAGATGTTAAAATAGGCGATTATTGTATCTTATATTCCTCTCTAATATAAACGAGAGAAAAGGAAAAAATAATACCCTCCTACACACACATACACTGACAGTTGTACTGACACACAAATATATAAATACACATACAGTTTTACTTATATAGATAAAACTATCTAAAATTAATAAAAATATGAAACAATGAAAGCGAAATAACACACACACACACACACATAATCACACACACACACATTTTCACACACATACAGAGAAAAAACATCTAAAATTCATAAGAAGATAAAAATGATAAAGAAAAGGACACTTACAAACACACATATACACCCCCATATATATATATATATATAGAAGCATCCAAACATTCAAAACTGCAGTGAAAGAAGGTATTAAAAGCCAAAAATAAACAGACTTACCACATGGTCGCCTAACAGCAAAATTTATTTAAAAAAAACTGAAGCTGTAATGGAACTCTCTATTAGAGAAGACCTCATCATAACAGAATCTGATAAATGCGGAGGAACATCATCTTGGGCATTGATGAATATATCGATGAGCCAAAGCCTAAATAAATAACAATGAATTCTACCACGAACTTCCAACCATCTTCTTTGAAAATCATCAAAACATCATTATAAATTCATTCAATGATATGACTGAAAAAAATCTTATCGACAAAGAAATATCAGAGCTCATAAAACCCATCGACATAAAGCCTGAAAAATTCTATTTGCTTCCTAATATGCGTAAAAAGAACAAATGAAAGCCAGCAGTTCCCTCAGTTATGTGTCACACAACCAAACTATTCAAGTACGTAAATAGCTGGATACAGCACTTGTGAAGGAAATAAATTCCTACATACGTGATACGACGGACTTCCTAAATAAGAACAACGTCATTATAACAATAGCGGCAGATACTTGTTTGGACACAATGGATATTAGATCTATTGGGGACCTCGGATTAGCCAAAAACTACCGAGGCATAACACTTACATCCATAGCTGCCAAAATCTACAATGCCCTACTACGAAACAGAATAGAACCCAAAATCGACAACATACTTAGAAAAAACCAAAATGGCTTCCGAAGAAATAGATCTACGACCTCACAAATATTAACCATCCGCAGAATCCTTGAAGGTGTACGGGCAAAGAACCTACAAGCGACATTAATATTTGTCGACTTTACCAAGGCTTTCGACTCCATTCACAGAGGAAAGATGGAACAAATCCTACTAGCATACGGCATACCTAAAGAAACCGTAGCGGCAATAACGATTCTCTATAGAAACACTAAAGTAAAAGTACGATCACCAGATGGAGACACAGAATACTTCGACATAGTAGCAGGAGTACTACAAGGAGACACGCTGGCTCCGTATCTCTTTATCATTTGTCTAGACTACGTACTTAGAACATCGATTGACAAAATCAAAGAGAATGGCTTCGAGCTGACGAAGAAAAGAAGCAGAAGATACCCCGCAACAACAATTACCGACGCCGACTACGCCGATGACATAGCGATACTGGCAAATACACCTGACCAAGCCGAAACACTTCTGCATAGTTTGGAACGAGCAGCAGCAAGCATAGGCCTCCATGTTAATGCACATAAAACGGAATATATGTGCTATAACCAAACGGGGGACATCTCCACTCTAGAAGGAACCCCTCTTAAACTAGTAGACAAATTCACGTACCTAGGAAGCAGCGTCGAATCAACCGAAAAGGACATCGAAACGAGGTTAACGAAAGCATGGACAGCTATCAATAGGCTATCGACTATATGGAAATCAGACCTAACCGATAAAATGAAACGCAGTTTCTTCCAGGCAGCGGTCACATCGATACTGCTATATGGATGCACTACATGGACGCTAACAAAACGGCTGGAGAAGAAACTAGATGGCAATTACACAAGAATGCTGCGTGCAATCCTCAACAAGTCCTGGCGGCAACACCCAACAAGACACCAACTGTACGGCCACCTGCCCCCTATCACGAAAACTATTCAAGTTAGGCGAACCAGACATGCAGGACATTGCTGGAGAAGCAGAGATGAACTCATAAGAGATGTACTATTATGGATCCCCACACACGGCCGCGCAAAAGCAGGACGACCAGCACGAACGTACATTCAGCAGCTATGTGAGGATACAGGTTGTTGTCCTGAAGACCTGCCTAGGGCGATGAACGATAGGGAGGAGTGGAGAAAGAGGGTCAGGGATATCCGTGCTGCCAGCACGATATGATGATGATGATGATGATATTCTATTATCAAATACAATGAGGAATTTTCTGCTTCATGAGAATTCTTTGACATTTAGAATGGAAATTACATCTCACTGATGAAACACGTTCTAAGATTTATCAAGACTTCTACAAACAAATGTATGCTGTATGGGCACGTTTACAACACCTTCTAAATGGACAATTTTAAATACACAAACATCAACTCTGATATTTACAATGACTTCCTCTTTTAAGCAAGATACATAGATGACATATTCCTCATATACACATGCGGTGAAGCAAGACTAAACAATTCCCTTTCCAACTTAAAAACAAAGACCGACTCAAATCTGATAACGAAAAATCAACGTCATCATTTGCAAACAACACAGCACACAGGCCCCCCTACACACAAAACTATCTCCATTACAGATCTTACGCAAACAATACAAAGATAGTCTTCTTTGTTCACAGTTAATCTGAAGAATCTGCCAAAAAATAAAACCAAAGAAGTGAAATTAAAAAAAATACTTAGACGGTTGCTCTCGGCATGGGGATATACCTTCATGGTATTTGAAAACAAGATAACTAAAACCATTTCCATCCTAGGCAGAATACCGTAAATCTGAAACCAAAAGTGAAGATGAATCGTATTTTTCTCGTAACTACATTTAAGGACACTCTTCCACCACTAGCTGAAATAATCAAGAATCATTAAGACGTGTGGAAAGTAAATTCCAACCTTGAAATTTTTCAAGAATCAGACATACTGACACATCGTCGATCATATAATCTCAGAGAAAAGATAAGTAGTAACAACATATTAGGTAATAAAGTATTCCATAGGAAGCGCATAATAAAATCCACTAATTTTTGCCAACTATATATTAAGAACAAGCTATGCTGTCAACATCTCAAATCAACAAATTCATTTACAACTAAAAATAAATTTAAAATTTACCAGAAGCTCACACACCACCAAAAAGAGTTCGTTCGTAAATCAGAAGGGTTATTTTAAGTTAGACTGAATATCTCGTCACAGAAAAAAAATATGTAGATTACAACAAATTAATAAGAGCATTTTAGCAGGTGCATTTCTCATTTAGAAGACACTCCTATGAGAGGCTTCGATTGTGACTTGTCGGAAATAGCAACATCTTCCTCCTATTTATGCGAAATGGTTTAGAAACTCATTGAGATTGCCAGTCTGAATAATCATCATCATCATCATGTCGTGCGGCTAGCACAGATATCCCTGACCCTCTCTCTCCACGTCTCCCTATCATTCATCGCCTCTGGCAGGTCTTCAGGGTCACATCCCGTATCATCACATAGCTGCTGTATGTATGTTCGAGCTGGCCGTCCTGCTTTTGATTGGCCATATACGGGGGTCCACAGGAGTACATACATCACTTACGATCTCGTCCTTGCTTCTTCAGCAGTGTCCGGCATGTCTGGCTCGTCTAGCTTGTATAGTTTCCGTGATAGGTGGTGGGTGACCGTATAGTTGGCGCCTTGTGGGGTGTTGCTGCCAGGACTTGTTCAATATTGCTCGCAATATTCTTGTATAATTGCCGTCTAGCTTCTTCTCCAACCGTTTAGTCAGCGTCCAAGTAGTGCATCCATATAGCAGAATCGACACGACCGCACCCGGGAAGAAACTGCGTTTCATTTTATCGGTCAGGTTTGATTTCCATATGATCGAAAGCCTATCGATAGCTGTCCATGCATAGTGCCCAAGCAGTAAATGAATGTTTATACATTTTTCCATCAATTTGTATCTGCTGACAGTTTTTGAGAACAGCTAAGTATATATATATATATACATATGGATGGAGTCGGGTGGCTGTGGCAATGTTAGAGTTTATAAAGCGTCTCATGACTTCTAATGAGAGTGATCAAATCCTTCCAAATACCTAAAAATTAATGACTATGTTTAAGATTAATGTAACTGAACTCTCAGCACACAGGACATGGAAAGTATCATGGGTAATACATACATTAATCAACAGTTATTTTAAACCATTCCATCGGCTGTAAATGCCTTTTGAATCCATTGGTGAATTTTTTCATCCAAAGATTAATCCCTAACCAATGTACCTCACTCATAAGTAAAAGTTTTGACAACAATCTACAACAATCTACAACTATGGTCAGTTAAGTGGCTTAAGATACGGCTCAACTCTTCTACCGGTAAATATGTTTTTTTTTCTTGTTTATTGTCAGTCTTGTTTCAAAAACGAATGCAGTACATGAAGCGGAAAAAAAGATTGACAACATGATGCATGTCTTCAGCAGGATGAGCCTGAAGGTAAATGTAATCAGTGAAAAAGGAACCCTCTAATCAGAGTGTCAAAAGTCTTCGATGGATGCTGAAGTTTGCGTTTTCATTCAAAAGGCACCTTTGGTTTATGAGATGTTTTAAAAACGATAATAGACTAATAGTCATATTAACTAGAATATTAAAATGAATGTTTATGGGTTCTGCGTTTTTTTTACTCCTCTGAAACAGTGCTTAGTAGGCATCAGGAAATATTGAGCACTTTCATCAGATGTATTTCAAACGCATTCTAAACATTAAGTGGAATACCAGTATTTACACAAGCAATGAGTCTCTCATCGTAAAGGTCCAATTGTGCTGAGCAAGTCATGTTGTGCACATGAAGGATATTAGACTACCGAAGGAGTTTCTTTATAGTCAACTTGTACAATATGAGATAAAATTTGTAAATCCACATCTGGTCTAAAAAGACATATGACAAAGCACAGCATCAAATTCTATAAGCTGATCCAAACGAGCTACTGGGGAAGACGTCTTTCTTCTCTCATATTTCTTGTGTTACATTTAGACTTTGTAGATCTACAGCATGACTAAAGAGCCACTTGAAGAGATATGAGAGAAGGAGAGATGATGGTGGTGGTCTAGAATTATGAGGGACGACAATAACTGAATATCAGCATCATCATCAGCATCATCATCATCATCTCTCCTTCTCACATATCTCCTCAAGTGGCTCTTCATTCCCGCTGTAGAACAACAAAGTCTAAAAGTAACACAAGAAATATAACTGAGGAAAGACGTTCCTCCCAGAAGTTCGTTTGGATCAGCTTGTAGAATTTGATGCTTTTGCTCCCCCATAACAAAAAAAAAAAAAAAGAAAATATGCAAAATTGTCGACTTTTCTGTCCCAGCTGACCACAGAATAAAACTGAAAGAATGTCAAAAGAAGAATAAGTACCTGGAATGGAAAAACTAGGGAACATGACGGTGATAATTAAACTGATTGTGATTGTTGCTTTTGATACAGAAACTAAAGGATTATTAAAGGGACTGGAGGACTTTGAAGTTGACTGACGAGTGGGGATCATCCAAAATACAGCATTATTGAGAACGGCCAGAAGACTTGCTGTCAATCAGACTCCAGTGAAAGGACATCAGCGTTAGTTGATGTGAAAAACTCAAATGTGTAAATAATAATAATAATAATAATAATATTAACAACAATAATAATAATAATAATAATAATAATAATAATCAGCCAAAATACTGAGAAGTGTCCTGATGACTTGAGGAGACTTACTGTCACTCAAACTTCCGTGACAGAACATTAGCTGACGCAGATATGAAAAACTCTCAAGCGTAATATAAATAACAATAACTTCAAAAGTGTGAATTTATAGATTAAAGCTATTGGCAGAAAAAAGATATCTTTTGCATCAATAATATGTCGTGAGCTTGTGCATTGTACTGATGTGACATCTAGACGTTCTTTGTTCATGCATCAAGTCTCTTCCCTCGGAATGCTTTTCTTAAATCAGTCAGAACTTCAAAAGAAAACAATTTCTTGACCCTTCAATCACGATCAAAATTGCATTTAGATCAAGGTTGAGTGACGTTCTATTTTTCACTTCAAACCCATGTGTTCTTGCCTTTTTGGTTTATTATAAGTTGCAGTATACCAAGTTTTCATCAGCTTTAGGATATTTTTTTGCTTGTTTTTCGATTGTTTCATCCGATGAACCCGCACCTGACATGGCAAGATTTTATGGTAACACGATGAAATGTCAATTATTTTTCCCATAAAATCAACTAACAGGGATATTTACAGATCCTTATCTCCGCAATAACATTATAATCAGATAAAGATTGGTAAATATTCAGACATAATACGTTTGTGAACCTTAATTTTTACCAATTATTTTGGATTTACAAAAAACACATACACACACTTGAGTGTGTGCACTCTTTACACACATATATATTCATCCATATATATATGGAAATCCAAATTGACTTATTGGCCATTAAAATTAGCTTTTCTTGACTAAATGCGACATCCAGACAAATCACACATTTCATGTTATTTATAACTTCTGTGTTGAATCCTTCCTCTCTGAATAACTTCAAATGATCTTTCTGATTATATCAGTACATATTTTTTAGCAACGTTCAAAGATAATATTTTTGTTTTAAATTTTTCTCAAGTGATAAATTCTTTCTACTTATTAAGTGAACTTATATGTCACAATCTTATTTAAGTTTGATAAGAAAAATAATGATTTGTTTCAAAGACACCAGACAATGTAGCTTCATATTTTGCCGGATAATTATTGTTAAATGCATTTTTCCCATCTTTTTAAATCAAAGTGGGCTTTCCAGCAGAAGCTGGACGATGTTCACGAACACTCAAATATTTGGCTGCTTCCCAAACAAAGTAGAATGACAAAGATTAAGTTTACACAATTCCTGTTTTACAAACTGAATTATTCGCTTATTTCGTGGCAGTGAATATACAAATGAATTTAGATCAAGTTCACTTTTCATGCATTTGAACGGAAAATTTCCAATAATCTAGTAAAAACTAGCAATTTAATATTCCTCTGACAAACGGTTTATGTAGAGATGCGTATTTATTGATTTCTTTTATTCCAAGTATATACTCATTAGCGGCATTACAGGTTATTTGTCAATTACCTTTATTTATGATTGCGCAAATAAGGTGAAAATTATGACTTTCTCAACTAAAAAGCCTTTTGTTACTGGTAGACATCTCACGAAAAGAACGGCTATACAAAATCCAATCTTTTGTGTCAAAAATACATGAATGATTAAGAATTTTTTCAAAGAAATATAATGCTATTTCTTTGCACAAACCAAACCATTGGTGGGTCTGCAGTGTACATGCTGTGATAATAGATATCAACTTACATTATTCAAGAAAAGACGAATAATTCATTGATTATGTTAAAAGACATGATTATATGAAATTTTATGAAAAAATGTAAATAACGTAAATTTGATTTATACCGGATGCACAAATAGGTCTTGCTGAATTATTCGTCTATAGCGGATAAACGGTGGGTTGAAGATCCGGTTAAAATAATATACATTTTTTTTTAATCTCTTCTACTTATTTCTATTGTTGTTACAAATATCTGTTTGACTGTTTTGGTACCAAGTAGAAATTACGCGGAACGGTTGTAAAAGACAAGAATTACAATTATATATATAAATTCATCTAAAATTCGGAAATATGTTCTTAATATTGTTCTCTCAGCGAAAATCTTCACTGACTAATGTACAAGTTGTTTTTTAATGATATCTGTTGATGACACGTAAGATTTTTAGCTTCTCTCAGTTTAGCAGTTGAAAATTAGGAAATAAAGCTACATTTTCAGTTTGATTAATATTAATATGGAATAATTATCTCACAATATGATTTATGAAAGGGTATTTTAACATATTAAAACGGTTTTCGAAACCCATAACTTTTGCACAATAACAATATAATTTATTGAATATACATAATTTAGAAAATTTTACTTATACTCCAACTACCATCTTTAGTTTATCAAGTTTTATTTTCTGTAGTTGTTAGATGATATTAATAGAATATACTTTTAACTCAGTTAATTTTCATACAGCAGAATCTGATTATATTTCGATTTTATATGAATCCTTTTTATTAAAGCCATATTTTGTAACTAATGATACATTTTAATTATAAATTTTACCATCGGGAGAGTGGGGAAGAGGGGTAAGACCTGCTTGCTCAAAAATGGCTGTCCTAAATATGACTCAAGAGTGTACTGATGGTGAATCTCCTGTTCTGGTGAAATGAAGAGTGAGGAATAGCCTTTCACTCACATCTTCGAATCCAATAGATATGTTTAAAGTTGATTAGCGTCTTTTTAGAATAAAACAACGATTGGATCTTATGATGTTAGAATCAATCAATCAAGCAACTAATTCGCTCCAATTTAAGCATTGGTATTTATTTCAAAATTAGTAAAAAGTTCAACAAAATACAGAAATGATTTCTTCGCTTTATACTGAATGATATTATCAATGATGGTGATGATCTTCATCAGCATCAAGTTGCGGTGACAGCACGGATTTCCCTGACTCTTTCTCTCCATCTTTCCCGATCATCCATCATCTCCAGGTGTTCCTCTAAATTATGTCTGCACTGAGTTGTTGTAAGAAAAAACTGTTTTGTCGGACAACACTTGCGGGTCAATAAAAGAACGTTACTTGTAAGTTTGACCTTGCCTCTCAAGTAGTGTCCCGCATGTTATGTTCATCATAACGGGATGTTTTGTGGGGTGAGAAGTTAGGGCTATACAATTGCAGGTTTTAGAATTTGTTTAAATCACTATTTAGCATTCTCGTGCTGTTACCATGTAGCTTTTATCATGAGTTTTGTTAGCGTCCATATGATGCATATAAACTCATGATAAAAGCTTTGTTTTTGCATGAAACACCTGATCATATGAGTAGTCTTTGTCTGTTATAGTTTCTGAAGGATATCATCTGATTCTGGCTTTTTTGAGTAAAACCTTTTATTAGATCTATCAACGTTCTAAGTGCGTATTTTAGGAAGATTATAAACACGTATGGCTCTAATCTATCCTTTTGCAACTCCTCTGCCATAATGTCGAAAAAGTCTGTGCCACAATCAGTTGCGCAAGCTATTGTTTTCGTGTTTTTATAAAGAATCATTATAGATGTAATAGATTTTTTTAAAAGGTAGACAATATGTTAGTTTTATTTGCTCTATCTTTCCTCTGTGTTTCATGTAAATACTTTGGAGAAATCCATGAATAACTGTGCGGCATCGAGGTATTTTGTATGTACTCCTTAAATGATTGGACAGATTGTCAGAATCTGTTAAGTTGTGCAGCAAGTTCTCATAAGATCCTTCTGATTTTTTCTAAAGAGTTTTCTCAATTTCAGGCTTGATGCGTTTGACAAGCAGAGTATTATGTACTTTTGCTGAAATAGAAGTAAAAGCTACGCCTCTTTTGTTCTCAGTAATTCAAAAGTCACTTATTTTGAAGAAGAGGAAAATGCCGCCGTTTATGTAAAGCCGTTCATAATCGAAGAAGAATCATCAAATTCTTTTGTCTTCCACACTTTTAGGGTATATCGTCGAGACTTGCAACTTTTTCTGCTTTTAACTTCTTGTACTACGTCAAGTTCTTCCTCCGTAAGCTATTCTAGTTTGATGTCTACTTGGCCATATATAATTTTTACTAGGTTTATCATTCAATTTTAGTGGAATTTCTGAGCAGATTCTTGAAAAGTTAGTTCCAATGCTGTATTCTTTCTTCTCTGCTGGCAGCTTTTAGTTTTGCTTTGGAGGTGCTTTTCCTTCTGCGTACTACATTTATTTTCTGCCATGCTAATCGCTATTTTCTATCTTCGATTGAATTTCTGATTTTACTGATTTGGCATTGAATGTATTCTAGATTTTCTTTTTAGAATGTGTTACTTTGTTCTCACTTGACATTCTTTGTTTGAGCACATTAGCATTCGATAAGTTTCTTTTATTAAGTAAAGATGTTTTGTCTTATTTAGTTGTCCTTAATTGCTCTTTTTTCCCAAGGAACCAGTAATATTGTGAGGCTTTTACTCTTTGTGTCTAATTCCTGCGTAGACTCAAGAGAATCTTTGTCGAGACGATTCTAAGATCAGAAGATAAGCTTTCAAAAGAGAAGTATACCTCACAGTTAACTGCGGTATTCATCCGGTGCTTGTTTAGGAATATATAATCTAGCTGTATTTTAGAGTTATCAGCGTAGGTGTCAGTCTAACTTTTCCATTCTCTATTTTGGAATTTAGCTTTTAGGCATATCAGCCTGTTGTCGACTGAAAAATCTGTTTGATATCAACTATTTCTGTTTGTATAAAAATGTATTAGTTTCGTTTTTTATTATTTGAGCCTTCATGACTCCACTGATGATTAGAATGTTTTGCTTGGTGATGTGTCGGACAAGAGAAAATTCTTCGTTGTTGATGATAATTTCCGTTTCTTCACTGGCATTTGTAGGGACCAAGGAAGGGGCTTCTGTTGAGCTGGATTTACTGTTAAATGAACCACTCTACATTTTCAGGTGAATTATTTCCATGCTATTTAGTGATTTTAAGGCACAAGAAGAAGCATTCCTACACCTCTCATGACGGCAATAACGTAGGCTTTCATGCAGATGTCGAGAAAATATCCAACTATCGCCAGAATCATGGTATTGTATCTTTTAGTTTGCGATGGTAGTATCTACATGTTTTTGCATTTATATGATGTCTCTATTATCTTCGGCAGCTGATGCTGTCAACTCGAGTAACTGGTTTACTGTATTTGATGGTTTAACCTTAAATGTCGCTATGTTAACAATGTAGCTAAGTATCTAAATAATGTTATTTTAGTTTTGACCTCTGTAGCAAATTTTTCAAAGAAATGGGCCAGAGTTACAAGCTCAGCAGAATACTCTGTTTACCGCGCGAAAAGTTTGGTGGTTTAGATATATGGTTTGAATTAAAGTCATGATAATCATTCATTGCCTGTTTTTTCCTCATCAACTGACGCCACCCAAAATAGATGAGTAGCTGTAGTTTCCTGACTGAACTATTGGATCCTTGTCATCTAAAATGAGATTCTTACACTCAGCCTCTGATGAAGCGCACCGTTGACCCAACTATGGATTTATCGGTCTTTTTTACATCCACCCTACTACTTTCTATGGCTTCTGCAAGAGTACTGGCCAATGGCCCTGGAGATCAGGGTACAATCCCAGGTTGTGTCATACCTCAGACTCACTAAATGATAATTGATATCTCCTAGCCTAATACTCAGCATTGTAAGGTAAAAATCAAGGCAGGAGTTGTGTAGCACCCACTTCACCACCTCGGTATAATAGCTATTGAAAAGGGAGCCTTCAGGTCACCCTCGACTACGGGCGGCCAACTTACATCTATATATATATATATATATATATATATATATATATATATATATATATATAGTGTATCACAAAAGTGATTACACCCCTCATATTTCTGCAGATATTTAAGTATATCTCTTCATGTGACAACACTCACAAAATCATACTTTGACACAATGAAAAGTAGTCTGTATGCAGCTTATATAACAGAGTTAATTTATTTTCCCTTCAAAAAACTGAAAATATAACCATTAAAAGCTAAACTCCTGCCAACAAAAGTGAGTACACCCCTAAGGGAAAGCTATCAATATTAACATACACCAAGTCTTCTGTAAATATTTTGTGTGGCCAACATCGTTATTCAGAACTGCCTTTACTCTCCTGGGCATGGAGTTTACCAGAGCTTCACAGGCAGCCACTGGAATGCTCTTCCACTTCTCCATGACGACGTCGCGGAGCTGGCAGTTATTTGAGACTTTGCACACCTCCACCTTCCAATTGAGGATCCCCCAAAGATGTTCTATTGGGTTCAAGTCTGGATATATGCTTGGCAATTCCATCACCTTTACTCTCAACCTCTTCAGTAAAGTAATGGTCGTCTTGGAGGTGTGTTTGGGGTCATTGTCATGCTGGAACACTGCCCTGCTACCCAGTTTCTTGAGGGAGGGGATCATGCTCTGTTGCAGTATTTCACAGTACATGTTGGGGTTCATGTTTCCCTCAATGAAATATAACTCTCCAACACCTGCAGCACTCATACAGCCTTAGGCCATCACATTCCCACCACCATGCTTGACTGTAGGCATGACACACTTATCTTTGTACTCCTCTCCTGGTTGCCAACACACATGCTTGAAGCATTCTGAACCAAACAAATAAATCTTTATCTCATCAGACCATAGGACATGGTTCCAGAAATCAATGTGCTTTGTTGACATGTCTTCAGCAAACTTTTTCGAGGCTTTCTTGTGTATCGTCTTCAGTAGAGTCTTCCTCCTGGGGTTACAGCCATGCACACCAATTTGATGTAGAGTGCGGCGTATACTTTTTACAGTTCCAAAATCGACCTACCCTAATGCACATACACATACTGACCAAGGGATATCCACGCACAGACATGAACACACGCACGCATGCGCGCACACACACACAAACACACACACACACACACACACGCACACACGCACACGCACACATATATATATATTTAAATAGACACACAGACACACACAGCCACACACACACACACACACACACACACACACACACACACATATATATATATATATATATATATATATATATATAGTTTTAGCTTCGTGCATCACTCAAAATATCAAATAGAACCGGAAAGATTTTTGATGACAATTTAATATTGTGAATAAATAGTTGCAGTAGTGCTGCTGGTAGAAGTGATGATGATAATTCTGTTGTGGTGAAGTTCAATCTTATTTACAGAAGCCATTTGTTAAGTAAATCTTGAGGATGAATTAATTCTCAGTTTTATAGAAAGAATCGTTTCACACAAAATATTATGAACATAAAAACTGATTTAATTTACTGTGTTTATTATCAAGTACCAAATCTGAAATTTAAAATACTCACAATGAAATTGTCTTTGTTTGAATTTCAGAATAATGTATGGATTGAACATCGTCCAATTCCATGTTGAATTCAGACAAATAACATGATTTAGGTGTATTAGTAAAAATCCTGACCGAAAATAATTGACAAAACGTAGTCGTGTTGGTGAACAAAACAACATCTTCATGAAAAAAAAAATGAAAAGCTTTTGTCAATCATTGACAGTTGATGATCTTCGTAGAGTTGGTGGCAATGAGAAAAGTGTTCATCATGAATCTGACATTCAAAATTTAGTATCACAAATATTCCAACCACGAAATAACATCTAAATGGATACCGTTACAGGATTCCTTTGACTATTTACTAAGATTTGGATATCCTTATTATTTCTAACACCGTTCAGAGATACAGAAAAAATGACAATGTTCGAATACAACAATTTATTATTGAAATCCAAACTTGTAATGACTTTTGCGCTCTACTCGAAAAGAGTCAATCCTAAACAGACAAGGAACTGAAAACAATTAGTTCGCGAAAAAGGAGAAAATAAAAATAAGCTAGTCAGCAAGCGAAATGGAAATTTGTATGATTATTTTTACGTAGCCTTATTTAGCAACTAGTTTGGCTTCATTCTTATGGTCCATGCTATTCTGATTATTAAGTAGCTTCCAAAACAGTTGCCACTGAAGTTGTCTGGTTGCACGATCACATATTTTTTCAGGATCAGCCGATGAGTTGCCATACCAGATGCAGTGATTCTTTTTTTATGAAAGCTTCTCAGTACTTGTGAACATTAATATTTTCCGTGGAACTGTGACAGTTTTTGTAAAGATCATTTAATCAGGGAGTTCATTGCATTCACTAAGACATTTGCATGACGTACTATGACTAAGTTGCTGATCCCTTCATTGTCAGTTTGTTAGGATGCATTCACATGTTTAATATATATATATATATATATATATATATATATATATATATATATATATATATATATATATATATAAAGTCAATCTCACTTTAGTTTGTTTTGTTTTGGTTTCTTTATTTAATGACTTATCAACTATCATCGGTTTTTTAATGCCAAACTATCTTTGCAGAATGACAGAAGTGGTGCTTTTGAACTCATTACTTGCGAGATAAGAAAGTTTATACTTTGCGCAAGGATATTAATTTGAGAGTCAGCCTAATAATTCGACTGATGCTCAAACTAGGTAGCTACAATTATGCGATTCAGCACAGTAGACATTAAGCCACATAGATTCATCAACATTTCAATTTTTATAAAGAAAAGAAAATAATGCTGCTCGATAAGAGAAGAAACTCTTTTCACAAATGATCCTAACTAGTACTGAAGTTATGTTAGATCACAGAACATAAAATACAGCCTTAATTACAAGAGACTAACGCACAATTAAGAAACCATAATAGATTACACTACGGCTTATGAGTTTGCTGATATTAAAAAAGAAGACAGAGATTGCGGTATAATTAGTGCCACTTCATCCGAGAAGGCAGTTAAATGAAAATATATCGAACCAAATGATTATAAAGAAGCCATCATTACTGATACTGACAAGAATCATTATATATAAATCAGAATAAATAACGAGAAAAATAAACCTAAAGGCCATTGAAATAGATAGTTGTTAATAAAAAAATAATTCATAATGATAAAATCTGTCCCTGTTGATGAGAGAGAGAAGATTAATTAAAATAGATATTGCAATTATAACAGGGCATTGATACTAGTAATGAACTTCACGTTTCTCAAGTCACGTAAAGATGACAATCGACATTTTGTAATCAAATTGTAAGTTCTGCTTTCAAAACACGTATCAACAGAAAACAAGAAAATGCTTTTTAAATGCTGCGCAGATTGAAGTGTTTGTTCGCTATGCTGTAGCATCTTCATTTTTACTGAAAATATCACCATATTTATTTATTTTCAGAAAATCTTATTTACTTTTGTGATACGATCATCCTGCTAGCATTTAACACCTCTTCAGAATACAGTTTCTCTCTATCTGCACAGTATTTTCAAACACTTTCCATTATTTTCAGAAATATTTTATTCTATCTATTCCTCAATTTAATGCCAATAGTTACCCTGTCAATTTCCTTCTTTTATCCAATCATGCTTCATTTTATCATAATTCTTCTGGTTTTTTATGCTTTCTTAATTATTTTATCTCTTTAATTTTTTATTTGATCTTAAGATAATTCTTCATAATTTTTATAACATTATTTATTCTCTTCTCTCTATTTCTTTATAGTTTAATTTTTCCATACATCTTCATTTTCATTATTCTATATTTCATCTACTTCTCTTGAACCATAACTTATATTACTCTAAGTGTACAATTTATTTAATTTCCATTTCAAGATATAAATGCTTGGCTACGCTTTTTATATTTCATCCATTTATATTAATATATATATATATATATATATATATATATATATATATCAATGGCGGAGACGGGACTAGTGCTACTCGTGCCCGGCACGACCAATAACTCGGTCAATGTTATTCAAAATGGATTAAAATCATTTATTAATTTCAAGCAAACATACTTAGTTTGATCTCAATTAAATTACGTATCTATTCAAGTTTCGATAACTAAGTAGCCAAAAGTTCATAAATATATCTGGGAATAATACAACGATGCTGTTTTGAACGGATGGTCTTCGTCCGGCCACCGTCAGATTCATTGAACATCCCATAAAATGGGCTATAATGTTGAACACGCGCAAATCCGTACCGAGCACTAGACCCTTATAATAACAGTAATGTTAGAGAAATCTGCTTTTGGCTGTAGCCAATAGCAAGAGCAACCCAAACATCGTGCTCAAAAATATGAGCACTATGTGACTGCTGACTGCTGACAGCTGTCTTGGGAAGAGGGAGAGGGACAGAGAGAGAGAGAGAGAAAGAAAGAAAGAGAGAGAGAGAGAGAGAGAGAGAGAGAGGGAGGATAGCAGATTATAGCCGTCCTGACGTCATCCCCATCGCTATGGTAAATGTTGGTTAAACGGCGTGTTTTAATTCGTTTTTTCACAAACAGATCTCTATTTCTTTAATGAATGTTGCATATATTACATTCTGTAACTAAAATTTGTTTATTTGAATACATTTTCAACAAATAATCTTTATTTTAAGCAAAATTAAAACTACTAGCTGTGTCTGTGTATATTGTCATCAGTTTCTTTATTCTAATAAACATATTTTTCTCGTCATAGTAATGAACATATTCTCTTTTCTTCTATACTTTTGAAAGGAAAAAAAATTATCTTATCTACTGTATTAACAAGACTACAAATTATATATTATCTTGATTGTTTACAAAAAAAAAACACCATGCAAGGTACGTTTGTCAATCTATGCTATACAATGGAGAATCACGCAATAGCAACTATGATGACTTACTTTGGGTCCATAGACCACGGGTTGGGAACTGAAGTTGACAGAGGGCGGGGCGGGGGCACGAGTAGCAAAAATAGGCTAGAGTCGTCACTGATATTTATATATATATATATGTGTGTGTGTGTGTGTGTGTGTGTGTTGTTTACTGTTCGTATCAATATTTTATTCAGTCATTCTTTGTATACATATTTTCTTACTCTTTCGTTTTTCTTTCGTCCTTTTTTTCTTATTGAGTCACCTTCATTGAATTATCATTTCAAAAGTCAAGTCCCTATTTCAGTAGCTTTTCTTCTTTCCTTTAGAGCTACTAACATAACCATTATTTCCTATAAACTTAAAAAAAGGGATGAACATTTAATTTGATAACTAACAGGCATAACCTGTAAGTTATTTAAAAATCGCAGAACATATCACGCTGCAACTTTTTATAAAAGCAATATCTCTTGAACATTTGATAAGTCAGGAGACGGACCTGTAGTATGATCTCATCGATATTTTTTCTAAAATGTTGATGAATTTCTGGAATGAGGAATAATATCGCATAAACTGATATACTTGGACGAACGACTTTATCTTGTATGACATCGAGGATTTGAAGAAAGGTCAGTTTTCATTTTTCGCCATCTATACAGTCATGCCATCTACCCAGTTTTTGTCATCTTCTCTTAATTTTCCTCTGATTTTTCTCCCAGGATGTAATCAAATATCTCCATCATCGGAGAACATTTTCTTTTTCTTGTATCTTTTTTATTGTAAATTCTATTTCTATCTACTCTTCCCGTCTTACTTCATTTTCTTTATTCCGTTTTCTTCCTTAATCTGACACGTTATTTGAGACTCATGTTTTTTGTCGAGTTGATTTTCTAAAAATTTTCTGTCTACTGGAGTCTTACATATAATTTTTTTTCTATTAGAAAATGTAAATTTTATCATACCTTGTGTTGTTCTGTGAATTTACACTAAACTTTTTCTTCTTATTAGACACTTGTCCTAAAGCGCAGATTACATCATTTTTCATCAATTTTCTGAAACCTTTTTCAAAGGCATTTTTTCAAGTGCAACGACCTTCTTTATGCTATGGTTAAGTTTCTCACTTTTTTTAACCTTTTTCTTGTTTCGTGTTAATTTACTTGATTTTCTGCACATTTCCTTAAACGGCGCATTGATTCGATCTTAAAAACTTCTTTATGTCCTTCATTTTATTCAACTCTTTTCTTTTTTAAGCCTTTTTGAAACATCCCGTCAGGAACTTTAAAGTATTTCCCCTCATCATTTTACAAAGTAATGTGCCACCCAATACTCAGATGTAAATTTACCTTCAACAACTTCACTTCATTTTTCTTTACGTACCGTTGACGATGAACTCTTGAAAAAGAATTCAGTTCTGCAAAATATGTTTTGTAAGTTTATCATTAAACGATTCATCTTTTCCAAAATCCTAGAAAAAAAAAACATTTTAAAATATTTTCTCTCACTAAATCTAAATGTTTTACGTATACTAATCAGATTTTAGATTCTTCATGAAATTATTAAACAACGCTTCGCAGGAACTTGAATATGAAATACAACAGCTTTGCTATGTATTTCAAAAATTATAATCATTTAAGTATTTTAAATATTCAAACATTTCAAATATTATCTTATTCTTCATTAATATTTTCTGACGCAAGTTATATAAGGATATATAACATTTTCCAAACCTTTGTGGTAAAGTCAGAAGCAATCATTTTTCAATCATTTTTAAAAATATACAGCACGTTGGTAAAAGTTATCAATTTAAACTGAATTATGAACGGGGAATAGACTACCTTTCCTTCACCAAGAAACATAGAATGGAGAACAGTTAAGACGTAAACGAATAAAATAAATCAAGTACTATCTTATATATAAACGAATATTATAACCGAATTAAATGAACTAATCTGTGAAGGGGCAAAATTAGTTTGTGATAAAATTGGGATCCCCTCAAAAAGCACGAAGAAAAATTCAAAACCAGGATGGGAAATTCGACTGGAAACGCAAATAATAAATCTACCGAAGCAGGCAAAAATGATAAGAGAAAGGAAAGACGTTGGAACATATACAGACAATAACGAAAAAGGCAACACAAGAAAAAAAAGCAATAAGACTTTAGGAAATAAACCAGAAAGTACTGGCGAAAGGAGGAACAGTAAAGAGATATTGACAAAGCGTAAAATAATATAGACAAATCAGGACATTCCAAAACAACGACAGAAAATTCTACCAACAACTTGGAAGAGATGAGACAAAAACATACTTACAACCGAAAGCAAGAGAAACCGAACGATTTTGGACTGACATATGGCTACCAAGAAAGCATAACGAAAAAGCCGAATGGATAAACAATATGACAAAAGAATTAGAAGAGCTCAAAGAAGGCCCGAAAGCGGAAATACACTTCGATTTACTGAAAACGACACTAAAAATATCAAACTGGAAAAGGCCATCATGGAATACATGGTGTCTGGTTAAAATATTTCCCTCCATTCACGACAAACTAGTAATAGAAATGAACAGATGTCTTCAAGGAACACACGTACCCGAATAGATGATCAAACGAAACACAAGTTGTTTTAGAAGAACACCCTCAAGGGACCCCCACAAGAACAACTACTGACTTATAACCTGCCTACCAATGTATGTGAAAAATATTAACACAAATAAGGGAAGATATTTACTACTAGCTAACAAGCCGCAGATTTTTCCCTGAAGAATTGAAAGGATGTCGGAAAGGATCTAGAGGCACAGTACAGTTACTTTACATATATCAGCACATTCGAAACGAGAGCAAGACCTGACGGAAAAATCTAGCTATGGCCTATATTGGCTACAAAACGTTATATATGCAGTCAGGATTAGGGATAGAATTTAATGTTGAAAAAATGTTCCAAGCTAGTAATGAATAGTGGCAAACAATACCTGACGGATGGAACAGAACTACCTTATCAAGACAAGATTAAAACACTCGGAGAAAAAAAAAGAAGCATACTCATACTTGGGCATATTGGAGGCTGACCATCAACCAAATGGAGAAGAAGAATTCAAGAATATTTCAAGAGAACTGCAAAGCTACTCTAGACAAAACTATCTTGCAGAAACTTTATCAATGGAATGAGTACCTACGCTGCAGCCCTCGTTAGATATTCGGGACCCTTTTTGAAGTGGACCAGAGAAGAACCTAAGCAAATGAACCAAAAAACAAGAAAAAGGCATAACATCCCAGAGATGATGTTTACAGATTATATGTTTCCAGAAATGGGGAATGAAGAGGACTTGCAAGCATTAAAGACAGTGTCGACGCATCGATACAACGACTCGAGGACTACATAGAAAAACACGAGGGAAGACTGTTTACAGCAACCATGAATAATAGTGACAACATGAACACTAAGTGAATGACAATAATTAGAAAACAAAAGATGGGAAGAAAAATAATTCTACGGACGTTTTAAACGACTAATAAACAACATCTCACACGTGAAACTCTGGACGTCGCTAAGAAAAGGAAACATTAAGAGAGAATCAGAATCTCTCCTAATAGCAGCACAAAACAACGCCATAAGAACCAATCAAATCAAATCGAGAATAGATTAGACGCAACAAAATAGCAAATGTAGGTTATGTGATGATAGGGACGAAACCATCAATCACATAATTAGCGAATGCAGCAAATTAGCACAGAAGGAGTATAAGACTAAACATGACTGGGTGGGCAAGGTGATCCATAGGGAAATGTGCCAGAAATTTAGATTTGACCATTAGAACAAATGCTATATACACAACCCAGCATATGTCCTAGAGAATGACAAATTTAAACTCTTATAGGACTTTGATATACAAACGGGTCAACTAATCTGGACCAGAAAACCAGACCTTATTATCATCAACAAAAAATGAGAATTTGCAAAATTGTTAACTTTGCTGTCCCGGCTGATCACAGAATAAACCTGAAGTAAAGTGAAAAGTAGGATAAGAACAACGACCTTTCTAGGGAATGGAAAAAAAAAACTATGGAACATGAAGGTGACAATTATACCAATCATGATTAGTACTTTTTGTACTGTTACCAAACGATTATTAAAGAGATTGGAGGACTTGGATGTAAGAGGACGAGTGGAGACTATCCAAACAACAGCATTATTGAGATTGGCCAGAATACTGAAAAATGTTCTAGAGACTTGAGGAGACTTGCTCTCACTGAAACTCCAGTGAAAGACCATCAGCTGAGACTCGTGTGAAAACTCTTAAGGAGTAAATAATAATAATAATAATAATAATAATAATAATCCAGTCGCAAACCATACACTAACGCTGATGTGAAATATTCCAAGGTGTAAAATAATAATAAATATGGATTTGAAGCCAGAATGCAACAACTTATTGAAATTTCCAAGGTAAATGGTTGCTCTTTCATTCGAAATTCTCGCTAATATTATCGATAAAATTTTGTATGAATTTGTTTTAAGGTGTATAATAGGAATTTTAAAATGTTCCTAATTGTTACATTTCTATGGAATGAGAATCCCTCTTACTCATACGTTCTTAAAGGCTAAATATAACTCTTCAACATCTTTTTTCACTTGATATCGTCGAGTATGTGAAAAAGTAAATAAAGCCCTGTTTAAAAATATAAACAAAATAGAAGTCGAAACTCCTCAGTTGAATAAATATGATACAAAAACAATCTAAAAAAATGTATCAGTAAAATTTTATAAGAATAAAAGTAGTGTCACAAATAAAAAAGTCAGATCAATCGAAAAATCTTATTAGAGTAAAAGTTTTAGATGGACTTCAACTAAGTTAAATACTCGAACAGTGTATCATTTTTGTGGGCCACTTAAGTGTCAACTTCCTTAAAGAGTACCAACTAGTTACATGTATGAAAGGAGCACAAATGATAGTCAACTCGTGAGTCTGGTTTAATTGGTTGGCTGTTTGAGTTTTATGGCATATCATCCTTTGTAGATTATTAAAAGCCAAATACACTTTTATACAAATAATCTGTTCACTTTCCAAAAATTAACTTTGGCATGAGTATACAGTTTAATGGTCAAAAACCTTTCTATTTCAAGCTATTCAGTTTAGTCTAATAGTTCTAATTCAAACGATTCAGTTTAGGGAGAAAATACACTCAATGAGACATAGGAGTAAAAATACAAAAAGAAATTTACAACGGACAAGTCTAACAATGCAAGAAGAAAAATAAATCAAAAGATACTGGCAAAAATAGGGAGACTCAAAAGATACAGGGACAGGGTGAAACAATACAAACGAACCAGGACCTTTCAAAACAATGAAATGAAATTCTACCATTAAGCCTATGGAGAATACAAAGGACTAACCAACTACATGATGTAAAGGAAATAATACAGTAAAAGAAAAAATTGATCTGATAGGTTGAATGGATTACTAACAGGAAAAATGAATTCCAAGGACTTGCAGAATGATCCGAGTCAGAAAGACTTCTGGACTAAAAGCAACATTAATGTAAATCCTAGATTAGAAAACACCTGGCCACGATCTCATGCATGGACTATAGTTTCAAAATTAATATCTACTCAGGACACATTGTCTCATCAACTAAGTAAATGTCTGCAAGAAGTATTAGATGCAAATAGATAACGAATAGGAAAACTATCTTGACCCAAATGACCCCAAAAGAAGCAATTTCCAGCAACTGTTGACCGATAACGTGTATAGTTATGATCTGGAAAATCCCAACGACAGTGATAAAAACGAAAACTATTACTCGTCCGAATGCCATGGACTATATCTAGAAGAACAGAAAAAATACTGCCAAGCAATAAGAGTAACAGATATATAGATCAACATAACATCGAGGTGGCTAGATGACTGGAATAATTAGAATTCAGAGATAGAATAAAGACAAACCAAACCCAACCATTGTGAAGATTGACTACAATACAGAAGAGGCTGCTGGAGACCTGATGTGTTTTTTAATGTCAGTCAGACACTACGGAAAGACCACTTGATAATGCTTGTGAGGAAATTCTCAAGCAGTAATATGGTAGAAAGTATTTTAAGAGTAGTAGTAATAATGATATTAATGATAATAATCTTGCAATCACTCAAACTCCTACGAAAAGGCATTAGCTTAAGCTAGTGTAAAAAAGAAAACTCTCAAAGGATTATTTAAGTAATTATTAATAATAACAATCCAGGCTAGAAAAACAGTCCAAGGGTTAACTGATAAAAAGTAAATAGCACTTGCCACGCAGTGGATTTTACTACTGAGTGAAAATAAAAGAAAGTGAAAATACAAATGCTTGAAACTTGCCAATGAACTAAAAAAGCTGTGGAACATTAGAATGGCAATGATACCGCTTGTAGTTGTAAAATAATTATAATAATAGTAGTAAACTGGCACAAACAAGATAATGCAGCAAACAGAAGGTGAGTGTGAATATCAGCGGGAACAATGGTGTAGAGAAAATCTTAGGTAGTTTTACTTAATAAGAAGATAACTTATCAACGATTGGATTTTACTATTCCAGTAGAGCACAGTCAATATTAAAAGGATCAACTGGATTTTAACAGAAAGTTTTAATTGATCATGAATCTGTGATAACAATCATAATAGGAGCGCTCATAACAATTTCCACGTTTTTAGAAAAAAGACTGTGGAAACTGAAGATTCGTGGGAGAAGAATTAAGACTCTCCAAAACACAGTAATATCGGCTAGAATACTCAGAAGTGCCCTGGAGTACTCAGGTGACTTCCTGTCACCCCAACGTCTGGGAAAAGTACGAGTTACAACTGGTGGAAAAATATCACAAGTAGTAAAATAATGTCATTTTGTCTCTGTTTTTATAGATATGTACATATTTGAGTATCTACGATTTACAAATGTAAGGGAATATCATTTTATAATCATTTTTCATTTCCTGATGTCAGAAGAATCTTTTCATGTGCCTCTGCAAGATTTCACAATGTATTGCCGGGAAACTGCAAAAATCCAATCAATTTATCAGGTGTGCTATGAAAGGACAAAAAATATTAAATATTTGAAGGAAGCTAAAAAATTCTTAAGAATCAACAAGAATTATTTTATCATTGTTTTCAAAACTTTAGTCGGTAAAGAAAAAAAAATGTGTATTTCTGCGAAAATATACAAAACGGAAAATTACAGGAAACTGCTGATATAGATTTCATTTTTTACAAATTTCCTTTATTCGATTTAATGTTTCCTTTTAACTTTAATGGAAAATCTTTGAGAAAGGAGTTTAATTTATGTGTGAATGTGGTATTGTTGTTGATATTATTGTTATTATTTTTTTATTATTTTCTCTTGAAAGTTTTCAGTATAACAACACGTAGTGTGATAATGGTAGAATCAGCAATTTAATGATGATGCTATTTATGCAACTGTGTACACATCACGTATATGGCTTATAATGGTAACACACAAAAAGCAGCAAATCATTTGTTAAACAGTTGGGGGTCTCATGAAAATATATCACTAGATTTTTGGAGACTAATGAATTTGACAAATAGGCATTTATTGTTTACTCCCTATGTTATTATTTTAATTTAAACAATAGGTTCCCAATAGTACTTAATACGAAAGACAATATTCACTTCAAATTTTTCATTTCTGTTTAAATTAGGTTTCTAAAGCATTAAAGCAACAAAACACGCCAACTGTTTTTATCAGTACGTAGAACTGACCCAAATGCTCAGTGAATCTTTCAAAATGTCTGCCTTTCTTCACCACTACTGAACTTTGGATCTTCAATTATATATCTGCAAATGCCAAATACACCAGTTAAAAAGTGCCAGGAGTGACCAAGGTCATTACGTAATCCATTACTTATTACACAATTAAACTGTTTGTATTAACACCCTCCAAAATGTGGGTGTCCTGAATAGGACGCTAAATTCCATCTGATGGCAATTTGTGGAGTGTATTGTACCTCTTCACTGCCATTTATGATCGGTCAAATTAACTGTAGGTCAAATTGATTGGTTTAGAAATTATCCAGATTCGGTAGGACTGTATTAAACAAAAAAAATTCTTTAGCATACTCTAACCCAAAAGAGTTAATATGACGCTACAGTGAAAATGATTGTTTTACTTCTTGGCTTAAAATAAGCTTAGCCGAGTTAAACTTTGCTGGAATTCGGGTAACCATCTTGTTTTTAGTTGTGCGATATAAAATCATACCTTCTAAGTAGTAATTTGCTAAACTTTTTGGTTTAGATGGCACCCAATGAGACTCAAACCCACTCGTGAAGGCTTGCAAACCATTAGACTAATCGAGGTGACCACGCCTTCAAAGTAACAAGGTTGCTGTTGTTCATATATTTTCTAGTCATCAATGATTGGTAAATCTGCTGATGATGATGGGAAAGTCTATAAATATTTGCTGATGATCCACTAGGTTTTTCCCCCGCCAAAACAATCCAAAAAACAGCTTTGAAAATAAACCAATCAATTAATCAATCGCTTGTATAAATATTAGAAAATTATGAAATCATGAATAATCGCAAATTTACCAATCGTAATAATAGACGGTTGAACTGGTTTTTGAAAGAAATAGAAATCAATGTTCTCCGAATATAAACTATGGTTTAAACCATAAAGTACTGAGGCGAATGCCTGGCTAATCATTTTGTATGTTTGAAAATTTTTCCATCACTTTTTACAAGAATATTTATACGTTTGATCTGAAATTAGACCCTAAAAATTCGGGAGATGTTGAAATATTATACAAAGACTAGCCAAGTATGATATGAAGATAACACAGCTTGTTATAAGGGAAAAAATCGATTTTATTAAAAAAGAACATTACATCAACCGCTCGCATAATTATTACCATAAAATGAAATAGAGATTACAATGTATCAATTTTCTTTTTTGATAGTATTCTGATAAATTTAAGATTGTTTATGACATATTTACATGGTAATATGTAATGTATTTTTAAAGTTTAAAGTGCATCAGCAATAATGAGAAAAGCAATATTCAACTTCACAGAATGAATTGCCTCATTTTTCTTTTAATTATAAAGTTTTAACTAATTTTAAGAATATCAACTGTTAGTACTCTTGTATATCAGAGCCAAGTTGGCTGGGGCTGTTAAATACTCCTACTGCACCTCTGCAGATAAGTTACTTGTCTGCAGAGGTGGAGTAGGTTTATTTAACTCTCACAACGAGTGTCCTGGATATGATACTACATAATCTAAAAGTGAAGCTTCGGTAATACTGAAGCTTTCTGGAATGTCGAGTACCCCTTCATTGCCTTCGCCCCCAGGGCCACACAGGCCTGAATTGATAGCATCAAACGAGTTTCTATTTATAGGTCAAATAGAATTGTTTGACGTTTAAACTTAGCGCAAATAAATGACTTATGCTATGTCGAATTGATTTAATTAGAAATGTTTGATAATTAAACTGTGTAAACAAATGACTAATGTTTAATTGAATTATTGATTATACATAGCAATATTGGGAACCATTTAACTTTGTTAACAAATACTAAATCAAATTGTTTGAAATAAAACTGTTTCATCATTTAAGTGTTTATAAACAAATGACTGCTATTTAATTGAATTATTTATTATACATAGCGGTATTTGGAACTATTTAACTTAGTTGACAAATGTTTACAAATCATACTTATCTAATATATATGTAGAAATCGTATATGACATTAATTAATCAACGATGGTTGATATGTCATTAAACCCAAACAAACCAAATTGTATATATTTGATACATATGAATAAACCGTATTTGGCATTAAACAACCAACAATGGTTAATATGCCAGAAAACCAAACCAAACCGAACCAATCTTACGTATATTTATAGATTTTTGAAATGATATTATTCTATAAGGTACGAAAAGTTAAGATTAAGAGGATACAATTTACACATGCGTAAATTTAATTCTACTCTGTTGGCCAAATGAGTAGATTGTTTGCCAAAGGTCCGATGGATCAGGATTCAATACCATGTCTAGTCATACCAAAGACTCAAAAATCGGTACTTGTTGCGGCCTTGCTTAACACTCAGCATTATAAGGTACGAATCAAGGGTAAAGAGGAGAAATCCAGGGAATGGAGTATCGCTCTCCCCTCGACCTCGGTGTTATAGCTATTGAAAAGGGAACCATCGGGTCTATCTCATCTAAAGTCACCAAATTTACTTTACTTATTTGTCTCGTGAATATAAAGTACACGATCACAAACACAAACACACACAGCAGTGTTTAGCAGCTAAAGCTTTTATATCGTGTGTCAGTTTTGTAATCTTCCAAAAACGAACGTATTTAATGATGAAATGTTATCATCAAATCGACAATACCCTGTTTAGTTGATAATTTCTAAAATGCTGTCTACCGGCTCTCAAAATTGCCCACGTTAACAATATTAGTTAATCGTCAAATTTATTGATGATATGTCAAAACGTTTCGTTTCTTCATCCTGAAAATTCCATCAAATGATACCTTCAAAAATGTCGAGCACAACATTTTCAAGTTTACAAATAAGTTGAAATATTTTTTTATATTAATCATAAAATTTTATTTGCGATTTTTAAACGTCCTTTGCGTCTAAACGACCAACTCTTTTGAAGAAGATAGATGGAAGGTTTGAAAAATCCACCGTGAGAATTATTTTCTAGTTTTAAATGGTGTTTTCACTGGTAGAATTAGTGTTTCTCGCGTTCAATAAAAAAAAAATTCTTACAGAGTTGTTCATTTAAATACAGAACAAAGCTAAATTTTGCGTGATGGACGTACAAGATTTTCCTGCACGCTAAACTTTGAGCATATTTCTATAATTTTATTTCTCTTGGTGAGGAGCAATATGCATATTGCTTGACCTATTATATTCATTCAACTCTATGAGAAAATGTAACAGCTGATATTTTTTTTAAATATTATTTTTCACATTTTCATGATGTAAGTCATTACGAATACAAAATCTCATCAGACCTCGACTATTTAACATTTCAATTTAAGGATGTTTTGAATTTATAACTACGGTCGTTATAACTTCTCAGTGGAATAAATAAATGAAGTGAAATTGAATGCCGAAGATAGAAACTGTTTTATTAAAGCGTCTCTGTTGATCACGCATTACGTGACTTCTTGTTGATACAGGCCACATAGAGAATAGTAAAGGCTTGACCTAGACTTTTATCATATTTGCCTAAAGACATACATGTGAGTCAAATATTTTTTTCAGTAAACCAGAGGTTATATTCGTATAAAGTTCACAAAGGAGGAATATAATTTCAGTGCAATTTAAACTGTAGAGCAACAGCATGAAGTCGATTCAAGTTTTCATAAACACGTTAAAGATATTTTGAGCAAATCTTCATAAGATTTTTAAAGAATAATGTTCAGTTTTCATATTCACTAAGACTGATTTTGTTTCACAAATGAAGTAAAATAAAAATAAGTGATTCATCAAATATACAGTTTATATAATGTGTATGTGTATTATTTTGTTGTATCTAAATGTTTAAGACGCAAGGCTGCACACAAGAAGTAAAACACATGCAGCGTAAAATATATTTATGTTTCCACGTGAAGACTAAGATAATGTTTATAAAGGAAAAGAAGGCCCAATTATGAAACTATGTGGCTGACCAATAAATTTCGATATGGCTCTTGCTCAATAGTTTGTTTCATAAACTTCTGACAAAATTCTCAATGATTGTCTAAACAGTAACTCAGAGGTTTTTTGCTCCACGCAGTCCATTTAATATTAAGAGCGATTAATACTAACAATGCAGGGCACTGCTGGAGAAGCAGGGACGAGTTCATAAGTGAGGTACTCCTACGGACCCCCACTTATGGCCGAGCAGCTCGAACGTACATACAGCAGCTAGGTGAGGATGCGGGATGTAGCCCTGAAGACCTACCAGAGGCGATGAACCATAGGGAGAAGTGGCGAGAGAGAGAGTCAGGGATATCCGTGCAAGCGGCTTGACATGATGATGATGATGATGATGATGATGAATACTAACAATACAAAATAGTTCATGTTCAATACCTAACAATATTTTAAGCTACTCTATGCGAAATTTGCCTGGTCGGCTGGAACTGTAGAATACACCGACGCCACCTCTACAGAGGGGAAAGACCTCACAATGAGTTTCCAAATTATGACACTGAAACATCTGATGGTGAGGTTCTAGTAATGCTGGAGATTTGGGGAATGCGGAGTAACTCTTGATTGCCATCAGTCCTAGATACACTCGGGCAAGGAGTAGTTGCTCCTGATAGGGTCATATCTATGGGTCAAATAGAACTAAACTGCGTACTTATGCGAAACTGAATAGCTTAAAATAGAACAGTGTTGACATTTAACTGTAAGCAAGCAAAAACTACACTTATAATAAACTGAATTGTTTGAATTAGAACTATTTAACTAAAATGAATAGTTTGAAATAGAAATATTTTTTGACAATTGAGCTGTATACTTATGCAGCGTTTGTAGCCTGGCTTAATCTCATAAAAGCACGCATCCCTACGTAACTATAACACATACACGCATACGCACACACCCACATACATTCACACACTTACAACCACACGTAAACATACATACGAAATCCTAACGGTTTTTGTCGGTATTTTTTTCGTATTTATTTAATTTTTGATTCATTTCATTTTCTTAACTGCCTGATGATCGTTGTTTTACAAAAAAAATCATGAAACCAAGGGTTCGCAGTCTATATTTCATGAATTAAATCTATATATCTAATATATATATATTTATTATTATTATAGCTGAAAACATTACCATGTTTTCTTAGTAGAGTATAAAGTTAAGAATCGAGAAAATTAATATCTTTAATAACTTAAAGCATATTTTATCCAATAGAGTAAACTTAAATACATTATAACTAAGTTCATTTCTCCATTAAACACTGAAGGGATATAATTTCCGTAAGAATATCTTCATTTAAAAGGCAAATGGAAATATTCAAATAAAGTATATTTTGGTTCAACATCAATTTGATTGAAGTGTATTGCTTCAACATGGATCATTGTGGATATACGCAATTTCTATAAAATTTTCCCTATAATTTTCTCATCTTCTTCACTGTTATCTGTTCGGAGAAAGATTCCCAAGAGTAAATTTCATTTCTAACTTGCACACGGTTGCCAAAATTGTCAACGTCCTCTTCAACGAGTCTTTCTCAAGTAATACTCTTTACTCTACTAACCCATGATGTAATGGAAATTATTGTGAATTCAGAGCTATCCTACATTTAGTATGGCTTTCAAACTGATGTTAGGTACCTTATTCAGCCCTAATATTTAACAAAAACTTGTAAAGCACGTGAGAAGAATACGCATATTGGGAGTCTCAATATACACGGGACCCATGTGACTGCTAATAAAACTAATAATAATAATTTTGTGCTCTTTTGTGTTTCAGATTTGAAAATAGTATGCTATAACAATAATTAATTCTCGATCACAATGCCTACGACAAAAGAGGAAAAATATTTTGCGTCACAACTTTTTTGGAGACAAAATCATTCAAACTTGTCTTAAAATAGATGCAATCCATTAATATGATATAAAAAAAATAAAAACCTATCATTTTCATGTCTTTAGCTCAAAGGATGCATTTTTACCGGACGTGTTCCAAATAACCGCTATTGCTCTTGTCTCAGTAATAAATCATTATCATATTAATGGGTTGCATCTATTTCGAGACACTCTCTTACTTTCCTAAGAAATAAAATGCAAGATGAAAACTAACAGCTTCAGCGGTAATTTGAATAAAACATCTGATTTCATATTCAACTTCGATAATAATTATGTCATTTACTTATTCAGCTCTGTTAGTGGAGCAGAAAATACGTCAACTAAACCCAGAAAAAAACAGATTTCCTCTATATCACACAAACGTATATCAGGTGGTGATGTTCTGACCTGCAGTGATAATACTCTTTAAGTTCCCGTCCATGGGACATATATTTTAAAAATATTGATAAAGTTTTATTTGATATCATATAAGTGTGAATAAATTATTAGGATTTCACATCAATACTTGAAACCATACAACAAATGACTATAAATATTTTACTTAATATGAGTCTTTCCCATCAGCTCTAACACAGTTTTTCACGGGGGTCTGAGTGACAGCATTACTCTTCGAAGTATCTAAGCCTATTCTAGTGGTCTTGGTGATTTCAATTTCTCCTCTAATTCCAGTTATTCGGGGCACTTTTCAAGATTTTTGGGAATCTTCCCAACAACAATTCGTATCCCAGTCACAACTTCTCCGGCTCCTTGGCTAGATCCAGCTTTTCACTAGCTTATTACTTTTTTTTTTATTTTCAGTGTTGTTCGTTATTATTATTATTATTATTATTATTATTATTATTATTATTATTATTTTCTGCTTTACTTTATGTTTCATACAATCCTTTGTTGAGTCTTTACCTCTCAGGTTTATTGTAAGGGAAGGTGGTGATATTTTTATTATCTTTGTAATTATGTTCTTTTCTTTTTTTGCAGTCGCTTTTGAGTATTACTCTTCTTATAATTTTGATAGAACTCTCCAAATGAGAAGAATAGTTTTAGAAAAAGCAATTTTTTTGATCCATGGAGGGTAGGACTTTCAAGTATCTTGTAAATATCTTTATCTGATCCTTTCTATTCATACCCCAGCCTCCCATTATTTTTAGTGTTGTATAGCCATAGCCATAATCATAATAATAACAACAGTACATATACATTTGAAAACACAGTCACATAAACACACAGGTGAACTCCGTTGTTCAGGTACGAACGTTTTATTAATTTCTGACTTCAGTTTTTCGACACGAAGAGAGAGACAAATCTTAAAAGTATTTTGTATCATACTATGCTAACATCTTTCACTGGCCGAAATCAAAATCTATGCCCCAATGGCAGGAACTCAACTCTCGACTTCCATCGTCCAACCTCAAAATCCCAACTGCCTGGTCAGACCCCAACTTCTCCACACCATGGTCGGAACGTAACTGAATCTTTTCAAAATCGTCCTAATTCTCAGCCCATCCCTTCTAGGCATGATGTCATCCACACTCCAGCTCCATTTCCTGTCTGGGTGTTTTTATGACAATCGTGATTGTCATATCCTTTGCGCACGAGCATAAACTGTACCCAATACTATGCACGTGAACTCTAAACCCGAATAGCTAAAAGTCCAACCAAACTGAATAATCAAATATAATTTATGAAAAAGGATTAAAATTTTAAAAAATCATTCCTTAATTATATAACACTAGTACGGTAGTAGTTTTAAGGCTTCATTTCTTTCTCCAGTTCTTCGTATTTATTAGTTTTTATACTATTTGACTGATATTTTATAATCTGTTGGTAGTGACATAAGAATGAGATTACTTGTTTTTTATAGACTTAATGACTAAAAAACGCCAATTCAATTTACTACCATTCAATCAGTTTAGATACCAAAGTGCCAGAGAATTGCAGCTTCCTTTGCGTCAGTCATTTGTTCTTGTCGGTACATATAACATTTGTCAAATTTCAGTTTTTCATTCTATTTGCAAATTTTCCATTGAATATAATATCTGATTTAATCATGTCTCTTTTGTAATACATCGGTTTTCGGTTTGGGCAAGCGGACACAAAATAGTCAATAGATTGTAGGAACGATCTTGATCTATTTTTTCTTATGCTAGCCCTAATTTACATCGGTTTTAATCATATAAGCTTCATAATATCTAGTTGGAAGCCTCTGGTCCTATGCTGCTATTTCTAGGCCTGTCTAAAACTTTATGCGTATATTCCATGATAGGGACTTTGTTCCTATGCCTTTTTAAATTTATTTAGTTCATGTGCTTTTGTCATGTTATATGTTTTTACTACATATGTTGCAAAAACTTGTATGTCTATATTTTCGGTGTTAAAATGAATTGTCGAGCAAATTTACTGCTTTTTTTTTTCTAACTTATTTTTTTCTTTTCCTTCTAAGCATTTATTTAATTCTATGCTGAATGTTTATTATGTCACAAGTCTCCTTTTTTTGTTTTTCTCTTGATGTACAGACGTTCTATATCTGCTCTTGGGGCAGGCATTCTACAGACTCTTATTAGTTTCCTACTTTTTATTTCCGGTAACGTCCAGTTTATTATACTAAAAATGTATGTCACTCCTGGTATTTCTTGGATATCAGCTGCAATAAATTTATTATTTGCATTTCTGCCGTTCTAAATATCGCTCTCATTCTCCAAAATAATCATTTTCTTATTCTTTACTTCTTTTAAAGTAAGATTTATACAATTCGATTCTTTAACTCCTAAGTAATTATATTGTCTTCTAACTCAGTCATTTTTGTGTTTAAAACTAGATCATTTTAAAATGTTACTTGCAAGTCTTCCTTAAATATGACCAGCACACATTTTTTCACATTGTATTATCACTTAATCTTTTCACAGTGCTTAATAGACTCATCAGTCCGTCATCATTTTTTGCATAAACTTTACCTTGCCCTTATAGAATATTTCTTTTATTTATTTATTTTAGTTGTAGTGTTTTTTAGACCTATCGATAGAATTATGAGATTCTACAAAAGGAAGAGGAGAAAGTGAGTTCTTTAGGAAGATTCTAGTGTTAATATTCTGCTTATAAGTTTTGATCAAACATTTTCATGGATTAATTCGTAGTTTCTATGTCATATTTCCTTTTTGTATTTAAATATTTTAGTTATAAATGGGTATATACTTTTAAAAAGCTAAGTACTTTTAGAATCAATCTTGAGGTCAACAATCAAAAGATATTTTGCCGTTTATCCAAGTCATCCTTTGATATATTTTTTTGGATTGACAGTTTTCTGTGATCATCCTATTTATGAGGAGCTGTTTTTGCCACCACACGTTTCTGTTTGCATCTATTTTGTTGTAAAATGAAGTTGTTCTTAAATCCTTTCAATCTAACTATTCTCTCCATAAGATTAATGTTAATAATTTATGTTGTGGAAAGGAATATAATGGGTTTGTATTTTTTTCTTGTGTTTTTTTTTTGCATTTATTCCTCTTTAGTTTTTGCTTGTAGTATTGTTCATCAATCTATGAGTCAATCAAGCATTTTTCCAGTTTCTTTAATAATATCTGAAGTGAGTTTCATCGTTTGTTATTTGAGCCAGAGATTTGTTATATTATCTGTTCCACAAGACTTCCATTTATGCGTGCGTTTACGTGTGTTTGTCATCACTTCTGTTGAACACGGTCCTATCAAATATATTCGTACATTTTGGTTTATAATCTTTATAAGTGCATTTTCTATATTCAACCAGTCCCTTTTCATCCGTATTATTATCATTACTATCATTTTTCAATAATATCTATAAATAATATCTTGACTCCTAGATGGTCTTTCACAACTAGTGACTCTATTATAGTCTCCAGGACTCCTCGCAGTATTCTGGCCGTTCTCAACAATGCTGCAACTTGGATAGTCTCCAATCGTCCTCCATCTTCCATGTCCTCCAGTCCCTTTAATAATCCTTTAGTTACTGTACCGAATGGCCCACTCACAATTAGTATAAGAGACACCTTCATGTTCCATGTTTTTCTTCAACTCCTTAGCAAGGTCAAGGTACTAATATTTCTTTTCACATTCTTTCAGTTTTATTCTTTGGTCAGCTGGTACAGCAAAGTCCATAATTTTGGAAGTTCTCTTTTTTTGTGGATTACTATAAGATTTGGTCTTCTGGCCGGGATTAGCTGATCTGCTTATTTGTCAAAGATCAATAGGACTTCGTGTGTGTCATTCTCCATGACAGCTGATGTGTTGTGCATATACCATTTGTTCATATTGTCATATTTAAAATTTTGGCACATCTCCCTGTGGATCTCCGAGTCCAGCCAGTCGTATCCTTCTGTGATAATTTGCTGCATTCGCTTATTATGGGATTCGTGGTTTCGTCTCTATCACCACGTAACCTACATTTGCGGTGTTGTTGCGTCATATCAATTCTCGTTTTAATTTGATTGTTTCGTATGGTGTTTTGTGCTGTTATTAAGAGAGACTCTGTGTTTTTTCTTTAAATGTTTCCTTCTCTTAGCTACGTCCAGCGTTTGTCGTGTGAGATGTTGCTTATTAGTCGTTTAAAGGGTCCATAGAGCTATTTTTCTTCTCATTTTTGTTTCCAACTAATTGTCATTTTGTTGGTCATTGTGTTGTCAGTAACGAATTTGATGACTGTAATCAATTCTCCTTCATGTTTTTCTATGTAGTCCTCAAGTCGTTGTAATGATGCGTCAACAATGCCTTCAATCGTAGCAAGTCCTCTTCCTCCTTCTATTCTTGATTCATATAGTTGGTCAGCGTCGTCTCTGTGATGTAATACCTTATGCATGGTCATTAGTTTTCTTGTTCTTTGGTCCATTTGCTAAAATTCTACTCTGGTCCACTTCACAAAGGGTCCGGAATATCTAACTAGGGATAAAGCCTAGGTATTTATTCCTTTGATAGGTGTTTGTGCTAGATAGTTTTGTCTCGAGTTGCTTACAATTTCACCTGAGATATTCTTTCAAAATTTTGTCTTTCATCTTCACTTCTTCGATGGTATTCACATCCAAGATAACCAAGTATTTAGACGTTTCGTTTTCTCCAAGCATTCTTATCTTGTCTTCAGTTGGTAGTTCCGTTCTCTCTGTCAGATGACCTTTGCCACTTTTCATTACTAGCATGGAACACTTTTTTACGCCAAATTCCATTCCTATGTCCTGACTGTATATTCTAATTGCGTGTACTAGAATTCCTAGTTCTTTTTTATTTTTTGCAAATAGTTTGATGCCATCATGTACATTAGGTGATTGATCTTTTCTTGCGATTTATTAGGTTTGAATCCGGCTGTGCATTTTCTGAGTATGTGGTTAAAGGGCATCATAGCAATCTTGAATAGTAAAGGTGAGAGTCCATCACCTTGAAATATACCTCTTTGGATCTTTGCTTCAGCTAAGCTTCTTCCTCCTGCCGTAAATTCCACTCTCAAGGTTTTCCTGATTTTCTCGTTAACGTTCATGACTTCATGTGATATTTTGTACGTTTTGAGGCGGTTTATTTTCCAGCTTTACGCGATAATATCGTATGCCCTTTTGTATTCAATACAGGCTATAGCTAGATTTTTCCGTCTGGCCTTGCTCTCATTTAGGACATATTGATATTTGTAAAGTAACTTTGCTGTGCTTCTAGATCCTTTGCGGTGTCCTTTCTGCTCCTCAGGGAAAAAACCGCGAGTAGTAAATCTCTTCCCGTATTTGTGCTGCTAATATTTTCCACGTCATTGGTAGGCATCTTATGGTTCTGTAGTTGTTCTTCAGCGATTCCTTTGTTTGAGTCCGTGTGTATCAATGTGGTTCATCCTTGGGTCATCCATTCGGGTACTTGTGCTCCTTGTAGGTATCTATTCCTTTCTAGTGCTAGTCTGTCGTGAATGGAGGTGAACCAGAAACCATGTATTCCATCATGGCCTGGCATTTTCCAGTTTGATATTATTAGTGTTGTTTTAAGTACATCGATTTGTATTTCCGCTTTCGGACCTTCTTCCAGCTCTTCTAATTCCTTTGTCATATTGTTTATCCATTTGGCTTTTCCATTGTTTGTTTGGTTGCAATATTTTTGTCGGGAAATTGTTCGGTTTCTTTTGCATCTGGTTGTTAGTATGTTTTCGTAACATCTCCTCCCACTTGTTGGTAGAATTTTCTTTCGTTGTTTTAAAATGTCCTGTTTTGTCTGTATTGTTTTACCCTTTGTCGGTATCTCTTTAATCTTCCTTCTTTCGCCATTACTTTCTGGTTATTTCCTCAAGTTGTACTGTTATTTTACCTTTTGTATTGCTTTTTTCCTTTTTGTCTCTACCAGTTGAAGCGTCTTTGCTTTGTTTTATTATTTTAGTCTGTTTTCGTTGATATTTTATCTGTGTTTACAGTCGAATTTCTCATCCTGGTTTTGATTTTTTCTTCGTACTTTTTGAGGGGATCCCAATTTACTCATAATCTAATTTTTCCCCTGCATAGATTACTTCATTTAATTCGTTTATATTATTCGTTGATATATAATGTAGTTCTTGATTTATTTTATTCGTTTCTCTCGTAACTGTTCTCCATTCTATGTTTCTTAATGATGGGAAAGTAATCTTTTCACTGTTCATAATCCTCTTTAAATTTCCTTGATTTATCATTTGTTGTTCTATTAGTATTTGCTCTGGGTTGTTAGGTTGGACATTGTTGGGTTGTGTAGTTTTTCTATTTCTGCCTTATTTTAAGACTATTTCTGAAAAGGCTGCTTATATTTTATTAGAGTTTAAGCGCCTGATGTTTTTCCGGTTGTATTATGGGCGGTAACTGTAGTTAGCGCTTTTAGACTGTATCAGGTGCGTATTTTCTATCGATTGAGAGAGGCCATGAGCCATATAGAGATTAGTGCTGTAAAGTTAAACAAATCTTTCGTGATTTCGAAATAGTGTAGATGAAAATGACTTTGGGAATTAAAAAGTCCTCGTTTAAAATACAACATTTGACCAAAAGATTTTACGAGTAACGGAAAATCAATGTTTTTTAAATCACAGACATTTCACTGGCCCGATTTTCTTCGAAAACCACACAGCGAAGATTCGTTCATCTCCCCTAACAGTTAGATGCTTGCCATCTAACTAGTGATGGGAAGGACATTTTTTTTTTAATATTGTCTAAGAAATAAACGTCTCGTGATATTCGAGAATCTTTCATTCTAAAGTTTTTTTCTTCTATTTCATTCTCCTAAGTTCTAAATACACTCCCTTCATAGTAAGCAATGTGGTAAATTTTTGTGATTTCTAAATAGTTTACCCGAAAATAATTTTGGGAATTAAATTTTTTTATTATTATTATTATTATTATTATTATTTACTCTTTGAAAGTTTTTCACATCAGTTTTAGCCGATGAACTTTCACTGGAGTTTGAGTGACAGCAAGTCTCCTCAAGTCTCCAGGACTCTTTTCAGTATTCTGGCCGTTCTCAATAATGTTGAAGTTTGGATGGTCTCTATTCGTCGTCTTACCTCCATCTCCTCTAATCTCTTTATAATCGTTTGGTAACTGTACGAAAAGCTCCAATAACGATTGGTATAATTTTCATCTTCATGCTCCATAGTTTTTTCAATTCCATTTCAAGGTCGAGGTACTCATCCTTCTTTTCACATTCTTTCAGTTTTATTTTATAGTCAGCGAGTACAGAGAAGTCCACTATTTTCCAAGTTCTCTTTTTCTGTTGATTACTATAAGGTGTGGTCTTCTGGCCAAGCTTTGTTGATCCGTTTGTATGTCAAAGTCCTATTGGAGATTATGTGTCATTGTCTATGAGAGATGCTGGGTTGTGCAGATACCATTTGTTCTTAAAGGTCAAATTTGAATTTCTTGACCATCTTCCAGTGGATCACCATACCCACTCACAAGTGTCTAGTCTTATAATCCCTCTGGGCTAATTTGCTGCGTTCGCTATCATGCTGTAGTCTAGATGGTGTCGATTCATCCTATAATTTCCAGTACTAATAAAACTTAAGTCTAGTCTCCTTGTTGCGATTCGGTTATTCTATTATTATCATTCATCGCAAGTTTTTCGTAGCACCGTAAGCTGATTGATTCCCAGCGAAAGCAAGTCTCAATGACTTTTCGTATTCTGGCCGATCACAATAAGGCTGTATTTTAGACGTTCTCAACTTGTCTTCCTATTTCCATCTTTTCTGCCTCCTTACCAATATTTTGGGGATCGTTCCGAGCGCACCACTTAAAATTGGTATCACCATCACGATGTAGATAGCTATTTTAATTCTCTGGCTAGGTCTAAGTACTTGCCTCTCTTTTTGTTTTCATTGATTTTCACTCAATCTTTCGCTGCAACTGCAAAGACCACTATTCCCAAGGTTTCCTTTTTTATTGACTATCATTTGGTCTGATCTTTTGGGCGGGAATAGGTAATCTGTTTGAATCGTAAAATACAATAGAATTCCGTGTGTATCATTATCCAGTGCAGATTCTGTTTTGTGCTTGTAGCATTTTGTAGAATATTTAAATTTAAATTTCCTGCACAATTCCCAGTTGACCACCTTCCCCAGTCTTACATTCTTTTGCAATAATTTGCTGCATTCGCTTATTATGCAATTAATTGTTTCGCTTCTATTACTACATATACAATTCTTGCTATTCTGTTGTGTCCTCTCAATTTTACTTTAAAATTAATTGTCATTTCCTTACGCTGTCTGCCCTAATCTGGTTTACTTAATTTATTTGAACGTGTTTTATCGGCATACGTGAAGTCACCTCTTTTTAATTCACAAACATTTAGTGTGGTGCAAACTTATCGTTAAGGCAGTGCTTTCTTATTCTCACATGGGAAATACCATTCATAAATCAAAGCAATCCAATTTACTAATTGTTACTCAGGTAGATCTTACTATCGATCACAGTTTAACGAATTAATCAATCTTTCCTTTATGTCTTTCAGACTTGCTCATTTATTCTCAATATCTCGTTTATATTCCATGGTATCTAGTTCATTTATAGATAATCATTTGAAAAAAATCTTGTTCTTTTGCATTCTCTTTCTGACACATTTGTTTTTATTTCGCCCAATTGATATTAGTAATGCCTGTGGGCTTATTAAACTTATCACCCACCAAATCCTTGTTCTCAAACAGTTAACCCGCTTCCCATATTCGTATTTTATCTTAATATTTTCATTATCTTTCTTGATTTAATAACTACATGGCTCAGTGTTAATCCCATTCAGTTTCCTAAGAAACATTATCTTGGCACTCTGATTTTTGCTTCTTTTTTCATTCGGTTTGGTATTACGTTCTCTTCATTTTATTCTTTTAATTTAAATTTATTTCTTATATTTTTAGTCCCCCATTCCTTTCTAATCCATCTTGTCTAGAATGATTATTCCTGTATCGAATAAATCTCAGTCTGCCTTTTTTTTTTCTTTTAGTAATAAAAGAATGAGCGAGAAACAGGCTTGCACAATCATGCACATACCCCCCTTTTATTCATGAATATTTTTTTTCATTTTGTTTCTATGATAAAACTGGTAGAGAATCACCGCGTGACACAGTTCATTAATACTTCTATTACACGTATTTCTGCTGAGTCAAATTCTACATTATAATAAATGGATTTTACGAGGTGAATTTCCAACTAAAAACTCTTGCTGGAAAGCAAATCGAGGTGGCTTATTTGCCGCTATGACATTTTGTTTAGATTTATTTCATTTAATGTCAAGAGTAAATTATACTTTCTAAATACGGTAACTGGTCCAGGACTGAATTACGCATGATTCTGAAGAATTGTTTATAGAGCTTCAATTTTTCTTTTAGCTGGCCATAGCATCATGACACCTTATCCTCAAAAAGTACTCAAATTACAAGCTATTAATATAATTTTTAATTTTGAAATTCTGTTATCTTATCTGATATGAAATATAAATGTTTATTTCAAGATTTGATTAAGTGAGCGATTAGTTAATGACATGCAAACTGGTCTAGAGGCATTTTATGCCTTGACGGTAGGGAATCGCGTTAATTTTTCGTTAATATTTACATTATGCAGTTGTTTCTCGAGAGGTTTTGCACATGGCCCTATTGATTTCAGATCCATTTTAAGCATAGATAGGACTCCAGACGGATGAATAGTAAATAGTTTTTTAATTGGTACTACCACAGCGAGTCGGGGTGGGCATGAGAGTAATTGAAATACTTAGTACTCAACATTCTTCAGATCTACATTTTCAAATGACGTTTAGTTTCATATTCAAAACACAGATATTTTGCCTTTAACAATCCATTTCTAACTTTTCCAAAGTCATAGTATTAAACTGCAGATATAATGAGAATAGTTTTCTTATCATACAGTAAACTAATGGAACAGTTTGATTTTCAACCGATAATTGGAATTATATAAGATACTTTTCTTAGGAGAAACCAAAATGCTATTATTTTTTTGTTGAAGACCAGTAATCAACTATACATTCTTTAAATATGTAGTTTAAAAGTGTAATCACCAACTTTCTTATTGTGACTTTATCCGATTCAAGTAATTTTTTAAATTTATTAGATTGCTATTGTTTCATAGTGATGAAATAAACGAAGGATTATATTTCACCTGGTGTCGTCATAAAAAAGCGATGTCTCTTGATAATGAGAACACACACACACACACACACACACACACACACACACACACACACAAACATGCATATATATAGAAGTGTATATAAATATACGTGTGTGCGTGTATGTGTATGCATGTGTGTTTAGTTCATACTAGGCACAAATGGATTAACATAATGTACTTGTAAGATACATTAGTTTAAGATATCCTCTGCTTCGAGCGCAGCAATTGAACTTTTGTGACGCCCTGGCAAGCCTTCCAATACAATGGAATTGATTATTTTGGAGAATATTTTTTTAGCAAAAACAAAATAAACAAAATATAAACGCTATATATATATATATATATATATATATATATATATATACATATGCAAATTTCATTAAACATAATAGACATTTTATGCCTACATATTTTCTTCTGGATCCGTTCGAATTCCCGTATTACTTTTATCGTATTCGGGGGGAATTGATTTAGGTATTGTCCATAGTTGTATGTATCCCAAATACTTTCTGCCAGACTTTGGGCCATCATCCATGATGTAACTTTTGTTTTAGCAAATTACTACTGTGTAAGGACGTCTTTGCTGTTGAAAATTATGGCGTTTGCTTTTAAATATAATTCTGTAAATAGTGCCAGTAGCTAAAGACATTAGCACTGGTTTGAAAATTAATTCTATTAAGTGCTGGTTGCAGGTTTCAAATATATAGTGCTTTGTAATAGACTCTCCTCTGATGATGGCCCAAAGTTGGGCAGAAAGTACAAGGGATACATACAACTATGGACAATACCCAAATCAATTCCCCCCGAATACGATAAAAGTAATACGGGAATTCGAACGGACCCAGAAGAAAATATGTAGGCATAAAATGTCTATTATGTTTAATGAAATTTGCATTAACGAAGAAATGCTGCGTAAATATACATATACACACACACACACTCTCACACACACACACACACACACACATATATATATATATATATATATATATATATATATATATATATATATATATATATATATGTGTGTGTGTATATATATATATATATATATGGGGGGATAATAGAGAGATATAACGTTGATTGTTTTCATTTCTTTGTATCCGACACTTTATTAGTAGTATTATTGCATGTAAAAATATTTGAATTAACATTTTCCCTTGACATCATTCCATGCCATGATACTTTATAAGGGCGTGTGGAGATACATTGGTGCATTTTTGCTTGAGTAATATCTAAAACTATGATTAGTTTCTCTTTTAAAGAATCTCATTTTTGAATGAAACATGGAAAATCGAAAACATTTATTTGATATTATCGATACAAGTGATATTGCATCTGAAATCACTTTATACACAGTTATTGAATTTGATTTTGGTTCTTTATGACACAGACAGACGATATGAATGATAAACAAGAAAATTTTACAGAAAAAATACATCTGACTCAAAGAAAGAAATCTCACCTTGTTTTTCCCATTTTCATTTGGATATATGTTCATTTTTATTTTCTTGCTTTATGATTTGTTTTTATTCCACTGTTTCTGAGATTCCACAAAAAAACAGAATAAGATAAAGTAAAAATAGAAGTAAATGTATTTATCTCCGTATGAAGATATTTTCCTTCCGAAAGAAAAAGTGATAATTCTTTTTCTTTGGATTTGATAGAGCAAATCTTTATTCAGTCATAGTGCACTCTCTAAATGCAATGCATTTCGAAGTGATTTTAATTCACTTAATTATTTGTTTATTGCCTTTATCATTTTCCGTTGTTATTTCTTGTCAGAAATGAAATAGGATTTCCACTTTCCTAATGACAATCTATGGAGGTTCTTTTTATAAAAGTTTTTATGTTTTTATATTTTTCATTTATTTACTTTTTTTTTAATTCATTTTTTTTTTCAATTACAAAAGTTATCTAAATTTGTCAACACTACATACTGAGATTCCGATAGGGATTGAGTTATTCATTCAGTATTGAATAAACGTCAGTTTGTTTGCTTTCATTTAATTATTTCATTGAAATTTTTTAAGTCTGGAAACCAAGATAAAATCGTTAACCCTCATGAGAATCAAAACTCTAACATCACTTACATTTTCCGAAAAAAATGCTCTTTTTTTTGGTAGAAATAAAGATGTTTCTTTTAGTTTTAAAATGTTCCAGATAAAATAAATATTGCATCATGAATTATTTAATTTTTTATACTTGAAAAACAATCTGCTATACTTTTTGCGATTAAGATATCGAGATAAAACTATGATTAAGATTAACTTTGCCAGGTAAAAAAAAAATTACCATCATGCAATCTTTGCTGGTAAAATAAATACTAATAAATTATAATTTTATGAATTGTCTTTAAATTAGAGAATAACCATGAATACGTGATCGTAAATCATCAACCCATTTATCAAATTAAAAATTCAAATCAATGATGCAAGAGTGAATATGATAAACAACACCGTTGTTGCATTCAATCTTTTATTCAGCTTTCTTCTCATTGATCGTTTTTGTATTAGTCATTTGAAAATATACATTTTTTATAGATTTTAGCATGTGTTAGATTTATAGTATAAGTATAAGGCTAAAGAATATTATCATTTTATCCGTAATTATTAGCTAAATTGAATCATTATGTTTTATGTATAAAGAAACATCAGTCCGAAAGGTTCCTTGCCCGAAAATAAACAATTACTTCTCCCACGTGTTTTCCCCTTGATATTTTTAGATTTGCATAAAATTGTGATTTTAATTAAGCTTCCTTGTCTCTGCACGACCAGAATTTCAAAAGCATTTTGAGTTCGAAAATATTTCTTTCAAGACCTCGCAAAAGGCATAATCCGGTGCTTATGGCAGCACTGAAGAGTTTCTGATAGTTATATCTACAGCTGGTCAGTTTAGTATTTTACAGGATATGATAGCTGCATATTATTTATCATAGTTTTTATAAATTCAACAGTCTTTAATTAACACCGTGTTTTCAAATAATATTTGATTTGCATAAGTGACAAATAAGGAAAGAATACAATTAATAAGATAATCTTATATCTGAAAAGACACTGATCTATCTCTGTTTATCATCTGAAAGTATTCTTTGAACTTAGTGTTAATAGGTTATTTGTTGACTGAATTTCTGAGACGAAGCTTAATGATTTTTATCATTAAGGTTTGTTGGATTATTGTCTTCATCTATCGTGTTATTTCCACATCATTACGGCCAATATGTCCTCCAGCCTTCTTCAGGTCATTGTCGAACTAGGGAACCTACTCGGGCTTTCGAAATACGTCTTTTATCAAATCCACGGGGATCACCTGCGCTGATTTCGTTAACCATAACCGGGTACAAGTGTTAAGAATTCCTGTATCGTCATTCGCCTGCAGCCAGGATTGAACCTGCAACCAACAGATGTTTATCTCCTTAGAGGTTTAGGGAACCAACGTTCGTAACCATTATGTTATGTGTCCTGCTGGACAGTTTAGAGTGAATTTTTGGGACATATAAACCTAATGCCCTTACATGAGTAGGATTTCTACAATTATGTATGATTGTTACTTGTCCTCATATCCAGATTTTTTTTATCTAGACTTTTTGATTATTCGTTTAGGTGTTGTATTCATCTCTATTCTTGGTCAACTCAACAGTCTAACATATGTGCTGATTCCTTAAGTTGTCTAATCTTCCAATGTTGTTCTCTATCAGTGATTTTAACTTCATCCTATAAGAGCTGATAGTTTCCCTTTTCCTTCCATATATGGTCCGCCATACCAGACATTTCAAATTCACCACGTACTATTGCTTTCAGATGTTCTTCTAGCCTTAATTTTAGTGGGTGACCAGTCTCGCCTTTGTATATTTTACCAAATGAAGTCTCAACATGAGCACAGGTAAAAATTCATGCATAAAAGTAGTAATCCTAGTCATGTTAGTCCCAAAAATTCACTGTAAAACCTTCGGTAAGACAGCGTCATTGTTATAGGCATTGGTTCCCTAAGTTTCTTAGGAGACAATCATCTGGAGATTGTAGGTTCAATCCTGACTGAAAGTGAATAACAATAAAGGAATTCTTAACTCTTGTAAGCGGTTATGGTTAACGGAATCAGTCCAGGTGACTCCGTGGATTCAATAAAGGACGTAGTTCGAAGTTCCGTGTAGGTTCCCGTGTTCGGAAAACACCTGAACAATGTCGGAGGACATATCGACGGAAACGTTGTGAAAATAGCAATAAAGATGAAACTATAGTCCGAAAACACTTAATGATAAAAATAGGTTATTTGTGTAGATTTCAGAGAAGCTTGATAATTATTGTTACTTAGAATATTCGGACTACTGACCTTTTTCTTTATTGTTATAATCACAACTTTTCTTCCGATATTCTTCAGATGTTTCATATCGAACTTGGGAGTTAACTTAGAATCTCGAACTGAACCTTTTATTTGAATCACCGCGGTAAACTGTTCCAATTATGTTAACCATGAGCAGGTATAAGTTTTAAGTTATAGTTAGTATTCCTTGTTATTTTTGCCTGTTTTTGGGATTGAAACAGAAACCTCCAGATAATTAACTCTAAACAAATAGGTTGTTTTGATAATATTGTCAAATTTTAATATAAACTGTATGAATTCTATTCTAAAATATTACTTTAATAGAAGATGTATAAAATAATTATATTCCTAAGGAAAACAAAGCAAAAGGAAACATCCAATGGAATTATAGACCGATAACGTGTTTACTCGACCAGATAAGAGAAGACATATATTGCTCGTTTTCAATCCATCAAACTAGTAAAGATAAAAAAAAAAAAGACAATCTCAGAAGAACGAGAAAACATCCCAAAAGCAAGATTTGCAACTGAAATTTCACCAACGGAATAAACACCTGGGCTGTTCACTTTGTAAAATATTCAAGACCATTTTTTGAATTGATAAGAGAAGAACTCAGACAAATGAACGAAAGAAAATGTAAATTAATGACAATGCACAGGGTTTTACACCTGTGAGATAACAGAAAAAACTATATGCATCAAGAAAAGGAGGGAGAACAAGAATAGCTGGCATAAAAGACTGCGTAGATACATCAATATAAGGACTCGAGGAATATATTTATGGCAATTAAAGATTAATCATAACAGCCATAAAGAGCATTTGCAGATTGAAAAGCAAGCAAAAACTAAGAAACAGGAAAAAACTAATGTATGGAAATGTCAAACAACAAACTGACGTAAGTACACACGAGAAAACCTAGGCATTTCTTTGAAAAGGAAAGAGAGTAACTGAATCTTATCTAATAGGAGCAGAAAAAACGAGCCCTAAGAAACAAGTATATAAAATTAAATTTGATAAACGCAACAATATAGCAAGTATAGATTAAGTAGAGAAAAATATGAAATTGTTAATCTCATAATAAGAGTATTCAGCAAACTAAAACAAAAGAGTGTAGGCTAGTTATCTGGGAAAGTTAATCCATTGGAAATTGTGCTAAAGACTGAAACTTTGCTGTTTTTTCAAACGGTATTACTCAAACCAGAATCATTCCTAGAGAATGACACTCATACAATTATCAGGAATTTTGAGGAACGGAGGAATCACATGATCCCAGTCAGAAAAACGTGTTGTATACTTTACATATACATTTGCAAATACAGACGGACCCCGTCGTTTCAGATACGAACGGTTTATTAATTTCTGGCTTCAGTTCATGGCGACACGAGGAGAGAGACACACAAGTCTTAAAAGTCTATGCTGGGATGTTTAAGATCTCGGTAGATGTCGGTAGAGATCCGAAAAATCCCAACTACATCTATCAACGGTCAAAATCCAACTCTCCACGGCCGAATACCCAACTTGGTCCAATCTCAAGTCTCTGCCTCCATAGTCCAATCTCAACTGACTCTTTTTGAAAATCCTCAAATTCTCAGAACCATCTCTTCCGGGTATGACGTAATCCTCACTCCAACCCGATTTCCTGTCTGGTGGTTTATTATGACAATAGAGATTGTCATATCCTTTGCGCGCGTGAGTAAAACTGCATCCAATGACTACGCACCCAAACTCTTAACCCGAATAGTTACCAAACTGAATGATGAAATATAATCATCGAAAACTGATTAATATAAAAAAAAGCATTACGTAATTATACAACGAATATACCTAGTGTTAATAGAAAATAAAAAAGAGAACCTTTCATTTTGCTGATTTTGCTGTTCCGATGGATCATAAAATGACAACAAAAGAAAGCGAAAAGATTGATCAATACTTGGACAAAACCCAAAAAAATAATGTAGAAGCTAAAGATTATGGTGTAAGCTTTTGTAGTTTGTTCCTTCTGAATGGTCCTGAGAAGCCCAAAGAAAAATCTGGGAGAATAGGAAATCATTGGGATAATCAAAACCATCCAGATTACAGCATTGCTAAGATAGACTAGGAATACTGAAAAGTGTTCTGAAGATCTGAGAAAACTTGTTGTCACAAGGACTCAAGTGAAAGACCATCAAGTATTGGTGTGATGAAAAACTTGGAAGGAGATAAATAATAAGAATAATAACAATCAGACGGTACGGATCTATCGCTGTAAGTTACTCAAAGAAATTTTTGTTTTTGGTAACGAGCTAATTTTAAAAACATTTGATTTTCGTTTCTCGTAAAATCTTTTGCTTAACAGTTGATTTAAATAAAGACTTGCTAAATCCCCAAACTTCATTTCCGGTGAATTTTTTTTGAGAAAACGAAATAGATTTGTTTCAAATTTAGAACCATAATTCCATGACTAGATAAATTATTGGGTTATTAGAATATACGTAGTTCTGAGGGAATTGACCAAAAAATCAATAATATTTTCCCGAAATATTAAAAAAAAAATTATTAAAAAATTAAAAACTAAAACTTATTTTAATAATAAAATAAAAAATAACGTAAATTAAGAAAATATTTAAAAAATGTAACCCCGCCAATCCACACAAACAACAAAACAAAAAAAGTTTAGGAATATAATTTTAGAATATAAATAAACACCCTTTCTCCACAAAGCCCCGGCAAGTCCAAAACCTTACAAAGCCGAAAATTTAAATAGTATTTAAATGAAGACTTAATTTCAGGTAATTTTTTTGAGACAACGAAATAGATTTGTTTTAAATTTACCCGCTCATTATCACTATACCACTATTTGCACTACCTTCTATATACAGAAATCTGTATTTGATGTAGTCTGAAAGTAATAGAATTTTTCCCGTCCTCCATATAACGAAAAATATCAGGAGCTTCGTATTTATGATAACATTATCAGTTTAACGGAAATATTTTAAAAGCGACGAGTAAATACAATACAATACAAAACAAAAAGATAACAGAGGAATGACTGAAGTTTGATCAGATACATGTTATGAAACAAATCATAAGAGTAAGTCAGTGGACTTTAACTAATTTAAAACTTAGGTTTTTTTGTGATCTGCTGTCAATGACTATGACTGTCATCGGTCATATCTGAGACAGGTGCGCAGGTTATAAACAACCCCTGGGTCTGGTATAGCCACAATATACCACCCATATAAAAATGTCAAATTGAAATATTACACATCATGGGTTTTGGTGTCATAATCGGCCGATGTTCTCTTGATAGCCAACAAGGGAGACCCGATCGTCATCCTGCGATTGTTGGCTGTTCTCTTTTCAAGTACACAAATGGTGATTTAAGGAACAACATTAATCAGAGACCTAAACGGAAATCATGGACTGGGGAAGACAACTAACTAGCGCTAAACTGTTATTTTAGGAGTAACCCTACACAAAGAGGATATAGGAAAAGAATGATGGAGACCTGTCAATAACTTTTTAATTTTCAGACGACTAGTCAGAGACTCGCTGATCATGTTAGAACTATAATAAAGAGGGGTTGGTTTTCTGACCTTTAAATTTTAGAAATGCTCCCGAAAATAAATGATCAGCAAAGTAGTGATAATACATTACGTGGCACATCAAATATTGACAAGCCAAATCAACCCATCCGAAAGGAACAACCAACTTCGGAAAATAAAAACTTCACACAACCAAACACTGCATAACTGTGACAGCATGCGTAGCATTTCGTTTTCGCTTGTGTTTGCGCCAAACCCACACAAAGGACTGAGGACGAGATCTCCCGCGAGACCGGAAGTGGAGGAGAGAAGGAAAGTCTGAGAGAAGACAAAGTAGGGCAGAGGAGGACGGTCGGCCTGATATAGCAGTCCAGGGGAAGGACGGTCAGCAGAAGGAAGCAGTGACAGAAGACAGTCAAAGGTGAGTTAGCATTCCTAGTGACTTTGTAGAAATTTCGCGCATAATACACGCCCGACTTGTCTACAAATGAAGAAAGAGCTGCACAAAATCATCACACATACTTCCCTTTCTTGCGCTTTGAGCTGTTTGTTTGTTTGTTCTTTTCCTCCCACCCTCACTATTGTGCTTTGCGTATATGTAATGAAATGCGTAATACCCCTTGTCGGAAATGAGAAAAAAAAAGACTAGCCGCATCACTGGCCGATGGGGGTGTTGTCACACAACCAAAGAAACCATAACAAACGCTATCAGAAGAAAAAGTTAAATCTAGAAAATTTAAAGAAAATTATGAACAGTGAAAAGTTCACGTTACCATCATTAAGAAACATTAAATGGAGAATAGTTAGGGCAGAGACGAATAAAGTGAATCAAGTACTGACATATATATCAACGAATAATATAACCGAATTCCATGAACTAATTTACGCAGGAGCAAAAATAGTTTATGAGAAAATTGGGATCCCCTCAAAAAGCACGAAAGAAAAATCAGAACCAAGATGGGAAGTTCAAATAGAATCTCAGATAAAAAATCTACGAAAACAGGCAAAAATGATAAAACAAAAGGAAAACACTGGAATAATTATTAACAGAAAAGAAAAGACAACACAGGAAAAACTTACAATACAACTTTAGGAAATAAATAAGAAAGTACTGACGAAAGAAGGAAGGTTAAAGAGATATCCACAAAGGGTAAAACGATAGAGACAAAACAGGACATTCCAAAACAATGACAGAAAATTCTATCAGCAAATGGGAGGAGAGTACAATAAAACATACCAACAACCAGATCAAAAAGAAACCTAACGATTTTGGACCAAAATATGGCAACCAAAAACATAACGAAAAGATTAAATAGATAAACAATACCACAAGAGACCTAGGAGTCAAAGAAGGCCCGAAAACGGAAATACACACTGATTTACTCAAAACTACTCTTAAAAAGATATCAAATTGGAAAACGCCAGAACCTGATGGAATACATGGGTTCTGGTTAAAGAAATTCGCCACAATTCACAATAGACAAACACTAGAAATGAATAAATGCCTACAAATAGCACTCGTACCCGAATAGATGACCAAAGGAAAGAACATATTGATACAAAAAATACCCAAACAAAGGAACTGCCCCAAACAATTACAGACGCATAACTTGTCTACCAATGATGTAGAAAATACTAACAGCACAAATACGGGAAGAGATTTACTACTAGCTAACAAGCCACAGACTGTTCCCTGACGAACAGAAAGGATGCTGCAAAGGATCCAGAGGTATTGCAGAATTACTTTATATAGATCAACACATTCTAATTGAGAGCAAGATCAGGCGGAAAAATCTAGCTATTCCCTGCATTGACTACAAAAAGGCATATGATGTTGTTCCGCATAGCTGGATAATAAACAGCCACAAAATGTGCAAAATATCATATGAAATCAAAAACTTTATCGAAAAAAACATGAACACATGGAGAGTGAAATCGACAGCAGGAGGATGAAGCTTAGCTGAAGCAAAGATCCATAGAGGTATTTTCCAAGGAGATTTTCTATCACTCTTACTATTCATAATTGCCTTGATGTCACTTGACCTCATGCGCAAAAAATGCACAACCGGATACAAACTTAGTAGATCGTAGGAAAAATCAATCACTTAATATACATGGATGACATCAAACTATTTACAAATGAAAAAGAACTGGAAACTCTCATACACGCAGTAAGAATATACAGTCAGTATATAGGAATGGAATTTGGCATAGAAAAATGTGCAATGATTGTAATGAAAAGTAGCAAACCACATAAGACTGACGGAATGGAACTACCAAATCAAGAGAAGATTAAAGACTTGCAGAAAACGAAATCTACAAATACTTGCGCATCTTGGATGCAGACACCATCAAACAAGTTCAAATAAAAGACAAAATTCAAAAAGAATATCTCAGGAGACCTTGATAATTACTCTTGAGCAGAAAATTTATCAAAGTAATAAATATCTGGGCTCAATCACTCGTTAAATATTTCGAACCTTTTCTCAAGTGGACCATAAACGAACTAAACAAATGAACCAAAAAACAACAAAATTAATGAAAATGCATAAGGCATCACATCCCAGAGACGACATTGACAGACTATATGTTTCAAGAAAAGAGAGAGGAAGGGGACTTGCCAGCATTGAAGACAGAGTTGATGCATCGATACAACGACTCGTAGACTATATACAAAAACACGATGGAGGACTCATCACAGCCATCAGAAACGATAATGATAACACAATGGACAACAGAATGACAATTACAAGGAAACAAAATGGGAAGGAAAGCAACTCTATGGACGTTTTAAACGACTAACAAACAACATCTCACACGACAAAACCTGGACATGGCTAAGAAAAGGAAACGTTAAGAGAGAAATAGAATATCACCTAATAGCAGCACAAAACAATGCTAAAAAAGAAATCATATCAAAACGAGAATAGATAAGATGCAACAAAATAGCAAATGTAGACTATGTGGTGATAGAGATGAAACTATGAATCACATGATAAGCGAATGCAGCAAATTAGCACAGAAGGAATATAAGACAAGACACGATTGGGTTATCAAGTTATCTACTGGGAGATGTGAAAGAAATTTAGATTTGACCATACAAACAAATGGTATGTGCTCAACTCAGACCCTGTCCTAGAAAATAACACACATAAACTCCTTTGGGACTTTGACATACACACGGATCACCTAATCTCGACCAGAAGACCAGACCTAATAATAATCAATAAAAAGAAGAGAACATGCAAAATTGCCGACTTTGCTGTCCTGGCTGACCACAGAATAAGCCTGAAAGAATATGAAAAGAAGGATAAGTTACTCGACCTTGAAATTGAAAAAAGCTATGGAACATGCTGGCGACCATTATGCAAATTGTAATTGGTGCGTTTGGAACTGAAACTAAATGATTACTAAAGGGACTGAAGGACTTGGAATTTGGCGGACGTGTGGAGACCATCTAAACTACTACATTATTGTGATCGGCCAGAATACTCAGAAGAATCCAGGAGACTTGAAAGACTTGCTGTTACTCAGACTCTAGTGAAAAACCATCAGCTAACGCTGATGTAAAAAAAAAATTCTAATGAGTAAATAGTAATAATAATAATAGAATTATGTTGAAATATGCAAAAGGCATATTTGATTTTATCTGTTTCCTAACTTGGATTTAACCTACCCATATAAAGAGCGTTTTGAGGAAAATATAGATATTTAGGTTTTTTAATTATCCATCCAGGCAGTTGGAGAGAAGAAGAGATAGTATTAAAATTTGATGCCTAACCAGAAAGTTTATTGGGCAAGACTTTAAGTCAGGGAAAACATAGAAAATAAGAAAAGAAATATTTTGAATGAATTGGCATTTCCCAAGCTTTTTTTAAGGGGGCGTCTTTCTCCCACTGATAATCCGCTTAAGAGATTCTTTCCAGGAAGGATTCTTTAATTTCCCTGTGCCAGAATGATAACCCCCTCAGTTAGCGACTATGTGTACAACCATAAACCCTTCTATTCTTATTAGGAATCAACGAGGGACCAACGAAATATGTGAATGCCATGATAGGCCGGAACTCTATCGATATGCAGCACGGTTGACCTGTCTTCTTGCATAGTTCAGTTTCCAAAACTTGGAAAACCAAAAAATCAATCTGCATGATAATACACTAAGAGCTCAAAAGGACTGAAAAAGAGAATCCAAGCAACAAGAGACCAAGAACGTGTTTGTCGATCAAGTGGAAAATCCTAACCTCTCAAATAAAAGAAAAATGTCCTATCTGCTTGAAAGCCACGGGCTATTTATTGAAGCACAGAAAGGATGCCGTATAGCAACTAGAGGCAGCTTTTCTCTGGAAATTCTGCATATAACATAACGTATAAAATTTAGACAAAATATATCAAAACAAAGCATACTGATACTAAAAAATAAGACATAATCTGGAACTTTGCTCTCATAACTGAGTAACTCTTCAAAACTAGAAAATAAGATCTTAGAACCCTAATTAAGGGAAAGTGTATGTGACAGGGTGTAAACACTGCTGAGTCGATGATCAAGAAAGATAAAGAAAAAGAAATGAGATTTCAATAATCACCAGACACTTCCACAAAAAATGGGAAATCTATACAACACGAAGTGTACATCGATACAGCCTAATATCTGATGTAGCTTGAATCCTGCTAAAATCAATAGATTTACTATTGGAAGAAAAGGAGTGAGATTAACAAGTACACAGTAATGATATTGTCACGTGTAGATTTGTGAAATCATGTTGCTACTCGTTCTCTAGAAACTATCAGCAGACATTTGGTGATGATAATAACGATAGATGAACACCTGAAATCTTAATTCCTAACTTCTATTTGATATAGTCTCAGAACTTTTCCATTGTGCATTATTCTTCTCTCTCAATATAACCCACGCTTGCAGAAATTCCCTAGATATGTTTCTGTTCATGCAACCATCAATAAGACGATTATTCTTTAGAATTCTTCAACAATGCGATCAGCGTCCAACAAAGATCAAACAGGCCACTGCCGTTGTTACGAACCAAATAATTCTCTTCGTCAGACGAGATTTCAAGCAAACACGAAAACTGTTTTCGATTCTGAAAAGAGATGGTGCTTTCTTCAGCATTAAATTTCCATATACCGACATAATATCTTTAGTTAAATTTAGCACAAACTTATTAATCAACAAAAATGTCATACTACAAAGTTAATCACTGATCTACTTGATATGTATTTTGTAGGTGCTCGTAGTATAACTATAATCATCGTAGTAACTGAACACGATGAATTGAGTTTATATCCTGTAGAAGAATGTGTGTAATTCACATAGAACGAATACATCCCACACACAAACACACACACACACACACACACACACATATATATATATATATATATATATATATATATATATATATGTATATATATATATATATATTATCTGTACTTCTTCTGATCCAACATGAAAATAAATCATGAATATATTTTTTTTCAATAGATTTTATAGATATACTTAAACGGAGTCATCCAAATTGAGTGCTCAATGTGAAGTTTATAATATATATAGACATATAAAAGTAAATTTTATGTATAGCAAAATATCATTGAGAAACAAGAAAAAATCAATAAGTATATTCAATTTTATTAATTCATTTCGTCCGTCATTGATGGATTTTTCTGATGTATTTGAAAACATTCTCTTCTTTTAACCGTTAACTCCAGGGAATATTTTAATCATACGTGAAGATTTACGTGTCATAATTCAAATAATTATGAAAAAAAAAAAAAAGTAAATGCATTATATATCACTGCATGAAAAATTAAACCTCCGATGTGAAATAAATGATTTCATTGCATTTTCATTTTTGCTCGTTCTTCGGTATTGATCTCTTTTTGGTTTTTATTTCATTATCAATAAACATATTTTGGGTTTCATAGTTTTTTAAAGAATTTTTTCTTAATTCTAATTGTAAATTTATTTCTAAGTATTTAATACTATATCATAATTCTACTTTAATTTTAGTCAATAAATACTTATTGATTATCTTGTATTTCAATTATATATACATACATATATACATACATACATACATGCATATATATATATATATATATCTTAAAAAAACACATTTATCCATATACGGAGAAAAAATAACTATAAGTGAAATCCGAAACCACTCCAACACACACACACACACACACACACACAATATATATATATATATATATATATATATATCAAATATCGAAAGTAAATAAAGGGGGAAGTAGGCTAAGAAAAACACACTCTAAGAAAAAGGAAGGACCAACCTTCATTAAAAAAATCCCATAACCAAGTAAAAACCATTCAAATACAAACACGAGTGAGTTCAAGTCTCAATGAAAGCCCCATTAGCAAGGCCTTGAGCCATGCATGTTCTCTTACGAAACCATCAAAGTAGAAGCATACACGTATGTAAAAAAAAAAAACAAGATAAATCCGAAAAATACAAATCTCTTCGTGGACCTACTCATTTTAAAATATTTTCATTCTCTCTTTGGACCTACCAAAAATTATATATATATATATATATATATATATATATATATATATATATATATGTGTGTGTGTGTGTGTGTGTGTGTGTGTGTGTGTAAGCATGATTCAGAAGTATTTGTTTTTAAGGAAGTCACTTGACGAATAAGAACTAGTCAGCTAGATGACCTCATTATTCATGCCATGATTAATCGTACAGACTAAATTTTAAGTTTTCAAAAGAAAAATTAATGAATTATCTCTCATTCTGAATTAATTATTTGTGTTTAATTAAACTCACTTATGTTGGTCTTTCAGGTTAGAAATGTAAAGTAATTACACTGGTACCTTTATTGATACATTGAAACTCTGTTTAGAAATATGAATTTATAGCAGTGTACAAATACATACACCCAGTGTAAATTTTTATTGAATGTTACATGGGTGTTGCAATTCACTTTTTGGTCTCAGAGTTCAACATTTTAATAAAACCATATTAACTTCACACACTCTCTTTGCCAGTGTACTTTTTATACAAAAAATTCCTCGTGATTTAAAATGATTATTACCAAGCATTAGAACCAAATCAACAATGGTTCAAATCTTTCATTTTTAACCAGTACGAAGATAGATATAACAACGGCTGGGTAATACATCATCGTTCATGAAGAAGTTCACTTCTAACAATTAAACCAGGATTTTGTCATTTTTTAATCAAACATAGAGCAGAATAGGATAGTCTTGTTTAGGAAACAACCATGACGTTCTATCCTGCTGGCGTAGCGCACACGTCATTAGACTAGAGGCTGGTTTTATAGTAGAGAGAAAATTAAGTCCTTTTAGTTTCAGTTTGAGCTAACTGATGTATATTGTGTGTATACCCTTGTGTTGTCGGCTCAAAAAATCCAAAGTAATCTTTTAACCTTTTGTAAGAATATCATTTAGTTGAAGTAAGTATATTTGATTACTTTAGTTTTAGTTCATACATTATTTCTATTTAAAATGTGAAAAGGAAACTTTGGGGCTTAAATTCACTCGCTCAATTTTTTTAGAATTAAAATTTAATTAATTTTTGGCAATATCCCCCTTAAAGTTTGTTCAATTTTTTTTAAATTAAAGTTTTAATAATTATTTGTGAATAAAATGCAATTATTTTTTTAGGAATTTGTTTTATTTTAAGAAGCAATACAATAATACATTTAGAAATTCGAACAGAATTTAACTTTTTTTCAGAGACATAAAGCAATCTATTCTTATCATAAAATTAATTACAATTGTTAGTTTTTTCATAAATTTAATGTCATTACTTAATTTAAAATGTAATTTTGATATCGTTAAAAAAACAATATTAGTGTGGGTGAAAACGTAACATTAACGAAATTAAAGTTTAATTTTTTCAAGTTTTAACCCTGATAAAAATTAGCATGAGAAAAAATTTAAAAAAATTTAAGCTCAAATAATAATTCTGAATGAATCCCCTCAAAAAGCACGAAGAAACAGTCAAAACAGAGATGGGAAATAGGCGAGAACAAAAAGTAACGGGCAACACAAGAAAAAATAACGGTACAACTGGCGAAAGACAGAAGACTAAAGGGATAAAAGGATAAAACCATACAGACAAAACAGGAACTTCCGAAACAACGAAATAAAATTCTATCAACAATTGGGAGGGAGTGAAACGAAAACATACCAACAACCAGATGCCAAAGAAACCGAACGATTTTGGACGAAAATATGGCAACCAAAAAACATAACGAAAATGCTGAATGGATAAACAATATTACAAGAGAACTAGAGAGACTTGAAGTAGGCCCCAAAACGGAAATACACATCAACTTACTCAAAACGACAATGAAAAGAATACCAAACTGGGAAACGCCATTCCATGATGGAATACATGACTTCTGGTTCAAGAAATTCACCTACATTCACGGTAGACAAGCACTAGAAATGAACAGATTCCTACAAGGGGCACAAGTTCCTAACTGGGTGACCAAAGGAAAGACTATATTAATCCAAAAGGACGCAAGCAAATTTTTAAAAATGGATCAAAGAAAAAGAAAACTAATGATCATGAATAAGGCATTAGTTTCTAGAGACGACGTTGGCACACTATGTGTATCTAGAAAAGAGGGAGGAAGAGGGCTTGCCAGCATCAAAGACAGCGTTGGCGCATCAATACAAAAGCACGAAGACTACATAGAAAAACACGAACGAGGACTGATTACAGCCATCAGAAACGATACCGACAACACGATAGACTATAGAATGACAACAACTAGGAAATAAAAATGGGAGAATAAACGACTCTATTGCCGCTTTAAACGACTAATAAACAACATCTCAAACCAGAAAAACCGGACAAAGCTAAGAAATGAAACCTTAAGAGAGAAACGGAATATCTTCTAATAGCAGCACGAGACAAGGCCATAAGGACCAATTATATCAAAACGAGAATAGATAAGATGCAACAAAACAGTAAATGTTGGCTATGCAGTGACAGGGACGAAACGATCAATCACATAATATGCGATTGCAGCAAATTAGCACAGAAGTAGTATAAGGCGAGACACGACTGGGTCGGCAAGGTGATCCACTGGGAAATGTGCAAGAAATTTAAATTTGACCATACTAACAAATGGTATATGCACAACCCAGCTCCTGCCCTAGAAAATAACTCACATAAACTCTGGTGTCACTTTGACATACAAACGGATCACCTAATCCCGGCCAAAAGACCAGACTTTATAATTATCTTTAAAATAAGAGAATTTGCAAAATTGTCGACTTAGCTGTCCCGGCGGAGCACAGAATAAATCTGAAGGAATGTGAAAAGAAGGATCAGTACTTCGACCTTGAATGGAAAAAGCTGTAGAACATGAAAGCGACGATTGTGCCAATTGTGATTGGTGCTTTTGGTACAATAACTAAAGGATTATTAAAAGGCCTGGTGGACTTGGAAGTAGGCAGACGTGTAGAGACTACCCAAATGACAGCATTGCTGAGAACGGCCAGAATCCTGAGACGACTGCTGGTGACTAGCGGAGAGTTGCTGTCATTCAGACTCCAGTGAAAAACCATCAGCTAACACTGATTTGAAAAACTCTAATGAGTAATAATGATAATACTTAAGAGAGAAACAGAATCTCTCTTAATAGCAGCATAGGACAACGCTATAAGAACCAATCATATCAAATGAATAAAAAAGGATAATACATCGACCTTGCTAGAGAATTGAAAAAGCTGTGGAAGATGAAAGTGACGATTGTGCCATTTGTGATTGGTCCTTTTGGCACAATAACTAAAGGATTATTAAAATGCCTGGAGGACTTGGAAGTTGGCAGATGGGTTGCGACTATCCAAATGACAGCGTAGCCGAAAACGGCCAGAATCCTTAAGAGAGAAACGGAAAAAACCAGTGAAAAACCATCAGCTAACACTGATGTGGAAAACTCTAAAGGAGCAAAATACCATTTTATTTCTCACATTTATTTTAATATTTTTCTGATATTGTTGTTAAAGGACAAAATGCATTATTTTATTTTTAATTGTTTTACTTTAAGGTGAAAAAGGTTATATTTTATATGTACTTTATATATATCTTATATATAAAATATTTATATACTTTATATATTTTTATATATATTTATATACTTTCATCATCATCATCATTATCATCATCATGTCGTGCCGATAGCACGGATAACCCTGACCCTCTCTCGCCACATATCCCTATCATTCATCGCTTTTGGTTGGTCTTCAGGGCCACATCCCGCATCCTCACACAGCTGATGTATATATGTTCGAGCTGGTCGTTCTGCTTTTGCTTGGCCATATGCGGGGGTCCACAGGAGTACATCACTGTTGAGTTCGTCCTTGCTTCTCCAGCAGTGTCCTGCGTGTCTGGTTCGTCTAACTTGTATAGTTTTTGTAATGGGAGGCAAGTGGATGTATAGTTGGTGTCTTGTGGGGTGTTGCCGCCAGTACTTGTTCAATATTGCTCTCAACATTCTTGTGTAATTGCCGTCTAGCTTCTTCTTCATCCGTTTATTTAGCGTCCAAGTAGTGCATCCTTATAGCAGTATCGAGACGACCGCTGCCTGGAAGAAACTGCGATTCATTTTATCGGTCAGGTCTGATTTCCATATGATCGAGAGCCAGTCGATAGCTGTCCATGCTTTCGTTAGTCGTGTATTGATGTCTTTTTCGGTTGATGAGACGCTGCTTCCTAGGTAGGTGCATTTGTCTACTAGTTTCAGAGAGGTTCCGTCTAGTGTTGAAATGTCGCCTGTTTGGTTGAAACCCATATATTCAATTTTGTGTGCATTGACATGGAGGCCATTGCCTGCGGCGGCTTGTTCCAAACTATGCAGTAGTGTTTCTGCTTGGCTAGGTGTATTCACCAGTAACGCTATGTCATCGGCGTAGTCGGCGTCGGTAATTGTTTTTGCGGGGTACGTTCTGCTTCTTTTCTTTGTCAGCTCGAAGCCATTTTCTCTGATTTTGTCGATTGAAGTTCAAAGCACGTAGTCTAGACAGATGATAAAGAGGTATGGGGCTAGCGTGTCCCCTTGTAGTACTCCTGCAACAATGTCGAAGTATTCTGTGTCTCCATCCGGTGAACGTACTTTCACTTTGGAGTTTCTGTAGATAATCGTTATTGCTGCTACGGTCTCTTTTGGTAGGCCGTATGCTAGTAGGATTTGTTCCATCTTCCCTCTGTATATAGAATCGAAGGACTCGGTAAAGTCGACAAATAGTAATGTCGCCTGTAGGTTTTTTGCCTGTACGCCTTCAAGGATTCTTCCGATGGTCAATATTTATGAGGTTGTAGATCTATTTCTTCGGAAGCCATTTTTGTTTTTCCTAAGGATGTTGTCTATTTTGGGTTCTATGCGGTTTTGTAGTAGGGCATTGTAGATTTTGGCTGCTATGGATGTAAGTGTTATACCTCGGTAGTTCTTGGCTAATCCGAGGTCCCCCTTTTTAGGAAAAGGAAGGATGCATCCCTTCATCCATCTTTCTAACCTATTTTCATTATAGACTGCGTTGCATTGTCGGAGCAGTATGTCATTGAAATGTCTGGTCGTCAATACTTCTGGGGGATCTCGTCAAGCCCTGAAGCTTTCCTATTTTTAAGTTTTCTAAGAACCTAGTCGAGTTCTTCTTTGGTGAACGGACCTAGTTTAATGTCTAATTGCTTACTGATAATTCTGGTGATCGGTTCATTCGTTACTTTCGGTAGGTTTCCTTGTAGATTTTCGAAATGCTGTTTCCACAGTTTTACTCTTTCTTGTTGGTTTGCAGCTTTCAATTTTGCTTTGGCTGTGCTCTTCCTACTACTCACTTCGTTTATTGTTTCCCAGGCTATCCTTGATTGCTTCTCTTCCAACGAGTCACTAATCTTATCTATCTGATTGTGTATGTATTCCGTCTGTTCTTTTAGATATATGCCTGCTAATAGATATTGTGCCTTTTCTAATTTTCGGGCATGTTTTTAAATTTAATATGTTTTGAAAGTAATAAAACTCTTTAATTTTTAGTTTAATGGCACTGTTCAAACATTATTTATTTGTTTGATTAAAAATAGTTTTTCGTTGATAATTAAACGATTAATAATATTGTGCAAAATGGCAGACCAGACAGTATTCCCCAAACAAAACCACACCCTGCATTTTTTTTTAAATTTAAAAGTAGATTCTCAAGTTGAAGGCAACTCTTTAATTTTTTTTTTTAAGTTTATTATTGTGAGTGTTTGGGCAGACTGGGTGGATAAAATCTGTAATTAAGAGTGTAATAAAGTTAGCCAAGTAGTCAAATACCAACACACTCAGCTGTTCAAAGGAATATGAAAAGACGGTCCAGTTCTGTTAGAAATCAAACTGCTGATGAACTTAATACTTTTTTAGAGTTAGATAAAAATAATTATACAAATTTGAAAAAAGTCTATTTAATAGCAAAAAAATATTTCATATGTCCAGTTGTAATATTTTGGGATGAAAATATTTTATTCATCAAAACTTTTTGATGGTATTCCTCTCTTTATGGTGAGAATTTATTACAAGTTGCGCTTCGAAACATTTCCTTATGGAGTTAAGTGTTATATTAGCTGCCTGTCCCAAAACCATATTAATACAGTTGATTCTTGGTCAAAACTGGAAGACGTAATCATATATTTAAATTCTATGGCTTTTGATCACAAGAAAAATATCTATGGTCAACAAGTTTTTGCAATGGCTCCCAAAATGGTTGGAATAAAATACAGCTCAGATAGAGTTATACATGCTTTTGGGTACTATGCAACATCACAGCCGTTGTATAATAGATTAAGAGACCATTTTCAATTACCCTCATTAGTAACATTAGGAAGGATGACGTCAAAAGTTTAAAAACTGAACGAAACATTTTTTTTTTGTTATCTATATTTGATACCCTTAATACCACTCAAAAAGATGCATAATTCTCCGTGATGAAGTATATATAAAAATGTTATATATCATGGCAAAAAAGTATTTGGTAAATCAGTTGACAATCCATCTCTACTTGCTTAAGCAGTACTTGGTATAATGTCGATATGTCTCAATGGGGGGCAGCAATTTTTCTTACAAAATTGATTCCAATTTCAAAACTAACATCAGCGTTTTTATTTATACTAATTGTGTAAACAGTTCAGTTCATCATATCAGTAGCAGCTGATATAAAGGGTTTTTTATATGTGATGCAACCGAGAAAATTAAACTTTTTAAAAAAATTATATCCTACACTTCCAGAAAAACCTTGGTTAACTGAAGATAATAAACATTTGTGTTTTGATTATGTTTATCTATTGAAAAATGTTCGCAATTTGTGACAGACAGAAAAAATAGAAGGATTAACGTTTGATGATGATGGAGTAATACGAGTTTCGAAATGGGCATATCTTAAACAGTTATATCATTTTGAATCTGAAAGACAAGTCAGATTGTCAGATTTTTATTAAACTTTCATTGTTCCAAAGCCAATAGAAAGACAATGGGTTTCAACTTGCCTCAGAGTGTTTTCTAAAAAAAAAAAACATATAATGCACTTCTCACTCAGTCTGGAATAAGTTTAGATAAGACTGATACTGCCGTCTTTCCTAAACAACGCTTTTATATAGTGGAAAATTTAAATGTTAAGTCTTTTCAGATTAATAAATTACGTAAAGATCCTCTACAAGGAAAAATCAGATCTCAAAATGACACCCGGCTTGATTTTATCATTGAATTCGGTAAAATGGCTCTTAATATGGCTGGTAGTCAAGGTAATCGCAAAAAACAATTATCCCAAAAACTTCTACTACAATGTAGTAGTTACTCTATCTCGACACCTTTTAAGTACAAGTCCTAAGTATTTACTCTTGGGCAATTTTCAACTGATCCATTAGAAAAAGAATTTGGTAAAATTCGCCAAGTATCAGGTGGCATCTGCTTTATTAATGTTTAGCAGCGTATTGAAAAGCTGCATACTAAGCGGACATCTTTACTTTTAAAAGAAAATGTAAATATTGATGAATTTAAAATTAGTCCATGTCACCCATTTACATCTTGCGATTATAAACTTTGTGAGGAAAGTTCAGAAATATTTGACAATCTGGAAAATATAGAACCATCTAATGAAATAAAACTGGCTCTTGTGTACATCGCTGGATATATAACAAGAGATGATAATCAACACAGGGAATGTGAAACCCATTTTTATTATGAAAAGTAAAGAAAATATACCAATTTAAATGACCGTAGAAAACTAAAAGTTCCGGACCACACCTGCCAATGGTTATTTTTTTGGTTTAATCCTTTTCAATACAATAAAAGAAAAGGTGTGTATAAATCATTAAGTAAGATTTTATGCTTATTTCCGAGTTTCATTTTTTTAACATGGAGAAAAAGCATGCTTCTATTTTAGCAAATATAGTTATGGAGATTTTTGAAAACATGGCACACCCAGATCAGAAAAAGAATCAGCTCTAAAATTTTCAAAACTTTGCTTGAATAATATTGTTTTATTTGTCTATATTTCTGAGATGATTGATTGTTTTTTACACTCTTCCGCAAATGTATTCAGCCTTCTTGGGTTCTGTTTGTCAAACCCAGTAACTCTGATATAAATTTTAAACAAACTCTTTATTTATTCACCGTGAATAGATTAAATAAAGAATTCAGGGACTCCTGTAAATAATATGAATATTTCTGATTCAATATTATAGGTATCATATTTTTTACCAGAAATCATAATTACCCCTTTGTGTTGTTTGATAATTATCAGGGTCTGCAGCAAAAAATACACATTTTAATCTATTTAACTTTCAAAAACATCCTATTATTGTCAGGTGTGAATCAAAATGTTATTTTAAGAATTTTTCTTCTAAAATGTCTGAAAATCGTACATTTTCAATTGACCTCCTGTTCTGGCTCTCAGTAGTGCCATGAGTTGGCCTGTAGTATAAAACGCTATGGAAACAACTCAAGAAAAAAGGTCAACACTAAATTAAAAACAAACTGCTTACATCAGATTTTTACTTGATACTGAAATGGTCACACACAACGTAGAGAGAAAATGAGCACTGTCAAATAACACCAGTGCTTTCCTGAAAAATTCTGAGAAGAAGAAATATTAACTATGGAACAAAATTTTTTAAAAAACTTATTAGATATGGGAAGTGAAAAAATGTCCAAACAAAATAAAACGGATATTATTAGGTATCATCGATTATTAAACTGTTTTGCTTTGAAACTGTCACCAAAACTCAAATAGGAACATCTTCATTAAATAAAATATAATTTCATAAATATTTACATGGAGTGTATGTATTAGCACACTGATTCAAGTTCATTTTTCAGAGAGGTTCCATTCATAAACAAATAATACGCAATAATACCAGTTTAAACTATATAATATTACCCTTGAGACACTATAATTCTGCTAAATGGTTGAGAAGAAAATAACCACTTAAAAAAGCGAAAGTATTTTCATATAAAAGGAATGATCGAAACTGTACTTTGAAATGAAACATTAATAATCACGTTTTTTTTTGTTTTTTTTCGTTATTCATATTCCTCACATTTGTGAGGAATATGAATAACTAAGACTAAAAAGAATACTGCAATGAACTACGAATGCTGTATAAAATAAATAAACATTCTTTTTCATCATTAGACTATATATATATATATATATATATATATATATATATATATATATATATATATATTGTGTGTGTGTGTGTGTGTGTGTGTGTGTGTGTGTGTGTGTGTGTGTGTGTGTGTGTGTGTGTGTTTATTGGTCATTTTATTCACATTTACCTTTTACGTTTTTATTCCGTTTTTGCCCCTTTCTTTCCTTGATAAAGCCTGTAATTGTTTCCACTTGCTCACTTTCGAGTTGCCCGCAGGTGAAACTTTGCGCTTGCCACGTAACCGCTCGACCCCGGAGATCTCGATCTGGAACTTTTGATTAAAATTTCCGCCTCAAGTCAGGACAGCACGAGGTTGCGATGGAGAAATTGAGTGAAATCAGCCGACACGAAGCAAAATGCACCATTTAACAAAATTGCTACATTTTTGTACGTTCTTTCTTTCATTTATTCCTCCGAGATCTTTAGTTTTTAAGCTCTTTTTTGTTCTTTTGTAACTAATTCCAAACGGGTGTCTAAATAGAGAATGCATATTTCAGGAGAAGAGATTGCCTCTTTGCTGTGCAAAAATATGAATAATGTGATAAGGTCTAAAGACAAAATGCACATTTTCCCAAAGAAAATTAGGTCCTCAGTCGTTATTGGCTCCAAGATCTAAGCGACATTCTTATACATAAAACTTCTATTAGTTTCATTTATTTAATTATAATTGTTTTAGGCAAAAAGTTAAAATGTTAAATAAATGTAGCGTCTCGTTTCCTGTTTTTCGACAGCAGTGAGTTTGATTTAAAATGATATCCAAATATTATATCATCAGAGATAACTTCTAATTTTTGGAGTGAAATAGGAGCGAATACAGATTTATACTAAAGTTAAAAGGCGTGTTTAATGCATTGTTTATGGTCATAGGAAATGGAATCGGTCAATTGAGTTCAAATTCTTGTTGGTTGGTTGGTTGTTTTTTTGGTTTTATGGCATATCAATCTTTATAGGTTATTTAATGCCACATCCATTTCATAAAAATGATCAGTTCTATTTCAAACAATTCCATCTAGCATAAATAAACATATTAATAGTCAAAACATTTCTATTTTAAGCTATTCTGTTTAGTTAAACAGTTCGAAATCAAACAATTCAGTTTAATATAAGCACAGTTTTTGTCCACATACAATTAAATTTAAAATATTTTCATTTCAAGCAATTCAGTTTAGCATAAGTACAGTTACAATGTCAAAAACAGTGAAGCATAAGTACGCAGTTTAAATAACTAAACAGTTCTATTTAAAGTAATTCAGTTTAGCATAAGAATGTATTTAGTTTTATTTAACCCGTAGATAGGACCCTTATTAGATGCTACCACTCCGGGCCAGTGGGGATCTTGGTGACGATGGCAATAAAAGAGTGCTCAGCATTCCCCGAAGCTCCAGCATTATTGGAACCTCACTATCAGAGAGCTTAATGTCATATCCAGGAAACTTTTTGGGGTGGGCTATTACTCCTCTGCAGAGGTGCAGTCGGTGTATTCTGAAGCCCTAGCCGACTGGGCAATACACAGATTTAAATGTAAAATCAATTTTACTGCAAACAATTATGCTTAGCATTACTCAATTTAGATGTCAAAACAGGTGTATTTCGAGCGATTCGGTTAAGCATAAGTATGCAGTCTAAATGTCACAACAGTTTTATTTCAAGCAATTCAGTTTAGCATAATTACGCAGTTTCGTTCCATTTAATCTATTGATAGGACCCTTATCAGGTGCTACCACACCCGTTCAGAGTGAACCACGGAGCGATTGTAATGAAGGGGTGCTCCGCATTCCCCAAAGCTCCAGTATTACTGAAACCTCACAATCAGATTGTTTAGTATCATATCTAGACCCCTCGTTAGTGGGGATGTCTTACTCCTCTGCAGAGATGCAGCCGGTGTATTCTACAGGGAAATCAAAATCTGGATGAAGTAATTCGTGTTTGGGTTCTTTAACCTTAGTTAGAAAAGAAAAACTCTCAGTTCAAATCAAATAATTAAAATTAACCTTCAGTTACATCATGTTCCAGTCAGAGGAGTTACGAAAATATATACGAGGTTAATTTAATAAATAAAAGGGATTTTTTTTGAAAAATGCAATTTTTTTCCAGAATTATTTTCCGTGAGTTCAACATTGTTTGGAATCGATTTACAGAAAAATAGTGTAACCTTGGAAAAAAAAATGTTTTGCGACATCTCAAAAGAGTGACAAATCAACCAGAGTGTTCAGGCTTGAACAGAGATATGTCATGAAATCTTGAGGGGGATAAAAACCTAAAACCATTTGAGATTTTTTGTAGAATTTGAGCTGTATATAGAGAAGTAAGTTTTGATAAAAATGTTTACAAATATCATGACATGGATTTTCCTCTATGAAATGGAGTCGAAAAGGCAATCCATGAATTGGAAACATACTGGCTCTTCGTAAAGAAAAAGTTCCACGTCCAGTGGTCAGTAAATGTTGTTTTATCTGACAGTTCTCTGAGCCATGAAAGGATCCCTCGGTATCAATTTCTTTGAAAAAAGCTGCAACTGTAAATAGTGCTTCTTACAGCCAACTAGAACGCAATATTCACCTTATATATAGAATGGCCTTCATACAAAATGTTATGATGTCAATTTATATGTCTGATAAATCCAGCCTAGAATCATTGACTCGTAACCTGTATTAAGTAGGAAATATTTTATAGCTGAGCTCTTTATATGAAAGTAAAGTTAACAACAGATCCACCTATGCTACAGTTACACTACAAAGAAAATTAGCACATTTTGGGGAGTTGCTTGTGCCAAAAATCTGGAGTATTTAGTTCTGTTAATATCAAACTACTTTTCGTGTGTCAAAATCACATGCTGCAGATGACGGTCTTTTATAAGGATAATATATGACCACTGATGTTTACACAAACACACTTGCTCCAGTACTACTTTAGTTCCTGGTCAAAATGCAATGAATGAAAGATTACACTAATTGCCATGTTTGTGTAAATTTCTGATCGCTTTTAAATAAATTTCCCGAAAACCTTTGACAATATTTCGTCTTGTCTGAGAGAAAATATTTATGACTTATTGGGAAGTTTACCTGTTTGTCAAAAGTATCAGTGTTCCACTTAACATTAAAGTGATAGATCCTCTCTATAATAAATCTTATAGAAATCATTGCACCAACCTGACGGACCCTGAAGTTCCCAAATCACTCAGTTTTCATATAAATATTTTTTCCTTTTATGAAAGCAAGGACAATTCTGCCATCTTCAGAGAATCTTTTCGACAGTTTTTTCGGCATCAGAATAACGAAAATTCATCTGTTAAAAATGTCATTTAAAACTACTGAACAACTAGATATGATTTTTAATTCAAATTTAAACATATTAATGTCCAATCATTGAGTAAAAGTCTTTATGATCCATTTACAATTTCATCATAATCAATAATCTGGGCATAAAAAGTATAAGTCAAGAAAACATTAGACAGAATCGCAGTAATCTCGAAATAACTGAACGAAGTGTAGAATAGGAAAACTTCTTTATTTAAAAAGCGATCAACATTAGAGCTTCTTTATTGCTTCAAAGTAAGGAACCAAATTGTGTGGGAAAGTTTGTACTCAACGGTATCGATTAGTTAAAATACATTTCTTTAAATAGCTTGATTAATTTTTTAAAAAGGATAGGAAGGAAGGGAACTTACGATAGGAGATGAGATTTAAAAAACGAGAAATAACACAGTTATGTAAAGAAGAAGGAAGATTTTATAATTTTAAGATAAATGTGAAAGAAATATGAGAAATTGAAAAGTGTAATCTACCGCTCGCCGAATAATTCGTTAAAAAATTGCTCATTGCTCTAATGAGACGATGTTGCCTTGTCGATATATATATATATATATATATATATATATATATATATATATATATATATATAAAGATTTATTTGTATATTAGTGGAACCAGCACGCCTTTTAGTTTCACAGCATAATTGCTGACAATCATAATAGCAATGCTACTATCTGGTAAGTATGAATCATTCTGATATCAAGAATATCAATGATTAAAAAGTGAAGATGGGAGCCATTGCAGACTCTACAAAAATGAATTTAATTGAAAATTTGGCGGAAAATTGATAACATTTCATGTATATTGCTCTAGTAAGAATCAATGTGGTATTTCTATAATAGTGCTCGTTTATGTGACGTCTAAACAAAGGTGACTGCCACCATGTAACAATGAACAAGCATAGATTTGTGAGCTATAAGATGTTTGAATGTCATAAACTGTAATCATTTTTTATTGCAGGTATTTGTGCATTTATAGTGGAACGTATGGATCTGCAGGATAAACCTCAATTATACTGTCAGTGTTCATCAACAACCGCAGAAAAAAATTGCGCATCTCTAAGATGTGATTCATGGTGGAAGATATCGTTGTGGATCATTGTAGGTAGAAGTACAAAAATCATCCTTGAAAAGTTGGGTTATAAAAAATATCTCATTGCGTTAAAAAACGCATGGAAAACCATAAGATTTAGCGAATGTATAGATATGGCTTTAATGTTATTCATTATCTATTGCATAATTATGACTTGAATCTTTCTGATAAACTATTTGGCCGTCTTCAACAATATCTATTCAGGGAAAGTTCTACTCAGATCACGTTGTTCTTTAACTTGGGTATAAGTTTGATCCGGTCGCTTGGAGCGACATCATATGCCCATGCACTGATGGGACCAGTGCACGGCTTTCAAAGGCAACCGAGGAAAATATGATTTTGTAGTGTTCATTACATATGTACAATATATATCAATTGTAATACTCCAGCTGTATTTGTAAATGCTAATACATCGCGAATATATATATATATATAGAGAGAGAGAGAGAAGGAGAGAGGGAGTATCACATCACATAGAAAATTATTATTACATACAGCAATTAATAGTTTTTTCATTTGCATTACAAAAGACCCCAAATCAAATCAAATTGACTTCATCAAGGTATATTAAAAAAAGGGTTGTGATTTTCTGAAAACTGTTAAATTGGTTTAAATTCTTATGTTAAATATTTCACCTGTTTCAAGTTATAGCCATTTTTATATGTCATTTCAATAAACTACTTCTCATGTTTGTCAGTTATTTTTCATGTTATTCAATTAGTGTGACGGACTTTCTAAAAACTCTGAAGCTAAAACTTTAATTATAACTTTATATAAATGTTTAATGTCATATTTGTATTGTCATTTTGATATTTTATTCAATATATTTGCTGATGTCTGATCAAATAATTATATTGTTTTGGTTGTATACTACATTATTTTTAATTTGGAACTTCTTTAAAAACATAGACGATTTCTCCCCGTACAGCATTGTCTGATGATCACGAAAAAAAACTATTAGCTGCAACAAGGGTTCTTAATCTATGTGTTGTTCTCTTTTACTCTCACTCTCACTCTCACTCTCTGTCTCTGTCTCTCTCTGTCTGCCTGTCTGTGTGTGTGTGTCTCTCTCTCTCCCTTTCTCTCTCTCTCTCTCTCTCTCTCTATATATATATATATATATATATATATATATATATATCTTTCATCCGGGATATCGAGCACTTTTATTACAACCTTTAAACACATTCATGGTACACCCAATCATATATATAGATAGATAGATAGATAAATAGAGAGAGAGAGAGAGAGAGAGAGAGAGAGAGAGAGAAGGAGATAGGGAGATACAATGTATCCTACATATCCATTTTTCAGTAATGTTTACTTTAATCATTAGGGACAAGCTTTATTTAGGCCAGCTGTTTTGCTTTAAAGATTTGCTCCCAAATGGTTTCGCATTTGTTTTCCCAGTATAGATTTTATACAGCCTTCAAAATATTAATGTTTTCATGTGCATATGGTTTTTAAATGTATTGATTATCCAGTCTGTAGTGTTCTTGAGTAAGTTTGTGCAAATTCATTGACTTGAATTCTTGATTCCCTATTTTAACCCCTTATCTGTATAATGACAGTTATTAAAATCAGAACGCACAATACAAAAGTATTATTCAAGCGGATTTAAATTAGAAATATATCTAACTTGATTTACATTTACTGAACTCCTGTCATCTCATTTGTTTCTCTAAAATAAATTCAAATCGACTACATTACATAGATATTTACTTTCTGTACTTTCACTAGCAATTTTTTTTCTGGTGGAATACTGTTTAAATCGTTTTTTAATATTTTTGTCGTAGTGTGTTTATACCTTTCTTCTTCGGCACATAGTTTTATGAACGGATGAACAAAATAAAGAACTTTTTATTGTACCAATTATCTTAGACAAAAAAACATAATAATAAACTAGGATAAAAATGAGTTCATTTTATTGGCAAAGTATTGCAGATATATACACTCAGTAGAGGATTGAACGATATATAAGAACACGTAAACTGTTGAAAGATCTGAATATCCGTTAAAAATAAAGAAAGAGTAAATAAGAAAAACTTTCTGCTGTAGTTCAGATAAAGAGTGGGCAGCTGTGAAATTGCACCGAACAAAACTGAGAAAGGACTCAGTTAATATAAGAAAGTTGAGAAATACACTAAAAATCTCATAAAAATTTCCATAGAATATCCAGTTCAAAATATATAACTAAAGACATCGTTTTTTTTTTTTTATATACGAAGTACTTGCATAAAATTTTATGTTTCCCTTTTGTTTTTAAGCAATAAAGAAAAATTGTGGTCAAATGGCTTAGTAATGATTATTATTATTATTATTATTATTATTATTAAAGGACTGATAAAAGCCTTAAAAAAATTTTTGTGGTCAAATGGCTTAGAATTTTTTATTATTATTATTATCAATGGACTGGTAATTTTGAGGACATAGATGATTTTTGTACGTCATGGAGCTCTGTTTCATAATGAAAAAATTTTTTAAAAATATTTTGTCTGCCATACGAATGTGGATGTTTCTTAAATGATATTCACTTTATTCATGGGTTCAAGATCACAGACTACTTTCACGGCAGAAAATTTATTTAGTTATGCAACAAATCTTAAAGAAGTAACCAACAGACTCATTTCGTATCATCTTTAGTGTAACGTTACTCCTTTATGCCCCTTTAGTGCCGTGTCGGTGAATTAACGTGACGGATTTTCTACCAACTAGGTTTTGTCTTCTTGACGCTAATTCCACTATCCTGTTATTCATGCCTTTCGTGATATTTTGAATATTTTCAGACATTGAATTATCAAAGTTATGAGTATCATATCATTATCATTTTTGTATTTAATCCATGCTTGATAATATTTTTCTGCTTTTTTTTTACCCCCTTGAATAATTGCTTATATATATATATATATATATATATATATATATATATATATATGTGTGTGTGTGTGTGTGTGTGTGTGTGTGTGTGTGTGTGTGTGTGTGTGTGTAAGGTCATAAGTAATCTTATTTCCTTTTCCTATCCATTTTGATTTTCCGGAAATGACCCACAATATTCAAGCGAATAATAGATTTTTTTCTTTATCAGTGCGGTTAGGATTTTCCACATCATAAGTTAAAAGTTATTGCCCTCTAGTTGTTAGGGATGCATACGTTTTGGGTCTTTCTGGATCAGGTTAGCTTTCCCTTTCGCCATACTTACTTTGTTTTGGTATTTACTCAGTGAGAGAGCCAGTCTATCGAGGATCGACGAAAATCTTTTAAATCAGAAATTATGTATTTCATCATAGCCAGGTGTTTTCCAATTGGGTATTTTCTTGAGTGTTGCCTTAAAGGAGTTCAGATGTAATTCTGCCTCAGAGGCTTTTCAAGTCGTTTCAATTCGGTTTTTATTTTATTTATGAATTTGGTCATTCTGTTATAATCTTTATGTTCCCTTATCTTTTTCCAAAATGATTTTGTTTTCTTAGCGTTCGGTGGTTAATTTGTCCTTGCGCGCTCGCTACCAACTTGTTTTTAGAACTTGCATTTGTTGTTTCAAAGGTCATGTTTTTTGCATTGCTTAAACCTGTTCAAGATTTTCAGCTATTTCATTTCTTATACTTGTATTGTCTGTCTTGTAAATTGGTTTAATGTTGCGTGGGTATTTTTCTTCCTCGGTACATACACTGCTTCTCGCAATTTATTAACTCGTTTTGCATCCAGAACTTGTAATCTTTTCGGCACCCTCAGGACGATACCAATTTTATCTCTTATTAATTTTCTAGCATTAATGAACTAATTATGTCCGCATGGATAGTCTTATAATTTATTTACATTTTCGAATTTGACTTAGACATTTTTTTCTGTCTAGGTTCATGATGGATGGTAATTTAATCATTTTATCATGATTTTTTATGAAAACTACAGTTTTATGTCTTCCCGTGTTAAAATTTCTCAGATTCATTATTGCGTTGGTTTTTGTTTGAGAACCAAAAACAAAAACAGCCAATATTCGCAGGATGACGAGCTGGTCCCTCTCGTTGGTTTTGAAAGCAGCACCTGCTGATCAAAGCACGCATTTCTGTTATCTGTCACACTTTGATTTTAATTTCGAATGATCATTTTTCCTCTGTAGTATTTTATTACTATTTTATAGTATTCTATAGATTGTGCTCCTATCACTGATATGACCTAGTTCTTTTCTAATAAAGAAGACACTTCAGAGAATCACAAAGGGAAAACAAAACAAAAACAAAAATGACAAAAAGATAAAAGATACCGGTATCTTCGAAATTTATCTTTTTTAATTTAGGTTTAATCCAACACACGTTTTTCATATAATGAAACTAAACTTTGTCCAAAGATTTTGATTAAAAAATATCTTTAAAACACCTCTTAATATAAAGATGTACACATATCGAAGGAGAGACCTTGATATTACCGGTATTACTAATGTTTTCACTTCCCCTTTAAAACTTTCCAGAATGTCCGTGTAAAATATTCGATGTAATCATTTGGTTGATTGTAACGAATACATTTTTTTAAATGAAGCATATAGAACATAAATAATTACGAATATAAAGATTTGTCACTTACCAGATGATTTGGATGAAGAAAGACACACATTTTTAAATAATAAACACTGTCTTGACAAAAGAATTGGATAATAAAGACACTTTGATAACGTCTCAACTCGCCCTTGAGAAATTTGGCGCTGCTGAAAAGTTTCTTTTCATTTTCCAATATTACATTTAATCCCAAAAACAAAGAGGGAAATAGATTATGTGGTCGGATACGCCTTTTATGTTTCTAGAAACAATTTCATGGCTGATGTTATCGAAAATTTTCCTTTTTTATGCTTTTTGGTTGTGAATAGTTAACCTTCTACATTTTATCCTTATCAGGCTCGTTTACAAATACAACTGTAGAGATGTTACCACTCAAACAGAAGAAGCAGCTGAGTACATATCAAACAAACCAACGACCAAACGTAGAGTTCGATGATAGTCAATTGCTGTTAGGGAAAAACGAGATAACATGAAAAATATCCTAAGTTAATAAAAGAAATCAACAAATGCCAATCTGCAGACATATAAGAAAGCCCACATAAAACAAACGCCTACCTAAACAAAACACGAGAATACTTTCAAGGCCATATTTAAAAGAATCAGAAAATTGATAGAAAATAGACAGTCACGATTAGTATAGCATACAATAAATGAAGTAAACGGGACAAATCCCATCGAGAGTAATACTAAGAGCGACCTGCATAGAAGAAAGTCGTCAGAAGTGGAAAGAACATTATAAGAATCTTCTCGGAAATGCTTCTGAAATCACTTATAAACCTATCACAAATATAAGTTGCCAACTAGGAATCCATGACAGTTTACCAAAAACGCAGCACAGAAAACAAATTAAAAGTAGAAAAGCAGCAAGTGTCGAAAAAATACCTAATGAAGTAGGTACAAAGAAATTTCATAACACACTTCTTTAATTATGCAATGATGTACACAAAAAAGTACAATAAAGATGCGAACAAAAAGTGGTACTCTCCCTTTCCTTTAGAAAAATGACCTCGGTATCACAAAGAATAACAAAACAATAATTCACATTGCCATATCTGCTAACTTTTATTTTGCCTTACTTCACCATCAAGTCGAGAGAATTCTTAGAAAAATCAGTCCGGCTTTCAGAAAAAATGATGTACAACATCAAAATTCTCGCTCTCCGTCGAATCATCGAAGAAGTAACTGCAAAAAATCTCAGGGCAACATAACATTTCGTAGTTTTCCCCAAGGCATTTGTTTCCATACACACATGAAAAATGGATCTAATACAACTAGTTAATGGTCTCATCAAATATAACGTTAACCTTTTAAAGATACTTTAAAAAACACCTAATTGTGATACCGACTTCTTCGTTTTTAAATTAACAGGCATCTCCATTTGAAGTGGCAAGACTTCGACAATAGTAGAATAGTTCACATACTTGAAATATACCCACTGAAAAAAATGTCAAGAAACGCATACATCATATAAAAATCTTATCTTTTTGAAAAAAAAACCCGGATTTTTTCCAACTTGTAATAGTGACAGTGCTACAGTATGGTTTGGCCAGCTGTACTCTTACTGAACACATAGAGAAAAAGGTCGATTAAAAATACACGATAATTCTTTGTGCTGTTTGGAACAAACCCTGGAAAAAGCATCCCCAAAATATCAACTATACAGCCGCTTACTTTCCATTTCATAAACCACCCGATTAAGACCCACCAGGCATGAGAAGTTGCTGAAGAAAAAAGGATGAACTCATATGTAACAATCTTTCCATGACTCCGACATATTGATGCACCAGTTTTGGCCGATCAGCAAAGACTTACATACATCGGTTCTATGTTGACATTAGATAAAACTCGGAGGACGTGCCAGGAACGATGGGAGTCGGGTGATACAAGAGAGTCGTGAATTGATTATGATAATGATGATGATAATGTTGACTAACTCAGTACAGAGTCATAGTTTCTCTAAATTATTGAATTTTTCCGAGTGAATTTAACAGATGTTAAATTTAAGATATCAAATAATAAACATAAACTTATTTCCCACTTGGTCAAACTTGTTCGGGTGTTAAAATAGGAGTTCTACATCTCTGCCTGCGTGTTCTTTTATATGAATAATAACGTCTTTTACTTCACATTGATTTCACTATATTTGTTTACAGTATCCATTAGCACGTGTGCAATTAGGAACAATGGAAACTTCACAATGCACCCTAAATAATAGAATGTGTTACATTTATTCATTTCCTTGTTTTTTCACTTCCATTTTTTGAGAAAAAAAAACTCATGAACACACACACACACACACACACACACACACACACACACACACACACACACACACATATATATATATATATATATATGCGTCTGTTTTTACTCGTTTTTATAATCTTGATTTATCTATAATTTAGCATTTTTTATGTTAGTTAATTTTACGTTGTCATATACGTAACCACTGACTCTACTGACATCAACAGTTTTATCAATATCTTTACTTCATGTGCTCATTACATTAGAGAGTAACGACCAAAAATCTGTCACCATGAAGAAAAAATAAAAGAAATGGCAACTTCATGCTGAGCTTACATCCAAGCTTAACATTCTTTACTTGTTATATTCCTTACAACTGACAAAGAGCTGACTAAAGTCAATAAGAACCTTCACATTCCATAACCCTAATTTCTGATTGTGAAAATGTAGATATGTTCGTGGTTTTTGCTAAACTATTTCTTTCCTTTTGTATACTGAGGTAAAAAGAATCAATGTAAAATGTGCACACATTTGCATCTAAACATAAGGAAATTGTATTGAAATAATTTGGGCGATATTTGTTGTCTCAACAAAAAGATGCATCAGGTACTGAATTCTAATAAACAAAAAAAAAAAAAAAGAGAGAGAGAAAAGGGAAGAAGAATAATAGCATGTTTGAAAATGTTACAGACATTAAATGGTAAAAAGAAAGAAAAGTAACAGAGAAAAAAGATATTTAACGATAAACAAAATGAGAAATTTAAAAAATCGACATACATCTACGCTTTTGTGTAATGAACTCAGAAATACAAACAGAAATCTTGAAAAGACGAACAGTCAAAAGTTTTTTTTTTCTACGATTTAAAAAGGAAACAAAAATTCCACTTAGAATCGCAGATCAAATTAGCGTTTACTATTGAATCACTTAAAAAATAGATAAAATTAAAGTATTGAGTAGGTTAAGTCAAAAATAACTAAAATCTGTTCGGATATTGCGAAAAGTAATTGCTTGTCTGTGGGCAATTAATCGCCCACTCGTTGCTAAAATTTCACATAGAATAGATAAGTTTCATAAAATTTATTAAAAAGGTAGACATATACAACATACATGAGCGATGAGTTGTTTGAACAAAAATAAATAAGATATGCATGCGAATAAAGTTGAATAATTGTAGGAAACCCGAATTTGTTTGAATGCGAAGACAATTTCGATTGAAATGATAAAACCGATAGTTTAAAAATGCACATACGCACAGAAGATCCAAATTGTAAAGGAAAAATTTGATTTGAAAAAAAATAATCTTCAAGAAAGAGGAACATAATTTATTTTCGAATAATATCGCTATGAAATAAATAGATATAAGAAATGAAAGTAGTGCATAACCACAGATGTCCGTGTATAAATACTCAAAACATTGACATGGTTGGTGTATAGTATTGTAGTTTATATGAATTAGCAAAATCTTTCGATTCAGATTTTTAAGATGATCTATATTCAGTAGAGAAATTGGAAATTGTTCAAAGATGTCAAGATTGACTAATTGACCATAACGGCAAATACAACTGTCAGGGCTTACTTTCTGCAGCAAACAAAAGTAGTTAGAGAATTTCATTTCTTGTATGTCCCATATTTACATTTTCGTATCGTTGTTTCCGAAAATATTTTTGGGTAAATATTCCTATCGACTACCTCTAGGGGTTAAAGAAATCTATTAGACCCATAGATTTGGGTGGGGGTAAATGATCCAATCTACCTATACTGGTTAAAGAAATCTATTAGACCCATAGATTTTGGGGGTAAATGATCCAGTTGACTACCAATACTGGATGAAGAAATCTCTTAGACCCCTAGATTAATAAGTACTACTACTCCGAATCAGGGTGGATTTGGGGGGCATTTCACATTTCCTTAATCTCCAGAACTGGAGCCTCACCAGATGCAGTTTAGAGTTAAATTCAGAACACCCATTTTTGGGAGGGGGTCTTTCTTCTCTTCCATGAATGTAGCCTAAGAACTGCCGACTATAGGGCATGACATATAAAGAATTTATAAATTAACTAGAAAATTAGTATATCTAATAGGAAGATTTGATGGGAAAATAAATGATAATGGACAAAACCAGAAAATAATCGACACATTCTACTTTAAGTTCCATGCAAGAAAGGTCACATGAAATACCTGAAAGCATATAATATCCAGGAATATGAGATGATTCGGATAAAAACAAATGACTCAAAAAATAGCAATTACATGATTGTAAAATTGTTGTTGAAATAATTGTTTTTTATTAATTATTTGATTGTGAAAAGTAAAGGTTTTATGAAATTCAGAGTAACAGTAAATATATTTGTGGTGGACTCTTGGACTATATATTCTGGAGATTAGTAATGCAGAAAGGCAGAATGGTGTAATTCTAGTATCTCAGGAAAAAGAAGACCACACGCTAAAATAAATGGATTTCGTTTAAAGTATTGTGTTTGTAATATTTTAACGTGGATTGAAACTCAAAATGACATAAAATATTTTAAAGTTTTCCATTAGTAACATAAAAATAAACGAAATCAAATTGCTGGGGTATATATCAAATATCATTATTTACCTTATAGCAATTTACGAAAATCGCCATACTGGCAACGTTTGCGGTAAAAATCGTAAATAAGTAAAGTTATAATTCATGTTCAAAATATTTGACGTCAGGGAATCCAATACTTGAACATATTACAATATCAAAATAATGCAGTTGTTATATTCATGTGACCATGAAACAATGGGCATTGCACGAGGAATTATTGAACAAAAAACCGTTAAAATGATTCTAGCTTCCCATCGAATGTATGAATTACATAAAGTATACGAATCTTCGGGTTCACTTGAATCTTTTTCTATTTTCATGTAATTATTAAATCCCGATATGTTTTATTTATTTGCTTGCATTTAACTATAATATACATTCAATTAATATGGTACACCTCGAGAACTGGGTGTTCTGCCCACTAAAGTTGGGCTTTAAGTAAGTAGGATCAAAATGAATATATCTCAAAAGAGAGACAAAGATATTAGAGATTAGGCAGAAAAATGGACACGTAAAGGATAATATTGAAACGTCGACAATATTTTTAATGAGATGTTCAAGAGTGATGGGTCGATAGAGAGAGAAATAAATAAGGAGTGTGGATGTTTGAGCCAGAGAGATGACATTAACAGAAAATCTGTGAGAGGAAAAGAGAGTGTGAGTTTCCAAAATAGTGCTTATTCCTGGTTTTCTTTGGCATCGTTGTTTAATGGCATATCAACTTCTGTAGGTTATTTATCATAGAAGAACTGTAGTGGTACTATTCAACCCATACTTTAGAGCGTCCAGACCTTTGCCAAGGGTATTTGCCGGAAAGTGAACGTGACTGGAGAACGAACTCGCTTACAACGATTCCGCCGTTCATCGCTTTAACCATTACACCACGAGGACACCCAGCCCCGTTTATTGCTGTAAAATATGACTAGCAGTATGCAGGCAAAAGATCGGTGGTAATTTAGAGACTTCATGATTATATAGTAGATCTACTTTTATTTACAAGGAAACACACACACACACACACACACACACACACATATATATATATATATATATATATATATATATATATATATATATATATATATATATATATATATATACATCCTTGGTATTGCATTAAATTGCACCTGATAGTAAAGCTTAAGTTTTGGAGTTTGGAGAATGGTAAGTTTTCCATTGCCATTAATCCCAGGTCCACTCTGGGCCGGAGAGATAATACTTTTCCGGGTGCCAATAGTACGATTTATTCATTTACTATACTTGAAACCATTTAAGCAAATGCAAACAATCGATTAATATTAATTGGTATCATGAGATTTAGATAGCAATATTTGAAAGTATTTATCAGTGGGCAAATAAATAAATATTCTTTGTTAAAATCATTAGGATAGAGTTCAATATATGAAACCATTTAACTCTGTGTAACCAATGGATAACAATACTTGAAACCATTTAAATCCATGCACATGGAACTATAAATCTGAGATAACAATACTTCAAATAATTCAAATTGTAGATAGAAATCATTTATTTTAAAAATAAATAATATTGTTGTATAGCAGTAATTGAAACAATTTAACTGCGATATATATATATATATATATATATATATATATATATATATATAAGCAGTATTTTGTATAATATATTTAATTCACCTGCATGGGATCGATTTTTTCCTCTGTATTGTATTCGGCCTTTTACTGTAAACATAGATTTAAAAGGTTTGCGTAAAATTATCAAAAAAAACCCTTAATAATCAATTAATCACACTATATCTTTCTGTCTATTTTCCTGATATATATATATATATATATATATATATATATATATATATATATATATACCACTTAGAAATCCCAATTTTCTTGCATATATAGTAAAAATCAACCTTGCTATAACCATGTGATTTGTTAATACTTTAATACAACTTAATCGAATGAACAAGAACCACTTTTATAATTCAGCGGTTCTTGCAGGGATTCGCATGTTTACATCAATCCATCCATGCATACACACACACACACACACACATATATATGTCTATTTAGATTTTGAAAATACCATGCCTATATATATATATATATATATATATATATATATATATATATATATATGCGTATGTATATGTATATACCTAACATGTATATATGATTGTTAAATGTACTGTTGTATTTTTCTGGTTTCGAATCAACATCTATATTGCTACTTTTATAATAGTTCAATCGCCTACATTTCCTCAGTTTGTCTTACATGTGCATTTGTATGGATTCTTGACAATCAATATCCGTTTATTTACTGAAACATCTGCCTGAAACATCTGCTTAGTTTTTCTTTTCATTTTGCCGGCCTACTATGTTATATAATCGATATTGGAAAAATATGTCATTTAGTTTCGATAGCATTTGATAATTTACAAAATACGTCCACTTTCCCAAATCCATTCCACTACTTTATAGTATTATATTTTTATTTCTTCATTTTTTCTTCATTGCATCCATAAATTTTCCATTGCATATAAATTGATATTTTGAGAATTTCATTGTTTTTTTTTCTATTATACCATCAGACTATCCATATTTCGTAGGTTAGAGATCATTCCAAACAGCAATCAATCAAGTGGATTAAAAAAATGTAATTAACATTGAAGCAATCAATTATTAAAAATTAAAGTTAATGATTATTTAGATTTGTTTCCAAATCGAGTGTATAGGTCTAGTTAACAATACAGAAATGAACAATTAAGGAAATATTAATTTTCTTCAAAAGTACCTAAATGGAATTCAAAATACATATTCAACTGAGTTTTTGTTTGGTCTAAACACCAGTGAATCATATCTTTTGTTATGATTTAAAACTGCGCTATTGTATTCCTTTTAATGCCCGACATGTCCTCAAATTTTAGAGTTTGAATTATTGAGAAGAAAAAACGTCACTTGGAGCCAGAACTGGTGAATACGGAGAGACTTACGCATGGACAATCCCTTGCTTTGTAAAAATAAATTAAATACATCAGCAAAGATCAAATTATATCAAGACTTCAAATCAAAAGATGTTGAATTGACACAGTTAGACAAGTATATACCCCTAAAGTTTTGCCTATTTTCTTTAATGGTATATCAAACTTCCTAGCAAAGTCGTTCTTGTTGAACAGCAGAGGTACTATTTAACTCATAATTGATAGTATAAGATCATTCATACCAATTACAAGGGTATTAGTCCAAAAGGTCAACGCTCTTATGTTACTGATATTCCAATTTGCTAACTTTTTTCCCGTCATCCAGCAGTGTATCCATTACGCCACGGGATTCTAAACAAACATTTTATTAATTAGTTTACTCGCTTGTGCTTAAATCTTCATTTAATTTTAAAGTTTTCTTTCTTTATTCAGTCTCAATAATTTTATTTTATACCTTATATGCCAAATTATTTTGAAATCAAGGAATGTCTATTTAGATTTTGAAAATACCATGCTTATGCTTAACTAGGGAGATAGTTTTTTGGGGGAAAAAACTAGTTCACAAATGCTATAGAACTCATTTATTCAAGACTTAGTGTTTTTTGGTTGGTGAGTAAAACTATATATTCCACGTACTGCAACAGTTAGGCTAATAAGATAATTAGACCGGAGGAATTCAAGACATAGACATTGAGAACAGAAAAATATGACACTGACTTAAGTAATGAAATTATACACACTGAGTAAATTCTTTAGATCATTATTCATCCTATTTAAAAGACGCAATATATTCTACAGAGTATAATTTCAAAACTTCAATAGAAATTATTACAAATTATTTGTCTTCGAAAATAATCATTGCTTTTGACTTGCTAAATAGATATGTATCTTATCTTGACAATTCTGGTTTTGGACCGTTCAGTAGAATTTTTGAAAAAATCTAATAAAAAACAAGCAGTCATCCAAAACTTTACTTAGATCAGATTTGAACAATATTTCAGCTTGTTAGGTATTATATGCGGAAAATGTATTGTTAATTAAAGTATAAAAAGAAAGCCAAAAATGGAAGAAAATAGATAATCATAAATTTACAGATTGATAGAATATCTAAATACAATGACATCTCCCGCTTACACAAACGCCAATTACGTTTCTAATGATTGTTTACAAGTACTGTTTATCTATGGATACCACATATTTATTGGGAAAATATATTTTTTGTTTTGTAATTCTTTAAAGAAAATGAACACCTATAAAGCATTCAAATACCAAGTTCTATTAATACTGGTATACGCTCCCCCATGGGGTTTGAACACTTTGGTGAAGTAATTTTCGGCTACATAATGCCTTGTAACCCCTTAGCCAACGTGGTACGTTTGTTGCCCGATCGGTCTGATACTAAGTCTAACGTAAAGTTGGACATTCGATCCCGGGTTCAAGCGTCCTACGTGACTAGTCACACTGAAGAGTTGTGATAAAACGAAACAATCTGTCTGTGGATGGCTATATATATATATATATATATATATATATATATATATATATATATACACTCCCCCACGGCATTTGAGCATACTAGAGAAGGAATTAACGGCTGCCATTCGCATAATGCAAAGCTCTTCGAATAAATTGAGCACTCTAATATTCGGTATGACAAAAATGTAAACAAACGAAAGTGATTACATAATGTCATATAATTCCCGTTTGCTGGCTGAGCAGTATGATACTAAGTCTATCGTAAAGTTGGGCGGGTTTCGATCCCAGCTTCAAACGTCCTACGTGTCTAGCCACACTGAAGAGTTGTGATACAATGAAATAGTATGTATGTGGATGACTATGTGTCTGTGTGTGGTGAATAGACATAAGTTTGTCCCATGGTTTCTTAATAAGATTACGTTGTCTCTGTCGAACTGATGAATCGATGTGGTCTTTTGCAGTAACTTTGAGATTACGTCTTACTGAAACTTTAATTAAATCTTTGTTTTTATCACAACATCAAGTACAGTTTAAGTTGATTGCTTTGTGGATAGGGATATTCAGGAAAGAACGACCAAAAATAATTCAATGAATATCATTGTCTTTCAACGAAAACAAGTACACACTCACAAAAACACACGTATATACAAAAACACATATATATAAATACACACAGACACACACAGACACAGATACACACACATACATACACACACACACACACACACACACACACATATATATATATATATATATATATATGCTCGATGCGTCCGAGAAGAAATGTAGGATGTAAAAAAAGATTTATTGCTTTATCAACCAATTATGTGAGTCCTGTTTCCTTTAGAATAATTGCTACTACTGATGATACATTGTTCCCCAAATTGTCTGAAAGTCAGTTAAGTTCATTGTGTGCATATCACATTTTTTTCTATTTTTTCTTTCATCAAAAATTCTCAATTAGTGGAATTCATGTTTTTTTAGATTCGAGATTAATAATCATAAAAAAATCACTCGATTAAAAATAGTAAATTAGCGCAAAGAGAGTATAAGACTATACATGTTACTACTACAACTACAACTACAACTACTAAAATAAAAATAATAAAAACGATCATCTAAAACTGATGTGAAACTTCTCAAGGAGTAAATAATAATAATAATGATATGGACAAAGGGTAAAACAAGACGGACAAAACATGACATTCCAAAACAACGAAAGAAAAGTCTATCAACATCTGGGAGGAAATGACACGAAAAAATACAAACAACGGGATGTAAATGAAACCGAACGATTTTGGACAAAAATATGGCAACCAAAAAACATAACGAAACGACTGAATGGATAAACAATAAGAAAAGATAATTAGAAGAACTCGATGATCCAAAAGCAGAAATACACATCGATTTACTCAAAACGACACAAAAAATATCAAACTGGAAAACGCCAGGCCATCATGGAATACATGGTTTCTGGTTCAAGAAATTCCCCTCCATTCAGTCTGACTGACGGAACGGAACTAGCAAATCAAGATAAGATTAAAACGCTGGGAGAAAAGGAAACATACAAATGTTTGGGCATCTTGGAGGCTGACACCATCAAACAAGTGGAGATGAAAGAAAAAAAATAAAGCCGATTATCTCAAGAGAACTAGAAAGCTACTCGAGACATAACCATCTTGTAGAATCCTTATCAAAGGAATAAATACCTGGGCCCACGTTAGATATTCGGGACCCTTTTTGAAGTGGACCAGAGAAGAAATTGAGCAAAGGGATCAAAGAACAAGGAAACTAATGATCATGCATAAGGCATTACATCCTAGAGACGACGTTGACAGACCATATGTATCAAGTAAAGAGGGAAGAAGAGGACTTGCCAGCATTGAAGACATTGTTGACGCATCGAGGACTACATATAAAAACACGAAGGAGGACTGATTACAGTCATCAGAAACGAGACTGACAACACGATGTACAAAATAGAATTACAATAACTAGGAAACAAAAAATGGTAAGAAAAACAACTCTATGGACGTTTGAAATGACTAATAAACAACATCTTACACGGGAAAACATGGACGTGGCTAAGAAAAGGAAACTTTATGAGAGAAACAGAATCTCTCCTAATAGCAGCACAAAAGAACGCCATAAGAACCAATGATATCAAAGCGAGAATAGATGAGACGCAACAAAATAGCAAATATAGGTTATGTGGTGATAGAGTCGAAATCATCAATCACATAATAAGCGAATGCAGCAAATTAGCACGGGAGTATAAGCTTAGACACGACTGGGTGGGCAAGGGGATCCACTGGGTCTTAAGCAAGAAATTTAAATTTTACCATAGGAATAAATGGTATATGCACAACCCATACCTTATAATAATCAACAAAAACGAGAGAATTTGCAAAATTGTGGGGTTTGCTGTCATGACTGTCCACAGAATAAAACTGAAAGAATGTGAAAAGAAGGATAAGTTCCTCGACCTTGCTAGGGAATTGAAATAACCATGGAGCATTAAAGTGACAATTGTACCAATCGTGATTAGTGCTTTTGGTACAGTAACTAAAGGATTATAAAAGGACAGGAGGACTTGGAAATTGGAGGAAAAGTGGAGTCCATCAAAACTACAGTACTATTCAGAATGGCCATTATACTTCGAAGAGTCCTGTAGACTTGCTGTCACTCAGGCTCCAGTGAAAGATCATCAGCTAAAGTTGATGTGAAAAACTCTTATTGAGTAAATAATAATAATATTAAACTGATGTTTGGTGTGAAAAACTCTCAGATTCGTAAAATAATAACAAATAATAATAATACAACTATTTGTAATACACACACACACACACACACACACACACACACACACACACACACACACACACACACATATATATATATATATATATATATATATATATTATAAATAGTAGTATTTTTATTTGTGTTGGGATGTGTGTGTGTGGGCACATGTTTACTATAGAAATACCTATGATGATTATTTTCTATCATTTTACGGAAATTACTGGGTTTTTTGCCGAATCGTAAAAGACATTACTGATTTGATGCAAGGAAAATACAAATGTGCGTCCAGGTTTGGATTACTTTCTCCAACTTTAGAGTATGTATTAAAAATTCTACTGTGTGGACGTTTAAAAATGTATAGATTAAAATATTCTAGTTTATCATAATTTACTCTGGTTTACGAAGGAAATGAAATATTCCTTTAGATACCACTTGTCTCTCAGAAACGGCTGCAATATTTACTTGCAAATATTCATTTGCGTGAAAATGTGAAATATCAAACAGACAGACGACAGGAGTTGCTGTAAGAAACCTCAGAATGTTGCCCTTTAGTTATACCATTTCAACCTGCGTACCCTCAGCAATAATAATAAATTTATTAAATGACCAATGACTTGTGACTGTGAAAAGCCGACCAGACATAATTCAATTACGAATCACTACAGCAAAGCAACCCCCCCCCCACAAGTAACTAAAATGTGTCCGGTTTCTCATGAATAATTATAATTCAATTATTCTTTCAGTGACTTGCGACAATGGAAATCTCCTTCATTCAATTTGCGAATTCTTTTCCTCTTTCAGAAAAGCCTATTTTTCAGCTAATTTTACAGAAAATTAGTGGACTTAAGATTTAATTGCTTTATTATTATTATTATTATTATTATTATTATTATTATTATTATTATTATTATTTATAGTTGTAGGAGGAGTGTCCTTCTAATACCTCGTAAGGCATGAAGCTTTAGCTCGTGTGTTTTTTGAAGATTAAATATCGTAGTAAAATTTCGAAATTGTTGCGCTGTTGTGTAAGATTATTCGAGATGTATATATGTTTTGTTTTGTTTTTTAAAAGCAGTGGCTAATATGGTGATTCCCCGTCTTCATCTAATTCCCATCTCTGCTGTTCCGACGGTTTGAATTGAGTTTTCTAATTAAGGTTTGGCATTACAGTCTAGTTACAAATATCTCATCTGCTATTCTTTTCCTCTTTTCGGTCTGTAATTTTAGCCTTTGGTATTGTCTGTGGATAGGACTCTGCGACGCGAAACGTTCTACAATAAAGCAAATAACAATAAATCTTTAAAAAAGGCTAAGAAATTTCCATTAGGCATATTAATTATTTTTCTAGAATACATGAAATAATGTACATAACAAATAATGCAGAAAACTAGTTTTGTTTTCTTTAAATACGGCGCATCCAATTAAGCAATTATACTTTGTTAATGAAATAATATGAGTATTATTGATGAAGTACCCATCATTGTCGATTAAAAGGTCAGAATTTATACTTGGAGAACAGGAAGCAAAATAAGAGGAATAACAGAAAATGAATTAAATTCCTCTTCTATTTAATTCTTTTTCACAATGTCGATTTTACACGGTTTTCAATCACAATTTTCCAGTGAATTTTTAAAACCATCATCATCATCAAATCGAGGTGATAGCAAGGTATGCTTTAAATCTATCTATCTATCTATCTATGGAAATCATCCATCGCTTCCGGTAGCACCTCTTGCCACCATCCAGCTGCTATTCTCTGAGGTATTGCTTCCAGAATGTTTTCAAAACAGCACGTTGAATTCTTGTGTAGTAACCATCTAGCTTTTTTCCAAGCGTTTTGTTAGAATCTAGAAGGTGAATACATACAGTTGTACTGACACATAAAAAGTGGTTGGAAGAAATATCGTTTTATTTTCTCAGGGAGATCAGATTTTCATATTATGGGTAGCAGTAACTGCATTCCCTATATCGTAATCACATTCAGTTGATGTTTATTGCTAATGTAAATATTTCAGAGGATTGCCACTTAAAGCGGAGATTGTTCATTATTGTTTAAAATACTTGGACTTTAATCTGCGTTCACGTAGAGCGCATGGCTTCTTTTGCTACCTGTAGTCTATGTAGAATGGATTCGGTTTGGGCCGGTGAATTTGTGAGAAGAGCAAAATAATCTGCAAAGTCTGCATCACTTGTAGATTCTCCAAGATATATTAAGCTTATTCTCTTTTTTTAATATGAAATTATTTCTTTTATTAGCAAATACCTATAATAAAAGAAATAGTTTCTCATTACGCAAACTAGGCAGATTATAAATGGTACTAATGTCTTTCTTTGCAAGACTCCAGCGATAATGTAAAAATCGGTGAGCAAACCACTGATCATTTCAGCAGTAACAGTTTCCTCAGGATTCCATATACTTGTAGTATTTGCTCTATCTTTTCTCTGTTTATGGAACCAGCCACCTTTGAAAAAGCCGCCTTGCCTTGAGATTATTTGCCCGCAGCTTTGGGAGGATTCAATGGATAGTCCGAGTTGTGACAATTTTGATCTAAGTCTGTGACAATATTGATCCATTTCTCAAAAAGACGTTCTGATTTTTTCTCCAATTTTCTCGACTTCAGATAGGATATGATCGAGATTGATTCCGAGTTCGCCTTTCATAAATAAATGAAATATACAGCCTTTCGTCCACTTCTCTGTTATGTTTTGATAATTATATCATCAAATATTTTGACTTCCCTCGTTAAGGTATTTCATCGAGACCTGTAACTTTTCTGCATTTTCTGCATCATTTTGAGTACGTCTTTCAGATGTACTGTAAAGAGTATCAAACATGTTTCTTACAGTAACTTTATATTGTTCTTCATATGACTACTAGGATATGAACACTAGTTTGCTTGTTTGTTCATTATTTATTTGCAGGCACTGATAACCAGTATTTTGGTATATGTCGGAAAAGGGAAGATAACTCATGATAGAAGGTGGTGATATTCGTTTTGTCACTGGCATTAGAGGAACTGTAGCATGGTTCCATTTATGTGCAGGGGTGGCTATTAAATGTAGGCTTACATTATTTTTGATTTGATTTCATCGACGCAAATTAAGTGACTTTAAATAACTCGGACTTAAAAGCATTCGTAGGCAACTATGGCAGAATTGGCAGAGTTTCACCATGTACTTGCTGACAAAAATACTAATTCATTACTGATATCATAACATTTTAGCATGTTAATAAAGAAATCCATAAAGCAATTATAGATACGATATTTTCATCGGAAGTAAGTATTATTAAACAGAAAAGTACATAAAAATCATCATCTATCTAATAGAAATAGAAAAAATCTTTGGATATTATAAATTTAACTGGAGCAGAAAGAGCTTTTTAACCTAGAGGGTAGACTATTCGCCAGTGGGTCAGGAGAACTGGGTTAAATCCCATGTCGACTCATAACAAAGACATAAAAAATAGTACTTGATCCCTCTTTGCTTAATACACAGGATTATAAGGTACATATCAAGCGTAAAGTGGAGGAATTCAGGTAAGGAGTAGCGCTCCTCTTGACTCGGCGTTGAAGCTATTGAAAAGGGAGCTTTTTGATAGACCACGACTACGGTAATCCAATCTCTCTCTCTCTCTCTCTCTCTCTCTCTATATATATATATATATATATATATATATATATATATATATACATTCTAGCAAAATTACTAGTGTTTGGTTCACGAAGGGAGTTAAAGTTTGAAAACTTTCAAGTACAATATCTTTTTTCAAGTTTAATACTGTATTATCTTTTTTAATTCCGAGAATATTTATGTTTTATCATATCAAATACGTAATTTTTCACGAGTTTATATGTGTGTGTGAGTGTATAAGAAGAGGTATTTTTAGATCAGAATCGAACATGATTAAAATCACGAAATAACCAGACATTCTTCCTCGGGAATTTAGTGGTTTTGGTGAACCCAGTGCATTTTGAAAAATCCTCTGAAAAATGATTGGAAAAGTTCCCCGGAATAAGAAATCTAAGCAATAATTACATATCAAAATCTTTAATAATTGACAACAAGACAAAAGGCCTAAAACACGAGGGAAATTATTGAAAAATAATAAAAACTAATCTAAAATACCAAAAGTGATAAATTAAAATATTCAATAAAAAAAAACCGACACTATTCTACAAAAACCAACATTTCCTTTTCTTGGGTCGATAAATGGCATGCGTACTCTTTCTGATTTGACTTCATGATTTCTACCTATTTTACATTTTGTTTTTGATTTTATTGAAAATTCTCTTTTTTACATGAATCTTTCTATTAGATTTTTCTATTTTCATTTCTTATAACAATATAGGCAAAAACACAAAAAATTAATAAAGAAATAATGAAATGATATTTCAGAATTGAAATTTAACATTGACTCTAAAAAGAGAAAAGACTAAACTTGTTAAACGATAAAATTGACTCTTTCTTTTCAAATAGCGACTAAATTTGGTTCAAACAACTATCATAATTAACTGGTAAATTTTCTTGCATATGTTTTATAAATTCAAGTTTTAGAAGATATTTTCGAAGATATGAGGATGTGATTTATGCAACACGACATTTCTGCGTATATCCATTTACAAAACCTGGGCACGAGCAGGATGTGACATAAGGTCAGTTTTAAGTGAAATTTAAAAGATTTGAATTCAGTTCTTTTCCTTCTCCTAGACCGGCTGACATACCGACGTCAAAGATCAAAGTCTGTCCTATTTGTTAACCATAGCTGGAGGGATAATAATCAAATTCATGTTTACATGAATGTAGACAACCTCGTCTGCGATTTGAATACGAGTTACCGATTTCAACTCCAACGACGATAATTGTTACGCTAAACGTGCCTCCTACTTGTGCCTACTTTCCAACCATCCGCACGAACAGGAGGCAATACAAAGTCTACTTTTTAAGCAGTTAAATTTCAGATATTTTCCTCCAAAACCAGTTGACATACTGACGCTAGAGATCCCAGCCTGATCAACGATTTTACCCATAGCTGGAGAGAGAATTGTTATATCCACACATTTCACAAGGACATATAATGCAAGCAGCATCTTCTCGGATTTGAAGATGGGTCATGTTCAACGATGATATCCATTTCACCACGAGCTCCCCCTAACTGCATATATATATATATATATATATATATATATATATGTGTGTGTGTGTGTGTGTGTGTGTGTGTGTGTGTGTGTGTGTGTGTGTGTGGATATTTTGTGCAGTCAGCTGTGGCGGTAAAATATAATGACGTCATCTCTGCAGAGGGGTTAGGACACTAAACAAATCTGATGATGGGGCTTCAGTAATGCTGTAGCTTTGGTGAATGAGGTATAATCCTTTATTGCCATAGATCCCAGGTTCACCCCGGCCCAAATGGGCACCACTTCTAGGATCCTATCTATGAGTCAAATAGAACTAAACTGTGTTAACATTTAAACTAGGTATTTACGCTAAAAAATGTTTTTACATTAACTCTCTTTATTGCTCAGTGGCCTGGTGTTGTAGAATACACCAACTGCTTCACCAATGAGTTTCCTGGATATTAAATTAAACAATCTGATGATGAGGTTCCAGAAGGACTGGATCTTTGGGGAATGGGGTATATTCCTTTATTGCCATCGCTCCAAGGTTCACACCTTTCTGAAGAGGAATCACCTGATATGATCCTATTCCTTCGTCAAGTAGAAATAAAATGAGTACTTAAGCTAAATTGAATTGTTTGAATTAAAATGTTTACATGAATAAAAAAGGATTTGGCATTAATAACTGACAATGGTTGGTGTGACATAAAACCTAACCAAACCAAACCAAAACCAAACCTTTGATCGTATCCTCTTTGCTATTTTCTTCTCATCTCAGTTTTATTTGTTTAATCGAGAGGTTTCTGCTGTCACAACTCGGCTACACGCAGAATGACATCATCTCGAACCCACAAAAAGATGCACAATCGTTGACCCATTCGTAAATAAACAACACACACACACACACTCACACACACACACACACACACACACACACACACACACACACACACACACACGTGCGCAAGCACACACTCGGTGTAACATGGAAATAACCATCACATCCAAAGCGTGCTTCCAATTGAATGAGTAAAATTAGCAAATAGCTACAAAGTATTTATGATGACTGATCAAAGAAGTTAAACTAACTGTTACTTCTGACTTTTCCCATTTACTTTTGACATTTTGTATGTGTTGCAGTATTCAATATACACGACTTCCTCATGAATGTTAATGCAACATTTCCAAAGTTACAAAGTTTTTTTCGCATCATCATTTTATTATTACGCCTCTTGAATAGATTGATTCATCTCATAAAATCCTTGGAATTTAGTTTCAACTAAATTCATTCTAAATGATCTCTGTAAATTGGATCGTGACGGTGATTATATCATCAAATCTTCTTTTTTTCTACTGACAACCACGGCAGTGGATATCAAAAGTAATAATTTTTCTCATAGAAAATATAATTGAAAATATAATTTAAAAATTAGACGGAACTTCCAATGAATGATGGAGCATGGAAAAATGTCTTTTTTGTGGAACAATAAATGCATAGTGAGTTCAAATGCATTTGAAATCAATGAAGAGAAGACCAAATGCAATTCATTTATCAACTTGTTTTTAAATTCTAAAAGTAAATATCGAAAAAATACTGTTCAAGTAATACCTATATTATTTACATCTTTATATATCTCTTTATTGTTTTGGAAATCTTTCTTTATCTTACCTTACTTAAGCAAGTAGTTATACTTTTGTGATAAGCAGAATTGTGCAAGTGTTTTGTTTTTTTGCGATAATACGTTCACATCTTGAAATCAATGGCACAAATATATTCACGTTCTGAAAAAGAAATCATTGACGACGGTTAATTTTTTGGGGAAGAAAATAAAGTAGGATGTATCATATAAAAGACAGCAATCAATTAAAAATAATAATTAATTAAGTGAATTCTTCATTGATTGTTACATTAAGAATCTACTAACTCCCCATCAACCCAATTTTTTATTTACCTCACAATAGTTCTGTTTGTATCCTTATGTAAATATCTGTTTATCACTTTATTTGCTTATATAACTTTCCTGAGGGAACTCCTCTTCCAACTGCTCTAAATTTGTAGACAGCATCTAAAGATAATTTTAGACTTCATGAGATTCAAGATCTTTTTTAATGTTTTAAAAAATAAAGTTAAGCACCCCAACAGATACAAAAGAAAAATTACTACTCAACTCAATCAGCAGAAAACAGAAAACAATCGATAACATTACAAATCAATGCAATTCTAGAAATAATTTGATTAATTCGTTAATCCTGGCTCCAATTAAGTCGGGAAGCTCTAAATATAAATTTATCAAGACGGATTTATTTCGGTTCGATTCAGTTTAAACAAGGCGGGAATCTGTCATTTTATTGCTTTTTCCTTATTCTCTCGCTGTTTGTATTCACAGTCGAGCAAATAATCCAATCAGAGACCTTGTTACAGCTGTACTTTTGCACAAAAAATCAGTATACATTAAAGATTGCTAGATTTTCCATTGGTTCTGTATCAGTCCCATGTAAGTGTTCGGATTTGCACAAACAGCATTTAAAGAAAAGCAAAGAACTTTCAAGAAAAAGTTAAACTGATATTATGAATTGATATAGTTTTTTAAAATCTTAATCAATCAAACAAGATCAACATCCTTTAAATGACTTTTCAAATCAAGCTTAACTGATTGAATAACCGGGATTTAATCTATATTTATAGGTTACCAGGTTTCAAAATAGTGCTGAATCTCAAATCATGATCTCAAGAGAAGCATAGAAACAATGGGTACGAAGTGGATTATCCTAAGACATAGATGGAGATTATTTAGGAATTCTTGCTAAATTCACGGTAATTCGCTATCTTACACTGATGTCTGCCGGACACACTAATGACATAATATCTTGACTAACGACATAAACATGGCTCAAAGAAAGCTGAAGACCTTACTTTCGAACCAGCCTCGGAATCATCAGACGAGTCATATCGAAAATACTTTTTTTAGTCCAAATGTCCAAGTGACAAACAAAGAATTTATAATAAAAAGTATCAGTTAAAAATGCTTAAAATTTTCTTGAAATGTATAGAGCAATTATGTGAAAGATTTCAGTTTTTAATTATAGAAAGTTTGTTTGTTTGTTGGTTGCTTTATTATCTATTTATGAATTTTCCAAATATCTTAGTATTGTTGGCAATATAAACCTATATTTAAACCTGAATTAAGATATTTCTCGGGTTTGCAGGATTTAGATCAATATACAAAGTTCTGTCGATGAGTATGAGAAGTGAGCCGACTTTTCCCTCTTGATAAGGGCTAAATAGTATCATACTTGTTCTTCTATAAGAATGGCCGTAAAATTAAATAACCTTCAAAAGTTGATATGCCGTTAAAAAAAAAACAGACCCCAAACAATTTTTTTATTTACAATTCAATATTTCATTTTTTCTTTATTTCAATCCATGTTTCATTTAAAACCTTAATATCAGAGTTTTTTCTCCAAAAATTTGTGTTTTGTGTCCTGCCTGTCCTACGTTTCTTATTTGAAATATTAAGAAACATTTACCCCACTGGTATATAAAAACACTTATAATGGAAAGAATGACAAGAGGGCGTTTCGAATCGACTATTATATTCAAAACGTCTTATAATCCTATAATTCTGATGAGTAGTTTGACTTGTTCGATTCTGTTGTTCTACGTCCCATATCTCCAGTTTTCTCACAAATAACTGCAAAACTGATCCACTTGGTTCAATCATATTGTAAAACAATGACGACATTTGCAACATATGTTTTCTATTATTGCTCAGACTAACATTTTACTATTCGTTCGCTTGATCAATCTAAAGTAGGTGAAGTTTTCAAAATTATATTTATCACATTTTGGTTTCTATTATATTATCTTTATGGCGTAGACAGATCTACAACAATTCGGAAGATGCGGTGAACTTTTTGTGGTTGACATTTTGACATGGATATAGATATCCGAAATGCTTTTTTTTTCATTTTGCAAGAAGTTGACTTGCCTATTTAGAAATTACTTTCACATCATGAGTCGAGAACAATAACTCATTGTTTGATTTTAGAGAAATATTCCTTTATGTCTCATGACATTTGTTCCTCTCTTTATACCATCATAATTAATGTTATCATAATTAAGTCGCGCTGATAGCACTGAATCCCCTCTCTCTATCTTCCATCCTTATAATCTATCGGTTCAGACAGGTCGTCTAGCTTGTATCCAGTGTATCTAGAGTTGAGGAAAGTGTTTGTTGGCCGTCCATTACTTATGCATTCATGTGCAGGATTCAATAAGTGTACTTCATTTATGAGGTCATATCTGCTTCTCTATCAGTGGCATGTATATTTTCTGTATCTCAATTAAATGGTTAATGTGAAGGGTGACCAGTGGCCTTACAACTGCTCTTTTGGGAGGTGTTACTTTCAGGACAGCCCGCAACATGCTTGGGTAGTTCCTATCTAGCCTTTTCTCCGTGCGTTTTGTTAGTGATCACGACTGGCATCTATATGAGGTCAGAGCTACAGTTAGGAAGCTATGAAATACAATGGAAATGTGCTTTTGGTAAGATGAAAATATAGTCTTCACCTTCAGGATTTCTGCACTTAATTCGAACTCATTATTTGCGACACGTTTTTAACGGAGAAAATGCCACAAAGTTACTTGGATACGCCTGAGGTCTAAATATATACATATCCTTGATTATATTTTGAGCAGGAAAATATAACTTTGGGATGTTCGCACAGATTAAGTCGGGCTCAAAGTGCGGAATGGCCCATATGTTTAAACGTAGCAAACTGAAACTCCGAATCATGCATAAAGAACTTAGTAATAAAAGTTCCTAAATATATTGACGTATCAAACTTGAAATACTTCATGGTGCGTAAAACCTTCTATCCCGAAGGCTTTTTGGAAAGTCTTCGGGATAGAAGAATTTGATGGAAGATGGGGCCGATCAGAACAGTTGTTTACAATGTCGAGGTAAGGAAGCATATTGGCTGGTTGAACGAAAACGATAAACAAATCGTAAATTTCTCGAGAACAAATGTTGGGACATGAGCTAAAGAGAGAAAGCCTTTAATATAATCTCTCAGGTAGCTAAAATCCTCATTTTAGCGAAAGTCAAAGAATAGGAAAAAAACAGTGATGGTTGGGTATTATTATATCATTCAGAAAGCATGCATTCTTAAAGATATGAAAGAAATTTACAATTTGATCACACAAGTTCTTGGTGTTAAATCCATATTTGTGTTAGCTCTCATGACCCTCTCTTTAAGTATCCAGGGAGGTATCCTGAAATACTGGATAGAACCCTTTACAGCTCTCTTTCACAACTCCTTTGTTAATTGGTCATCAAAAATTTTCCTCAAAAATATATTATCCATTAGTTGATGGATGAGTCCATTGCTGTTGAAAAAAGATTACATAAATCAACACTCGTAAGCCAACAGGTTTGCTACTGATTTTCTCCAACGAGACTTATGTTTTCGTCAGATTCAATTTTGACAAAAACAAAGATTGTTTGTCGTGAAAAGATGGCATTGAACAATAACAATAAGCCACAGAGAGGCTGGTCAAAAGAGCCCATCGAGTATAGCATGAAATGAAAACACTTGTTTTCAGTAGTAATATCTGAGAAAAGAGTCGGAAAGGAACTGATCAGGTTTTTCATGCATAAGAATGAATAAAGATGGAATTATTTGACAGTGTTAAATAGCTCTGATAAATTTATTCAGGAACGAAATTTATAAGAAGCGAACCCACACATAACTCGCAGTATAAACTGAGGAGTACCAACTCTTCCCTCATATTCACCTTGGTCAGTCATGAAAAGGTCAGCTCAATATCGACCATACGACAGGTTCAATATCTATATCGAGAGTTTAACCAAACACCAAGTCATTCGGTTAAAGAGAACTGTTGTTACATTGTTTAATACACATAGAATCGTCGAATATTTCGCAAGATTTCGTGCATTACAATGAATAGAGCGAAGGTATCTGCAGTGTATATATTGAAGAAGACTACGATGTTTTCAATGTAGCATAGAGTGCCAATGTGTTGATGCAAAATACAGAAAATTGCAATATTGTAAGAAGAGTTTGAGCAGCGAACAAGAGTCAGTTTTTTGGTAGTCATTGAAGATAGAATTGAGAAATTGTTCACTATCGTCTACGGGAGAGTAGATGCAGACCACAAAGCTTTTGGGTTTCACAAGATGTTCTGGAAATTCGCTGAGGTCCTCTTACAGCGTTCTATGAAAATAGTAAGGTGCTTCAGTTTCGACCAAGTAATAACAGCAAAGTTTGTCTACCTCATGAAGATTTCTGAAAAGAAATTATCATTTTTTTTTTATCATTAAGAGTTTTCGGACTATTGTCTTCACCTTTATTGTTATTTCCACAACGTTTTGGCCGATATGTCCTCCAGCCTTCTTCAGGTGTTTGTCGAACTCTGTAACCTTCATGGAACTTTGAACTACGTCCTTTATTGAATTGACGGGGGTCGTCTGTTCTGATTCCGTTAGCTATAACCGGGTACAAGTGTTAAGTATTCCTGTATTGTTACTCGCCTGTAGTCAGGATTGAACCTGTAACCTCCAGATCATTGTCTTGTTAGAAGCTTAGGGAACCTCTGCCTATAACCTTTACGCCATGTGTCCTGCTTGACCATTTTTGGGACTTATAAACTTAATGTTCTTTCTTGACTAGAATTACTACTGTTATGTATGATTTTTACCTGTGCTCATATTCAGATTTTTTTCTCATCTAACCTTCTTAATTATCGGTTCCCATATTGTAATCAACTCTATAATTGGTCTACTCAGCAGGTCATTGTAGCCCAACATATGTGCTGATTTCTTAAGGCGTCTAATCCTCCAATGTTCAGCCCTATCAATTATTTCAACTTTATCCCATAAGGGCAGATGGTTTCCCTTTTTCTTCCATATATGGTCCGCCATACCCGACTTTTCAATCTCACCTCGTACCTTCCGATGTTCTTCTAGCCTTACTTTTTGTGGGCGACCAGTCCCACCTTTGTATATTATACCACAACTGCAAGGGATGGAGTAAACACAGTTCTTGGTCATGTTGAATTCCGTTGGTGTCTTGACCCAAATTCTTGTAGTAATTCTAGTCAAGTAAGAACATTATAAGTCCCAAAAATTCACTCTGAATTGTCCAGGAGGACACATGGCGTAAAGGCTATTGGCGTTGGTTCCATAAGATTCTAACAAGACAATGATCTGGAGGTTACAGGTTCAATCCTGACTACAGGCGAATAACAATACAGAAATACTTAACACCTGCACCCGGTGATGGCAACGGAATCAGAACAGGCGAACCACGAGGATTCAATAAAGACGTAGTTCAAAGTTCCGTGAAGGCTCCCGAGTTTGACAAACACCTGAAGAAGGCCGGAGAACATATCGGCTGAAACGTCGTGGAAATAACAATGGATATGAAGACAATTGTCCAAAAACCCTTAATGATAAAAATCAGAAACATACACAACTAGAAATCATTGTTAAGACAAATAGAGAGCAAGTGTCAAGTAAACAAAAAAGCGAAAATTAAAGCTCCGTGAAAAGTAAAGCTCCGTGAACTTACGTAACAAAGGAGTGAATGGTTCACATTACTATGAAGACGACTGCTGCTACGAAACCCAAGAGTAATCGACCGATTACGACCAGAATCTGTTTACTAGTGATTGTAGTCTCATCGATTAGCCAATGTCGATCGATTGGAAGTTAAGTCTCTTGTCAAGCCGATAAACCGTGGAAAGTCTACAAGGTCACCGTCGACTTACATTTCAAACATATTCGTAAGGAGTTATAACTTTCAACGGTAAATAAAAACGACACTTTGTCACTTTTTTAAAGTATACCTGGGTTTTTTCTTTCTTTTTTCTTTTTTTTTTTTTTCGAATTCCTTAGGCAGAAATTTAGGAACACTTCGACCCTACGCTTAAAGATTTCTTCAGATCTTAGACATTTTGGATGTAGAGATCCCCGAATTAGATCATTACCATACTGTGATCGGAGACTGAATCCCAGAACAGAGGTTAAAGTACTAGATGGACATTTTTTTACACAGTGACTGCTACTTACAACAGTTTTGACGGACCTCCATTTGTTAATTTAGACATTACGGTTGACAACTTGGAAATTTCTCCAACATTTGATAATTAACCCCTGACACCAATTTATACACAGAGATATACAGTCCTAGACTATCACCGACATGATTGTCATTTAAAGTATGTCAACAATTTTGACAACAAGATTGGCACCGTAGTGGAAAAGGCTAAAAAAATGCTATTAGGCGTACAACCTTGTCTTGAAGATTTCGAATGCCAAGAAACATTGTATATCGACCAAGCCGTCATGATAATTATCCTGTTTATGTATTAGTAGACTTAATAAATATATCAGTGTCGCATTAGGCACCTTGAACGCATCTAATACGATACTATACGATATCCTTAAAGACACGGAAAACCTTAAAACAGACAATGGCATGAACATTGCAGTTACTCAACCGAAGATAGACGTGGGCTATATGTCTGATTTTGAAGGAATCCCTTATGGTGAACTGACCACTTATCGCCAAAGCAGATGATTGCCGCGAGAAAAACAAGGCCAATTTTTAAAAAAAATCAATCTATCGTTTGTTAAAGGCGTATTGCCGAAATTTAAAGCCCTAATATGCAGAAGAATAATGACAGCCAACTTAATTTTTGGCATTCACCCTTTTTGGATGAAACCATTGAATGGAAGCTAAAAAGAAAATACGCAAGTATACGTACATAGACATATACAGGAAAGTATATGTGTGTAGTTGCACGTATGCGCAAATCCATTTCTATTATAATTATTGAATTTCATTATAAAAGATTGTGTTTTTTAAACATCAATTGCTTCAAAGATATAATTTCATATATTCCTAGATGTAAATTCTAATTGCTTAGAGGGTTTTTGAATTCTTTATCTGAAAAAATAAAGTTTAGGACAAGCATTAAAAGTAAATATGATTGGTCATATGATCAGAAATATGATTGGTCATAGGATCAGGAAAATGAGTCGAAGAGGAACTGATTTGATTTGTTTATCTCCCAGTATTTGAATACATTAAAAAATCTTTGCCTATGATTGAACGGTGATATGATCTTTCTTTGTATATATATTTTATTTTCCTCTATTACTGTATTTCATCAAAACATCCATCGTCGTGCTATCAACATTCTTGTATATATAACTTCTTCATATTTATTTTTCTAATCAGAAATGAACATTTTTACTTACATCGTGAGTATATTTTTTGCCCAGATTCATTTTATGTTTGTCAACCATGTCTTACTGCAATTGTCTTGAAAGACAAACGCCCAAGTTTCTTCGTGTATTGATAATTTGCATGAAAGATAACTAATTGAATCAATATGAAGAACGAGTAAAAGAAAATATCTAAATGTATGTTATCTATCACCATTTGATTTCCGATCATTTCCAAAAGTTTGATTAATCGATAGGATATAGAGTGTTCCAAAAAGAATGAACGGATCCTTTTCATAGATTGATTCAAAAGTGATTAACATAAACTTTCCCCTGAAACAAATGCATTTTAATTTTGTTATCTCTGCACTAACATATTTTCCATCTTTCACATGCTTGCGAATTTATATGTAAAATAGAACGCATGAAATAAGTGTTTCTTCATGGGAAACGACATAGGTGACACTACCCAAAAGAATGGATGCTCAAATAGAGCTAGCGCATGATGCAATTAATGCAACGACTAGATATTATTATATTAATCGTTCGAGCTTACCATTCTAAGAAGAGTCATCATAATTTACGTGCCTGTAAATTCTCTCCTCTTAGGTTGCTTCCTTTATGAAATGCGCTTAATTTGTCTCACTACCTCTCATAGACATTCACAAATACTCGTATCTTGACACAGACACACACATACATACACATACACATATATAAATAATAGAAGAAGTCAATAGAAATAAGAGAACTGAAATTAAAAGAAATAATGGTGGTCTATAAATGACCGAGGAAAACATTTACGATTCTAATCACAGATAATAGAACGAAAATATTCACCTGAGATATGTTAGATAATAGTAAAAATGTGAAAAAATGCCATCAGAGAATCACATCAGATTTAGTTAATCTGTTAAAATATCATGGGTGAATGATTGAGAGAGAGAGAGAGAAAGAGAGAGAGAGAGAAATCTGTGAGCAGAAGCAAATTAAAGAATAAGAGAAAGCGTAACTGATAGGCAAAGAGAGTAATTCCGAAGCGTATGAGGTAAAGCAATTTTGATTATGATCATTCCGAATTCAGAGAGCTCACTAAATCATTCGACCGAATTGTCTCCGTGAGAAATGTCAGCCATTAATATATTGTTTAACGGTCCTCCCTCTACTCTACCTGAATAATACGCCTATACAAAATGTCATCTAAAAGCAATTGTTCTGCATCTTCTGAAAAAAGTTCATAGATTTAAAGGGATTTTCATTAATTTGAATAAAAGAAACAGCGTTCGTATTTTAATTGATTTTCCCGAAAGCATTACCCCAATAATTGTGACATATCATTTAAACGAATAAATTAAAATTCATGTAGGCATTAGTTTTCGGTCCTTTTATATTAATTTCACTAAAATGGCTAATTGAATAATTCTAAATTGATTTCGCCTATACAATTAATATAGATGAAAACCATTAGAGAAAATACACGCTTTAAGAGTGCAAAAAGGGTTCATCAGTTTTTTAAATGACGAGGAACATTTAATGTCTCAAGAGAAATAAATTTTTAATTGTCATGAAATACCTGCGATGGTTTATTCAATTTCTATCAGAAAATTGTAACCTAAAATAGTCAACTTTTACTGAACATATGTTCTTAATTAAAAATAAGATACACTACTGAACTATTTCAGCTCGAGTGTTGAAAATTTGGTAATTTACTATGATACTAAGCTAAAAAGAGTGTGTGTTTCTATATTGACAACGCAAAACAACATGTTGAAAAGGAGGAATATATATCTGTTTCGAAATTAAAAGTTTTAACTCATTCATTCAAGTATCCCGACTTTACTATGGAATTGCCACCTTTCTTAGATCTCTGCAATATTGTCTGGACAAGGAATTTAAAACCAGTTATGAAGAAATTATTAACTTGCAGAGATAAAATTTGCCTCAAATCATTATCCCTATCGGCATAGTCGATGAGCTTATACTTTAAAAATCAAGTACGTACTATTCAGTTGCTCAAAAAATATAATTCTAAGTCTCAACAAAAATATAGCGGGTCTTTCTTTCCATACTGAAAACTTTAAATGTTCGTATTTACCTGTGTGTATTGATATGCACGTATCTATATGTGTATGTATTATGATGGAACAGAGAAAAATGGATCCATGTTAGAGTTTGACATGAAAGCCTACAAACACTTTATATTGAATGATTCAAAATATATCACAGTCTTTACCGTACTAAATGGAAGCATCATAAATTAATCTTTCAACAAATATCCTAAATTCAAACTTTATTATGTGCAATCAATAATGAAAATGTTTCTTTTCCATCTAATGAAAGCAAGTTTCGGACGTTTAAATAAAGCTTAAAATTTATTTAGGACATTTAGCAAAACTTTACAAAATATGTCACACTAGAAGACTGACATATTATTTTTAGTTTGTACGTTTTACTAAACTTTTGTATCCGTCTATCAAGACAACTAAAACTGTAGCCACTTTATTTGTATGATTAATACTACTACAAACCATGTTTTCGTGTAAAACGTTTTGAAAATTACAAAATATTACATTAGTTTTACACGGAAATCTAAGAATAATATATTATTTTGTCTGCCAAGGTAATTTTTCTTCTTTTTACCTGTTCACGAAGACATCGAGCTGAAAATTTTCAAATGTAAAAACATAGACAAAACGATTTTTCCACTAAAAATAAAATCAAAACTTCTCATACCATTTTTTCGTGTTTGCATTTGTGCTATATAGAACAACACGGATGAGCTCACCAGTATGATTTCTTTTAAAATGATAACAACATTTTCTGAAGTTTATATGATGTATTCACCGTTGTAATTTTATATACCGGAGTTATAGTATGTGCAATTGGCACAAGGAAGGCAAAATATATTCCTTCAGATTGCATTGAATTACTACTTACGTTCTCATGAAAATAGTTCAGTGTTACTAGTTGAAACTCCCACCCGTTAAACTGGTTTTAATATAATGTTGAAAAAATTCAATATCCTATTGATAACAGTTTATGAAAATGTAAGTTAAGACATAGGTAAATTTTTCATTAGCTCAATTTTAAATATTATTAATATATTTTGCTTGAATGAAATCTTTAAAAAATGTTCGTCCAGTAATCTAAAATCATAAAAGTTTTCAAACCTGAAAATTGATAAGATTCTTCGCAACAAGTAGGGGAAAGCAAATAGCATTAGTCCTCGCATCAATGCCCGTATGCAGGTATATGCGTTCTACAGGGCAACAGGTCAAGCATAGGCCAGATAAATTCAATCGAGAACTAGTGCCAAAGTTCACGAGGTCATGTCATTAAATCCATTATTGGCTGCCAAAGGAGGTCTGTGGCGAGAATCTTGCCAACTTAAGGTGCACTGAAGAAAGTTCGCTGTTTCACAATTCATTCATTCTAAACTACACATAGGTGGTTCCTTTATAATCAATCTAGTGACTTAGTCTAATGTTCATATTGATTTTAGATGATAATATCTTAAAGGTAATCTTTCAAGGGGCAGAGACCGAGCATATGTTGAGCGATAAATTCCAATAGTTATTCTTGACGTTGGTTTGAGAATTTAGTTACAAAATATGCTCCATATGTAGACGATAATGAGGTTTTCAACAACGAAAACTTTACGGTAAGTTTATCTGCCTATATGTTATTAGCTTTACATAAAAATAAAAAAATAAAATATGATCAACTCAAACAGAAAAATATAACCAACTTTTTAAGGTAAAATCTTCCTTTAAATATATATATATATATATATATATATATATATATATATATATATATATATATATATATATATGTGTGTGTGTGTGTGTGTGTGTGTGTGTGTGTGTGTGTGTGTGTGTGTGTGTGTGAAGGTGAGTAGAGAAGGACATGAAATCCGTACGAAAATGATATTTTTTGCAAGGGAAAAATATCAATCAATGATATTCAAAACTAACTTCTTCTTCTTCTTCTTCTTCTTCTTCTTCTTCTTCTTCTCTTCTTCTTCTTCTTCTTCTTCTTCTTCTTCTTCTTCTTCTTTCCCACACTCATGCGCACGTGGACGCGACTCGTATTACCATAACAACTTTTAGTTCTTAGCAGATAACCCGGCTGCGTATATATATATATATATTATATATATATATATATATATATATATATATATATTTACTAATCTAATATCTACCAGTTAAATTGTTGTAGACATAAAAGGGCGTGGTTACTCTATAATTAGGGATAGGTTTTAGAAAAAAAAATTTTTTAATGCAAATTTTAAGCTAGGTGGGTTTTTGGTGAATAAAAGAAAGCGATTTCTCCTAGAATTCAGTCGAAGTTTAGCTTTCTGATGATCCGTTAAGGTGAAAGTTTAGTAGAAGATTTTCGACTCGCGATTTAGGTTAGTTTTATATATATATATATATATATATATATATATATATATATATATATATATATATATATATATATATATATATATATTCTCTGTTTTTCTGTCTTAGTAAGTACGTGTCTAACCAAGCAGCTACAAATCAAGTTTTACGAAACTTATAAAAATAAGCCACTGCATGAACGATGTGCCTATATTACTGTTTGATTTTTATTGAATTTGCCACATTTAATATATTGAACTGAACTTATAAAACTCTTGCAGATGATTTCACTTAGCAAGGCCTTTGCTTGAAATGAGCTCAGAACAGTTTGGAGTGAATAAAAATGTTTTCAATATGGCAAATGTTGAATTTAATTCAATCTAATCAAGTAACATTTCCAGGACAGCATATTTAGAGATGAACACTTCAGTCTAATGTTGTGCTGTTTATCTTAATTACAAGTTAAATTTGTAAATCTCTCGAATAGTTACAGACTTTTGTGACACTAACCACCTGATTTAATATATTTCTTGAATTCCATACATATTAAATGCTTTCATCTACTTTTAGTCCGTCCTCTGTTGAATTATTTCGTGATCGAACGTTTGTTTTTATTTTTTCAACTTTTAGAACAAAAAGATAGCAATTTAGTCAATTGTACTCTTAAGGCAGAGGAAAAGAAAATCAGTTTTATTATCAAAACAAAAAATACAACAATAACATTAGAAAGAAATCTTTTAATGCATCAATTTTTATATTTTGTTTTGTTTTCTTTCTTTTATTTTTTCTTCTTTTCATTTTACATCGCACTCATGAACATTTTTTGCGGAATAAGATTTTTTTTTTATTACTAAATATGATCGATATCATATAAAAGGACGGAACAAATGATTTTACCTAACAAATATGTGAAGAATTTTGGATCAAAAACAAAAAAATTACTAGATATTATTTCATGCTTCCTTATATAATTAATTTTCTTTATTTTTTCCTTATATTCCTCATTGTTAATTTCATTCGATTTTCATGATTCTCGCCAGTTCTATTTTTTCTTCCACTTGTATTCATAGGGGAATTTTGATTTATTAGTACAGCTAAATGGATATTTTCCTCCTATGTGGAGGTAAACACATTCTCTTCAGTACAATAAATAAATTATTTATCTATGTTAAGAAATAAGGCTACAACCCTAAGTAACACGTGTAAAATGTCAAAGGAATAAAACAAGCTAACGATTAATCGAATGGGACCAAGAAATATTGAATATTTTATTAAATATGAATCAGAAATTAATTCAATAATCGTTTGAACTCCATGATAAATGACTAATAATTCTGATGCCAAATTAGATCCTTTAAATTGAAATTATATCAATTTATTTTAGATAAATAAAATAAACTACTCGATTGTAATTATCTGATTTTTATTTCTTTAGAGAACCTAGATCAGTTTGGATGAGCACGAATGCAGAACCCTCCTTAAAACTAGCAATTTGTATTGAAAGTTGGTTTATTCTCTGTCTTTTAACACGTTTTAAGGCCTTTGTTTAGTTTAACCGGAATTTAGCAAGATTTGTGTTAAGTAACTAATATATAAACATCGATTAATTATTATACCCTATTTTTACCTGTGTAATTAGATAAAATATCTGTTTTTTATTCTTACATAATTGAGTTACTTATTAGAATCGCTTGATTTAGTTCGATGCAAAGTATGTAACCTAGACAAATGTAATTAATTGAATACAATTTATTTCTATTAGATTGAAAACTTATTAATGCCATCATGAAAGAAGTAAAAAAGAAAATGAAAAAGACGATTAGAAAGATCAATATATTCAGAAATATTTGGCACAAACATTTAGTAAAATATTTAGCAATAAACATTTAGTAAAATATTTATAAGGACTTTAATAATGAACAGAAAATACGTCTGAGTCAGCTATTATCAGCTATAAACATTAGCAAACCGAGTAAAGATAAGAATTCTGATTACGTACTCTAAAAAATAGTGGATATATATATTTACCAACCACTCCGCTCGGGCAGGATATGGCACAAGGTCAGTTTTAAAGCGGGGTTTAACATGTTTGAATTCAGAGTTTTCCTTCTCCTAGACTAGTGGCCTCACCAAGGCTGAAGACCCTAGTCTGTCCTACTACTTACCCATAGCTGGAGGGAGAATAATTGGATTCATACCTTTCCCAAGGGTATTAGTGTTATGTGAAATGCAATCAGTCTTGTCCAGGATTTGAACTCGTGTCGTCGTGTCCATTTCCTACGACGATACCCATTACACCACGGGCAATAGTGGATATATACGCGGCCCTATAAATTTCAAGTCATTTTTCTTTAGAAAAGATTATTTTGATTGGGTAATAATTTGTTTATTAACTATAAAGTAAGCTAATCACCTCACAGATTTGATATCGAGCGGCGACAACAAAGTTAAAATGTTTAAAATCGTCACTCCGAAGAGACAATCACGGACAAAAAAAAATATTGAATTAAACAAAATCAAAATAACCAGACAAACAACTTTTAATAAGATAAAAAATGAACACTGAACATAAATTAAAAAATCGACTTACGACAGAAATATGAGCAATATTTGTAGCATAGGTGTGAGAAATAATCATAAAAATAACTTAACATCAATTAGTAATAGTTTGCAAAACTATTCATTTTATTATATATATATATATATATATATATATATATATATATATATATATATATATATATATATATATATATATGGGGTGCATGGGTAGGCCAATTTTTTTTTTAGTTTTTTTTTACAAAAATATTCTTTATTACACTTTATTTCTAAGTATAAAATAATTTTCAATCTTCTTTGCTACTTGTGAGGTTGTTCATTCGGTCCTAACACAATTCTGTCTTGGTATAACCGATATTACAATGATTTTCGAATTTGTATCATACACGTCTTTTGGAATAAAACTATAAATATAATCAGTGGTCACTTTTCATAGATCATTTTAATTCAAAGAGAATAACACATCAGAAGTTTTGTTGAAACTAATTTCGCTTTTATTCGTCACTAGAAATGTAATAATCTTTCCTGAAGATTAATTTTAGATCGCATTGTATACTAATTATTTGGTGCTTTTTATCTTCAGGTTAAAACATTTTGGAGAAATAATACTGAAAGAAAAAGACAGATAAAATATTGTTTACCGTTAAAAGAAGTAAATAGTAATTAGATAGTAACTATTTAGTGATGTTTAATAACGAACATTATGTAATAATAGTTTTAATTTCATCAAGATACCAAATTTGGAATACACTGATATTCTGGCGAAGAAAATAATTCCACTTCTATTTTGGCAAATGTTAGTGCGAATGTTTTCATTTCTATCAGATACACTGTGGTTCTTCCCAAATTTCTACAATGAGTTATAATGTCACGATTTTATATACATTCCATTATGGGAGGCATTAAGTGATAAGATTTTGCAAGACGTCTTCATTTATATAGTTTCAAATTAAACTCCGAATAAAGAGTATATGCATTAAAATAACCATTTTGAAAATCGCTAATATTTATCTAATTAGCATCGATGAAAACTTCTACACGTTTATTCAGAAATAAACGATGTGCCATTATAGATAAGGTTATTTAAAGAATCGTTGTCTTTAATGAATATGGTTATATCTGAAATTAAAATTGGATGTCATCCATAGCACAATCCAAATTTGAAAAAAAATCTAGATGTAGTGATTAGAATTATTACTCATACAAGCCTCGTTTTCGCCCTGTAAAAACTTGGCGAAAACGAGATTTTTATGAGTGTAGCACCAATCATACTCACCTGACCTAACTACCCGCAACTTGGACCATTTTCTAGATTCAAAATTTTGCGAAGAGTTATTGGTAAAGATTTTGGCAGACATTAAAAGGAATACGACTATGCAGTTTCAGAAGATATCAACGGATGAGTTTCAAATGGGCATTGAAGAATAAATAAGGTGTTTAATATCCAGGATAATCTTTTGCTGACAATTGATTTTCAATTTATTGTTTATTTCTGTCTTCTTTTTATTTGTTTCTAACTTAAGTAAATAGTATTCAGTAGATTTATCAAATGAAGTATTTTTTATTTGTATGTTGCGAGTGGCATTTCCCGATGAGACAAATTTTTTCTCAAGAGGAATATATTGTTATGTTACAAACTTTCATCCTGTGTCAAATAGTTAATCATGCCAAATTTGATAGCTGTACATAAAATAGTGTTGGAAACTATAGAGAACAAAGAAACACTTCTCCGATATTAATATTGCCGATATTTTGGGGGAAAAAACAAAAAACAATTATCTCACTCATATTTCTATGAACTTATAATGACTCGCTTCGAAGGAAATTGACAAGAGTCTATTATAATCTTCCAGTATCTCATGTTCTCATCTTAAGCTTAATACTTATTCTGTAATCCTCCGACTTGGTGATATTCTCCTGGTGAAAATGAGAAAAAAAAGTGCACAGCATCTTCTTATGTACCAATTCAACTTGCACATACATAATTCCGAATATCGAACAAAACAGCGTTAAAGACTGCATAAATTTCGACACCGGTCTAAATATAAGAGTACTGATAGAAATTCCTAACCTGAGAACTTCCGAAAGAATAAAAAAAAACACCATTGAGATCAACCGTATTGATTAATCGACGTCTTAACCACTAAGAATATCTTTATTTTTCTATTCTCTGCAACTAATGCATGATATGCGCCAGCCATTAATTGTGCCTCGACTCAATGAAGCTATTTGATGATCAACCGAAGGCCGTATTATTAATTAATTGTCTAGACTATAAGGCAATTTGATTAGGTCTAGTAGTGGCAATGTATTAACAATAAAACGTCTAATCAGTTGCCCAAATTTTAACACTTATAGAGAAATAACTTCCTAGCTTAGCCATTTTCTCATTTTTGGAAGTTTGGTTCAACTCTTCTGTCTTGTGACTTTATCTCCAGTGACGTTGTATCTCAATTTTCATGACTTAGTGTTTTCATTGAATGGCGTTGCTCTACTACTTCGTTCTCAATGTTTTTCAGATTCACATTTTTTTCTAAATATTTTCCTTTAAACTCGAAATCTCACAATATATTTTTTCGCTTCGCTTGATATCTCGAAAAGGTTTTCTTATTTTTATTAACGTCCTCTTTTGTAATGATGCCTTCTTTTATTCTCATATATAGCCAACTTTTATTTTTATTCTCCATTCATACAGAGAACTTCCTTTCTCCTGTATTGTCCATGATTATCTCCTTTTTTTAACCAGATGATCTATTTTCTCCCATTCACTTCTCTCTTAATCTCTCTCTCTCGCTGTCTCTGCTCACTCAATTCTTTTTGCTTATAACTCTTATCTACTTATGTATGTATCTATATTACTTTCACAATTATATACTGGAAAAAAAATAAGCCAGTTAAATACACTTATAGACAGAGTCAAAAAACAATTCGTTAGAATAGATATAACCCAAGAATATGAATTTCATTTATGAACTTGATTATAACGACAGGTAGTTTCATCCTATTTGTACGAGACTAACAGTTTCTTAACATTGCCAAGAGCCATATTTATTTATCCCGCATCCAACATCGACTGAAACAATTTTCTGTAAACGAACATAACTCTTTTTGTGCTTCATCAAAGTGTTTATGTTTTCGGGGGTACTTTCATGTTTTGAGCTACTCAGGAAGGAAATATTTCCTCCAAAGTCATCGTTAAAAAACTGTATGCTCATATATATATATATGTATATATATATATATATATATATATATATATATATATATATATATATATATATATATATATATATATATATATCATATTAAAGCAAAATATAATGCAGTTCCAATGCGTCAGTGTTAAATCTGTAAATCGCAGCTTAGAATGAAATTGATTAAGAACTGTGAACTATTCCAATGGTCACCAACAATAAATGACTTTATTTCTCATTATTATAAACAAGTTTAACTAATATCGTTATTGATCTTCGTAATTTCTTTCCTTTCTATCACAACTTACCCGGGTAATTATTTCTATAAACTGGAGAAACAGTGAAATGAGAAACTAGAAAAAGCTCTTAGTGAGATCCGAACTCACAATCTCTTCAATCTCAAAAGACTTGATCTCCGCTTAGGATGACATAAATTGTCTTTCAGGCGCCCAAACAACATCTATAAAGCTATTCTATATAGCTTTCTCTAAATAATCTTTGCCATATTTGTGGTTATGTTATTTTCTTTTAGTAGTGTTAAGCTTATTTCTTAGATTTATATTTTCATAAAACTCTCACAATCATTACTGAATATGTTTCCTGATCATATTTTTATTTATTTCATTTAATCAAAATACAAGTTTGGATATAGCTTTCTTTTTTCCAACATTGATAGACCTACCAATAGAATAATTTATTTCGCTGATTTTTGCATCACCAATTTGAAGAAGTATGTATAAACATATTTATGACTTTTAAATTCTTAAGGAAAAAGTATTGTTGGCGAGGCTTACTGTATCCCTATCATACGATTAAGTCCCCTCAAAAAAAGGATGTATTGATGCTAAATTAATAGGGATGGTAAGCCTTCAGCTATGGAACTCAGGGGAATGTGGAGTACCTTTTATTTCTCTTACTTCCTTAGATCTACTCTGTCGCAGAGTGGCAGTATCTGTTAGGCTCGCATTTTCGGTGGGGGGGAGATCGTTTTAAAAATAATTTGTATCAGATAAACAATTAAAAAACAACTCTGCAAAAATATAGAAATTAACGTACAATGAAAGCGATTCTTTAAGATGTCTGCATGAAATAAATATAGTAGGGTTGTCATACCTTGAAAATCAACGAATCAAATGTTGAATTATTTTAGTACGAACAATGATTCATTATTTTTTCCTGAGTTTAAAATAGTTTAATTTACATTCCGTACATAAAACTTGCCTAAATATAATTTCAAACTCGTTATATTTATTGTTAGAGGATTTCTCAAAATGAGAAACTTTTTCCCCATGAGGAAATATTTTATGTTGAAAATTCCCCTGGGTCCAATAGGTACACATAAGAAATTTGGTAGCTTTACATTAAATCAGTTGACATTGTATAAAAGACAAAGAAATTTTAAATAAATTTTCCCAACTCCTATTAGAATTGCAAACATTGACTTTGCTATGCGCATGCAAATGCCTTCGATAAGAGTAAATTTCAGTTTTGTTTAAAGTTATTTAGAATATTTACTTCACTTAAAGAATAAGAACGAGTTTGGACAAAATTAAATGATTCTTGGGAAATACATTTCTCTCTAGTAAACATTGCATGAAAGAATATGATACTTCTTTCCAGTAAAAATCAAATTAGTAAAAATTTTATTAGCCTTCCAGAGAACTTCAACGACATTTTTATATATTTCAAATTATTGTTTTTAAATGAAAATAGCCAGCATAAACTATCCTTATCAGAACAATACTATTCATCACGTAGCATAATCAAATTTAACATATCTTTATATAATATGAAATGATAATCTATTATTTGCCGAACCCTAGACATATAGGTCTAAATATAAAGATCAATTGAATTCCAACAAAATGTCTTTAAAATGATATCTCTTGTTCATTGGTTTGACGATTCATTTATACCCGAGATAATTGATTGATCCGTAAAGATACCTATTTTATTTTATTTGATTGTTTAATATTCTTGCATTGCCTTTACCGAAGAAAGAGTTTTGGAATTTAACATTTTAGAAATATATATTCTTGTTATTGCAACGTAACCTCGAATAAACTTTCATATATAACATTCCATGAAAATAGATCAAACATAAAGTAAGTGAGGGATGATGAGAGGTGTGGGAGGAGTAAGAAAGTCAATACAACAGAGTTGATTGGTCAAAGGGTTAGGAGGCCAGCACTCTTCAAATCGGGCCAGTGGCATTTCGACCAGGACAAGGCACCAGTCCACAACTCCATCCTTGTCACAGACTATTTGACCAAGATGGGCATCAAGACAGTTTCCCAGCCTCCCTATAGTCTAGACATTGCTCTCTGTGACTTTTGGTTATTACCTAAGTTCTGAGGCTGTCGTTATGAGACAATTAAGGAGATGAAAAAGGCTGTGCCGAAGATCATTGACACGCTCACACAAGATGACTTCTATGGGGCCTTCTAGAAGTTGTTGGAACGGTACAAGTGCATTGCAGCCGGAGGAGATTACTTCGAAGGGGACTTGAGTATCATGTGTGTCCTATCAATAAAAGTGCACATACGAAAAAATTCTGAAAATTTACCGTATGCACCTCGTATATCATCACGCTGCACTGCTAGCACCGATTTCGCTTCCGGTTGGTCTTCTAGACTACATCATGTGTCTGTACAGAGCTGATGTATAGAATTTCTTGTTGGTCTGCCAGCACTGCCACGTCCGTGTGAACGGGCCCAGAAGAGAACGTCCCTTATGAATTTGTCCTTCTTTTAACAAGTATTCGACATGCCTTGTTCGTCTTATTTGGATGGTTTTAGAGATAGGTGGAAGGTGGCTGTACAGCAGCTTTTTCATGGGATTTTGCTTCGAGGATTTTTTCAATATAGCTCGTAACGTTCTTGTGCAGTTCCCGTTTAGGTTTTTCTTTAAACGCTTTGTTAGCGTCTCTGTGGTACATCCATGTTGTAGAATTGGCACTACCACTGCTTGAAAGAAATCACTTTTTATTTTATCAGATAGGTCAGACTTTCATATGATCTATAATCTATTGATAGCAGTCTATGCCTTTGCTAGGTGCATATTGTTGCTACTTTTAATAGATGAGACGCTGCGACCTATTTACGTGAACTTGACCACTATTTCAGAGAACCGCCATTATATATATACCATATACATGTAAGTGCATGTGTCTTTTTTTGAGGATGCAAAATTCATACGTGTGGTGCGTATATATATATATATATATATATATTTCATATTATTGAAGTGATTTAGGGGGTTATTGCAATACGAAATAATAATTATTTGCAATAGCCGTCTAAAGTATTTTCATGCTATAAAATAAAATAATTTGTGCAATACTTCAAGCAAATTACAATATATATATATATATATATATATATATATATATATATATATATATATATATATATATATATCTAACGGTACAACTGTCCCTATCAAACACGAGAGTGATCCTGCTTCCAATCAGTGGACCGTTCCTTTGGTAAGTTAAGTCTTCTGATGACACGGCTGTTCCAGTATCTGTCCACCTTGTGTTCTTTTTAGATCCTGTCAACAGATCAGTCGCAAATCGGAGTCGCTGGTCGAGGAGTGGACGTATGAGGCCGCACCATTAAGTAAGCAAAAAATAAATAAATAAATAAAGGTCGACGCCAAGACTCAGAGAACAAAACATTGCTTGCAAAGATAACAATGTCTTTCGAAAATGATATATATATATTCACCCATCCTGGAGGTGATAAGTTTTAGTTAAATACCAAGTCACCAATTGACAATTAGTCAATTCCTGGTATAAGTATTAGGCTTTTCTATTCTCACTGTTTATAGCCTGGAGCAAGACAATTCCAAATGTTGGTTATGTTGCCTTTCTTCAATCTTTGGAATAACTTCACGAGTTCTTACTACGTTACGCTTCTTTGTTTGTTTTTATTTTTAGCGCGGTATTATGATCGGTTTCCTTCACTTTCTAAACTCAGGCCAGATTAGAACCAGATCAAAAACTCAGACCTGCGTGGAAACTGCTCACCGACTCAAGTGCTGCTTTTTCTGTCCGTCTCTTTCTCTTTATATGGGTTTCCTAAGCCACTGGTAAATAAAGTTTAAGGAAATATCAATTTTCTCCTAATTTGCGATTCGATAAATTTTTGATCAAATGTACTACATAAGGATTATTTTAAAAATTCCATTTTTGAATTTAGAAAATAGGTTATTCCAATTTCATATTTTTATACGTAATAACCTTTGATGATTGACAGATTTTGGCTTTGATATGAATTCGCTTTTTACTTCAAACCATCCCGAAACGCAGCGATCTTTCAAACAATTTATTTTTCTTTGGATTCCTTTGGTTTAAACAATAACAAGATATTTGCTTTTCTTTTCAAAGCAAATAGATCCTTTTGTCAAATTCCTTCTCGTCAAAATAATACAATATTTTCTGTACGTCATTTCAAAAATCCATTTCACCTGTAGAGATTTGTAATATTCTTCCAAAATCCAAATTGGTTTCTTTTTCATTTGGTTAATAATTTTTTTCTGGTCTCCTCGTTATGTGGTGGTCAGCATTTTGTATTTTTCTATTTCCGTCAACTAGGGTGACTTTAAACTTTCTAATTCTTTTTTCTCTTTATTTATCTGTTTACATAATTCCAGAATTTTAAGCTCAGTGAAATAACCATTCTTTAGGATCCTTTTTGTATGACCAGCAGATTTTGGGCTTTATGTGATAAATATGAATGATTTCCACCACATCATACTGTAGACTGTACGTGTGTGACTGCTTTTAAAATAGCAGTGTAGAACTATTTCAAGTATTTTTCATGAATACTGGGGTATTGTTTTATCGGCAGTCAGTTTGACTAATAAATTGGTTCATTGTTTTTTGTAGCTTAAATTGCAATAGTTAAAATTCTTATGAAGACGATTCAAGTTGCCCAAGATGGGGTATTTGCTGATCCTGACATTCAAATCTGTCATCTTACACCCATGTTTAGACATGATATTTTCTGACATTCTCATGTGGAGTATATTTCGAGCATACAAGACCCAGGGGTTGATAATTGAACGGGCCCTTGTCACAGATCTCATATGGCATTTTTTGCAGCATATTACCAGCTCATGAAGAAAAAAAAACCCAGATGGAATGCTTGAAAGCTGAGATTTGTGAGAATTATAAGTAGTGTAACAAGGGTTATCCTAATTGAATGAAAGTTTTAACTAACCCCTTTTTAAGCGATCACCTATTTTATAAAAAATATTTAACGAAATAGCTTATCTTGTCACGTTCAGTGTAGTTTGGACGAGAGGCATAGGAATAAGGGATTTTTAGAGTTTGGTAAAACTTTTCGGTTTGGGATTATCAAGTCTTTGGAAGCATCTGAAGAGAAAAGGGGAAGAATTGCTTTGTACTTCTCCGCTTTGTCGAGCTTTTCTTTCTGTTCCATTGAGCAGTCTTACATAACAATTTTTTACGATGTGCGTGGAGATAAACGTGACTTAAATCAAACATAGATCTCTATAACATAAATTACATCGGTACTCAGTTTGTAACTTATTGATAATGCACCTGAAAAATAGATAAACTCTATCTGCGAAATATCCGTCTTTTGTAAAAAAACAAACTTTGACTAATTGCTGTGTCAATTAGAAATGTTCCTATTCATCCTAAAAACAGCGAGCTTGATTTGGTTAGAACTATCCAGTTTCCTCAAACTAGAGACGTTTTCAGACCTTTAGGATGAACTAAATGGTAATAGTTCCATAAAGAAGTTTTCCATTAATGGATTTGTTGTACAAACATCATTCTTCCAGTAGCTGCAGAAGTGTTTTTTGGATCGTTGTCACTTCCAAAAAGGAAAAATATATATTAGGGGTAATTCGAAAAATGGCAAAAGACACCAATTAAACTAACCGTGTTGTTATGGTACAATATTATATCTATGTTTAGCCCAGTAAAAAGGTCCATATCTAAACATTATTGCTGAGGAAATAAACTACCTGCTTTATAAAAGTAGAAATATAATTCAGATTTATGTCTTAATTCTTATGCTGGTGAGGTCCATTCTAAGATGAGAGGTGCGCTACAATTCTACAAATTAACTAAACAGGTTCAAGCATACGTTAACTATCTACAAAAGAAAGGAAGGACCCCAAGGAAGTCCATGAGGAAATGGTATAGATACATGTTAAGGACTCTCCTTTCTATATAACTGTGTAGAACTGGGCTGCGGAATTCAAGTAGAACAGCACAGATAATGACGGTCGGTTAAATCATCCAAAAATCACTAATGAATAAGTTGATTTCATTCAACGAGTGGTTTTGGATGACATAAGTCATTTGTGTCCAGCATGGAGCTAATTCCATTTGTCTTAGTTATGATTCGGTCCAAACTGTTCTTACTCAGATTTGGGGATGAGCAAGTTGTCTGCAAGATGGGTCCTAAGAATGCTGATGCCAGAACCAAAACTGAAAAGAGATAAAACTCGATAAAATTAATTTTATCAATTGATAATAATCAAGTATTATACACATAGAATTGAAATGATTTATGCAAGGTATAAGCTTGATGAAGATTTTTAAAGTCCTTTCTGGGATTCTTTATAACAATTGTTTTCCCTTAGGCCAACATTAATCAGTAATCAGATTCAAAATCTCTGATTTTAATAAACTTATACAAGCCTTCGTACAAGGTAGTATCAGTGATAGGTTCGTTAAGCGAATTCCATCAATTGGACAACAGTAACATTTTTAGAAAACACAGCAGTTGGATTTTCTTTAAAACCGATCATAACATCTACTCAAAAGAATATTCTCCCTCGCAATCGTAATATCTGCATTATTTAATTCCTTTATGGTAGTTTAGGATTGTACAACAAAGGTAGAACTGACCACTGAATGTTATGATCAAGCGGCATTTACCAACTAAAATCCGGAATTTTAATTAGGCACAGAGAGGTTTTGAATAATACATACTCGTCATCCATCACAGATCACCTCTCAAAAAAGTGCGCTACAAAATTAGCGACGATCTGATTTCCATCTTTAGCAAAGCACACTTCATTTCATTAAAAAAAATTAGAAACTATTTTATAACGTTCAGTTACTTCCCTCTTTAAACAGAGGAGATGTTTGCTTGACCTTTATGTCATTTCTACCTCGTTCCTCCGCCTCCTCTTCCTTTTCTATTACCATTCTTCACTCCCAACATATATATGCCTTTTTTAATCATAGAATTTCCTTCATAATAACACTTAGGAGCGATGCGAGAAACCGGTTAGCAAGTCTCTTTGTCTTTGAAGTGTTAATTTTGACCAAGATCAATAAATATGCTCATGTTAAATTTATTTAAAGTCTCGCAAATAAAACCTTCAAAGGTAGATATACATACATACATACATACATACATACATACATACATACATATATTTCCTTCTGTTTAGAATGATTCTTCTTTAATGGTAAACAATAAGTAAAAAATGAAATGACGTTCTTAAACATCTCATTTGAAAAAGTAATAAAAAAAAAAACAACGCATCGATATATGGGTTGATTATTAGAGTATAATACAGGATCTTTATTTAATTTATTCTTAGAAAGTTAATTTTTCATTTAATCAAATAGATAGATAGATAGATAGATTCATGCATTATCAATGAGTCGTGAGCGCTTGTACTAACTGTATTTGTATGTGCATATATTTTCTTAAGATGATGTCTATATAAACATTGTAATGCTTACATACTATTATATTAACAGAAATAGATACAAATACGCACGTGTATTTTTGTTCTAGTGTTAATGTATGCGCGCGAAAGTGTGTGTGTGTGTGTGTGTGTGTGTGTGTGTGTGTGTGTGTGTGTGTGTGTGTGTGTGTGTGTGTGTGTTTACGCAAAGAAACGCGCATATGGACAATGGATATTTTGAGTGAATTACGCGAAAATAAAAGCAAATACCGATAAGCAGGTCATATATTATATTTGAATAAGACGGTTTTATGAAAACGGGATGTCAGTCATGAATTATACTCCTTCTCTTACGTATCTTCCCTATTCTTCAGCCTTCTTCTTGCAACCTCTCATAAATCTGTACACTGCTTCAATATTGCCTTCACCCCGAGGCAGTGGCCAAAATCCCATTACACTGTTCTAGGTAGCACTTGAGCCCTTTTTTTCTTTCTCAACCCTAACAAATCATAACTATCATCTGATGGCACTCTCTGCAAACAGTCCTATTCCTTTGTGACTCGTATATCCTATTCTCTCTCTATTCTGCATGTCATTTTCTTTATGGTTGACTTTAATTTACATCCTTATCTTTTACATATATGTTTTTCAGAAGTTTTATTTTCCTGGATAACACACCAGTAAAGTTATTATAACCTAAAATGCAGATAATAAAAAAATCAAGCAGTATAAGTTTTCTTTAAAGTAAATTTTTATTTACTCAGTTTCTCCTTACCTCATTTTATCTTTGCAGAAGCTATGATGAACACTTCTTCTGCGCGAGAATATTTGTATTGTCTAAAATATCCAAGTGTTAGATAAAATTAAAATATTACTCAAAAATATATATGATGTTTAACCAAATGCTGCAGAGTTGGTAAATGAGAGAGCAGCAGTTTCGTTTGTATGTGTGTGTATGGTTAATTGGGTTGGATTTTAGAGCATATCAACCATTGTAGGTTGTTAATGCCAAAACCTCTTTATACATATATATGATTTGTAAACTCATAGTTTGTAGATATCATTTTTAAACGAGCCAGACACTCTTTGTTTGCAGACCAATGGTTATACACGATTTTTAAAAATATAGTTTGTTCGTGATATCATTTTTAAATTACTCAAAGCTAATTTGTTTGCGCACAGTTAAATGGTTCCAAACAATTTAACACGAATAGTTATTTTTTAGTATTAATCATTTGTTTGCACTCACTTAAATTGTTTCACATATTGTTATCCAACGTGAATAGTCTTATTTAAACAGTTAAATGATTTTAAGCATTGCTAAGGAATACTAACAAATGAATTTAGGCAGGCGAAGAGTTTAAAATACTACAGCCCAACACTAATTGTATTCAATATTACCCATCCGTTTGCACATAGTTAAATTTTTCCAAGCATTGTAGTCTATCGATCACTATTCCATTAAACATCAGTCATTCGTTTGCTCACAGTTTCAATGTCAAGCAGTTCTATTTGACCCATAGATAGGACCCTATCTGGTGCTACCACTCCAAGTCAGCGTGGACTTAAGAGCAACGACAATAAAGCAATACATATTTCTGAAACCTGCAAGGCTGGAGTATCACCATCAGGCAGTTTAATTCTAGTTGGCTAATGCCGTTGGGGAGTGTAGAATACAGAAATGCACTCGGTTCATTTTACAGCCTCAGCTGACTGGGCCTGTATTGTGTTTGTGTTTGTTAAGGCCTAGGCTGACAACACATCCTTTCGGTGTTTGTTTTTTTACGCTGTCTCAAAATAGAAAGAAACCGAAAAATAAATATATGAATAATTTATTCAATATTAATATTAATTCTTTTAATTATTAGCAGTTATTAACAACGAATACTTTCCTAGGAATTTAATTTTGTTTTTTCATAGCAATTATCGGAAATCACAATGCGAGAAGTCGTTTAATATCACAAAGAGTAAGTATCCACAAATACTAGATAATTAAACTACCCGACCTTATGAAGTGCTCGTAAAACAGAAATAGTGTTATACAAATCTGATTTCTTCACTTATTTTTTCACACCCTATTGCCTCAAAAATAGTATCCGTTTTTAAAATGCTTTCCTACAGAAACGATTTTATATAGATTATTAAATACTCAGTTACAAGACTCTGGAAGTGGCTATTAAAATCGTTATCTATTATTATTATTATTATTATTTATTCATTGCGAGTTTTTCACATCAGTTTTAGCTGATGATCTTTCACTGGACTATGAGTGACAGTAAGTCTTCTAGATTCACCAGGGCTCTTCATATTTTTTCAATTTTATTCTATGGTCGGTCGGGACAGCAAAGTCAACGCTTTTGCAAATTCTCTTTTTTTTATTATTATAAGGTCTGGTCTCCTGGCGGAGGTTTGGTGATCTGTCTTTATGTCACTGTCCCATTGGAGTTCATATGTGACATTCTTCAGGACTGCTGCTGGGTTGTGCACATACCGTTTATTCGTATAATCAAATCTAAATTTCTCGCACATCTCCCAGTGGATCACTTTGCCGACCCAGTCGAGTCCATTCTTATCCTCCTTCTGTGTTAATTTGCTGCATTCGTTCATTATGTGATTGATAGTTTCGTCTCTATCACCGCATTGCCTACATTCGCTATTTTGTTGCATCTTATCTATTCTCGTTTTGATATGATTGGTTATTACGGCGTTGTTTTGTGCTGCTATTAGGAGAGATTAAACCAGGTCAACGTTTTCTCGTGTGAGATGTTGTTTATTAGTCGTTTAAAACGTCCATAGAGTGATTTTTCTTCATATTTTTGTTTCCTATTTATTGTCATTCTCTTGTCTATCGTATTGTCTGTCTCCTTTTGATGGCTGTAATCAGTCCTCTTCCGTGTTTTTTTTTATGTAGTCCTCGAGTCATTGTATCGATGCGTCAACAATGTCTTCAATGCTGGCAAGGGCTCTCTCTTGATACATATAGTTTGTCAACGTTGTCTCAAAAATGTAATGCCTTATACATGGTCATAAGTTTTTTTCTTCTTTGGTCCATTTGCTTATGTCCTTCTCTGATCCACTTCAAGAGGGTTCCGAATATCTAGCGATGGTTACAGCTCGAGTAGTTATTCCTTTGATCAGGATTCTACTAGATATTTTTGTCTCAATAGCGTTCTAGTTTTCCTGAGTAATTATTTCTTATTTTTTTCTTTCATCTCTTGTTTGATGGTGTCAGTCTCCAAGAGTTCCAAGTATTTCAAAGTGTTCTTCTCTCCGAATGTTTTAAACTTGTCTTGGTTTGGTAGTTCCATTCCGTCAATTAGATATCGTTTGCCACTTTTCCTTTGTAGCTTGGGCCATTTTTCTATGCCAAATTCCATTCCTATGTCCTGACTGTACATTCCAACTGCATGTATTAGAGTTTCCAGTTCTTTTATTTTTTGCCGTCATCCATGTACGTTAGGTGATGGATCTTTTCCTGTGATTTACTAAGTTTTTTTTTTCGACTGTGCATTTTCTGAGTATGTGGTTAAGTGGCATCATGGAAATTATGAATTGTAACGGTATTGAAAAGTACCTCTTTGGATCTTTGCTTCAGCTAACCTTCTTCCTCCTGTTGTCAATTCCACTCTTCAGGTTTTCATGGTTTATTATCATTATTACTCGTTTGAGTTTTTCACATTAGCGTTAGCTGATGGTTTTCCACTGCAGTTTGAGGACTCTTCTCAGTCTGATGTAGAATTCAGCAGCTGGCCGGTATGTCTCGTCTAGTCTGGCAATATTCGCTGAAATCAAATCACACGACCCTCTCTGTTGAGCTGAAGGAACAAGCACTATTCGCCACGTTGTGAATTTTTTTTTTTTTGGATCCAGAGAGCAGTGTCTTTGATCCTTCAAATCAGTTCAACTCTGGGTGTTGATTTGTCTGGGATCTACGCCAAAAGAAAATCGCTGTTTATGAAAAAAATAGTTCTTGTCGCAACCATAAGAACACAAAAAGAGACGAGCAATACTTTCAATTCTCGTATAATAATTTTTTTTAATGCTATTGTCTTTATATCGCCATAAACAATTTGATTCGTTTTATTTCTAAAAAAATGCGTCACGGTTTTCGTATAAAAGAAGTGGATTTGGTGACCAGCTTTCAAGCCCTACTGAAGGTTGTTTCGAAAAGGCATGTGTCTTTCTCTTCGCTTACATCTATGAATAAATAGTCGGATAAACATGTTTATTACCCTTGGTTTGGTAACCAAAGTTAGAGGAGGAAATTGATAGATAGATAGATAGATAGATATTGTATTATTAATTCATCGAAATTAATGTTCCCACTGTCTCTCTCTCTCTCTCTCTCTCTCTCTCTCTCTCTCTCTCTCTCTCTCTCTCTCTCTCTCTCTCTCTCTGTTTTAAGAGAATAGATGGCTTTTGTGCTGGAACCAACCAAAACATTGAAGTTATGACCTTTCAAGCGACGAGATTGACTTAAATAATCACTTCTATTTACAATACCATGTAAATTTAATCTTTTTGATAGGTAGTAAAATAAATAAGGAACAAAAATCATTTACGCACCGGTTCATTTCAGAGGCAATAAAGACATAACACGAGGAAGTAATGAAAAAATCATTTAATTAATACGAAATATAATTTAAGCAGGTACAGCAAAATCAGTAAAATCTACCACCTCTCAATTGAATAAATATTTCAGTTCAGAATTTGCAGAAATGAATAACTATAATAGACAAAAGATGAATTCCAAGAGTTAAAATAATCGAAACTTTATGATTATAGAAAATAACAGTTAGCGTACATTAGTGTAGGGTAAATGTTACAAATAATTTTACAAAGCTTTATCCTTCTATTTCAACAGTTTTTGTATGAATCGTTTTAGAGGTGATGAAAAGTATTTGTTCATCTTGTTTATCATCTATTTTTTTTTTCGTTTAATGGTGCAAGCATTGCTCCCTTCAAGCCAGTTTTTTTGTCTATTTGCAAGATCTTTGGTCAGTTCAACACTTTCATATTCGTTGTCATTTGCATCGTTATTTTATTTTTGTTACCAGCACGCAGCAGACGTAATACGAATATATTCGATGTCTTTTCTTAGTAACTATAAGGTTATTTATGATTTAACGTACGTGCCTTGTCCATTATGGTAAATATACTACGCTTTTCTCTGAGGAGCCCAGGAGCTTTGCGAGTAATTTTAGAACGGGACGTGATTGATATATAACATCTGCACAGCGCATAAAAGAAAACGATAGAACATTGTGGAACAAAGATAATCCTAGACAAATGTGGTCATACATGATCTTATAATAGCATATATCCAAGCATTGACTAAATTCCCCCTTACTTTGTTACCGCCTGCTTCTTTATAGCTTTTGAAATCACTATTTATTTAAGATAGCACACTTCCAAACATAATTCAAGTGACTAATTATGAATGAAGCAACAGTAATAGCAATTCTGTAAACAAAACAGAGGACTAGCTGGGGGAAGTTTATTTTCTTTTCAAACTTTTTTCTTTCAAAACATTATTCTGATGGTGGAAAGAAAATATAGAGACTATTCATTAAAAAAAGTTTCAGATGACTTATCAATAGTCATTCTAATCATTTACTTCCACCCTCCACACGCATGTACACACATACACCTTCATGCATACACCATCCAATATACTCATGCAGGTACAGGCACACAAGCATATACACAATCTCCAATACACTCAGACACATACATTCTAAAGGTAAAATAACTGCAGTTTACATTAAGAGCCTGTTAAGGATGACTTTAAGTGTTAGGGACAAGAATTATAGCAATTATAGGTGCAAAGGGTTTAGGATTCCTGCTTGTTAAAAATGAATATTTCACCTATCTAGCTTAAAAAATAAAATTATAACAATTAATTTGTTATTCTTTGGAAATCCTTTTGTGATACATAAGTGACTGTATTCTTCATGGCATGTATAATTAAATCAATAATTTATTTAAATAAACGCATTATCTACTCTGAAACTGGTTAATCATCTGGTACTCTTAGATTAAAGCTTAGCGGTTAATAAATAGTTCACAATATTAAGCTATTTCCTTTATATGTTTCGAAATAGATCTAAAAGATTATTCCCGATATATTTTTTTTTGTTTCTTTTTTCTTTCATAAGATTGGTAAATTATTTGTTACATTTATTTCGTTTAATACAAAAGTTCTTTATTCGACATTCCTACGATAAAACTAATGAGGCACAGTTTACATGTTAATGGTGTATGGTGGAAAAGTCGGTTAGCTTCTGAGTATATGTTAACATTATACCGCAGTTGATATTACTTTATCTGTTTTTTTTTTAATCTCAGGCGAATCACGAAAATTCTGCTTGTTTATAATAAACATTTAATCGAGTTGTACATCAATACCACAAAAAATCAACTTTAATTCCATTTCCCAACACAAGAATATGTAAGATTTTCTCTATTCATCGTTTCATCCCACTTTATATTTTGGTCGAAGTATCTGCAGTTTCTAACATTTGCCCTTATTCGCTATTATCAGAAATACACATGATAATCATGGTTTCTTTTCTTTCTTTTTTGTTGGTGGTAGGGGTTCACAAGTTTCAGTCTACGCAAACAAACGTAAACCCATATTGATGAGCACCAACACAACTTAGGATAATATTAATCTGCATGTAAAGAAACTCAATAAATGATGCAATATATTTTTTCCATTGCCTCAAGGGTACTTGAATTGGTACACACTCTTTCTTTCAATTTCAGTCACTTTCTTTTGGTTTCCTGTTTATGCATGTATTAATTGTGCTTGTTTCCATAACTTAAAAGCCAAGGGTGTTATAGAAATAACTGGCCAATAAACTAATACAAGATCCCCTAAACAAACGTTGCAAAAATTGAATAGCAAATCGAACATCACCGGCGGCATTTGATGTGTACGTATTCATACCTCAATCTATCAATCATTACTGACTTCTATTAGCGTATCTATTTATTTCTATTGGGTGATTTTGGATTTACTGTCACAAATTGCAACCAGAAATGTTCTTTTTATTATTTATCTTTCTATTTCAGTTTCTCTTATAAAAATATGTTCATTAGATTATTGAAGATATCTACGTGCTTGTCTGGATATTGAGACGGATTCAAGAAAAGTAGAAGAAATGACTTTTGATCGTTACGAAAATTTCAAGAAGTGTTGCCGAACGAATTTTAATAAATGGTTAATGATGTCAATATTTGGCTTTTATCAATCTTTCCTGGGAAATATGAAAATGAAATAAAACGGTGAAACATAAGAGTTTGTATCTATGTAGAAGTTGTTCTTCATGTTTATAAATAGGATCATTTCAACAATATGAGACAGTACTGAGGCTTTCTAAATATCTAAGGACATATGCTTTCAATAAAATTTATCACAAAATATTTCTATTTTGTAATACTTCTTTGAAAGCAATATATTTTAGCTATGACATGCCATTTTAGCCTAATCTACTTACGGTACAACATTTCTAATGTGTTACAATACCATAGCTCTATAGATAATATCAATAAAGCACAGATTAAATATACTCCAAACAAGAATCGGTGAATATAACTAATAAGCTGAAAACACACCGTATAGAAAGAATTTTATGCGTTTTCCTTCCAAAGACCAAAATTGTGCTTTTTTTTAGTAAATTCACAGAAGAAAAATAGTGATATATTTTTCATGCAAATAAAAATGACCAGACACGTAACTTATAAGTGTACCAATAAACATAAAAAAAATTCAGAGAGGAAATTAATGTTAATAAACTTCATCGAACTATTAAGACTTATGGTCTCCCAGGTTAAGCTCGTATTTCAAATGTAAAAACAATAACGAGTCTTGATTATTTGTTGTTTTTTCTCATTTGTTTTTGTTTTGTTTTTTTAGTTACAGAAAAAATGATAGAAAAACGACAGTCTTTGTTTTGTAGTTTTAGATTTTCACCAATTGCCCTCTTTATATGATTAAACAGGTGTATTAATTTTCAGTTTAGGTCACCTTGTGGGCACAATGTAAGAACCCAGATTAACATTATACTGAAAATGCAAATTGAACTCATCACTAAAGAATTAAACTTTTTTTTTAAATTTTTAACTATGATAAATATCCGTGCTATCAATAGTGAGCACAATAAATATTGTTTACAGTTCGAGCAGACGTTGATTCATCGGATGATTGATATATATGCGGAAAGTCATTAGCGAATTATAAGATCAGACTAAGAATACTAAGAAATCACATTCATCGAAAAAGAAAAATATAAAGAATAAAACTATGTGATTTTTAACGGATTCTTTACAACAAACTTAACATAAAATTACTAATGTGAAAAACGAAATATCTACAGACGACAGACTTTTTTATGTTGTCTATATCTTATGAGTTAAACCAAAAAGACATGCAATTGAATCAACAGAATTTATATATATATATATATATATATATATATACATATATATATATATATATATATATATATACGGTCTTGATGAAAGTGCAGAAATTTTTTTTTTTATTTACAAAGTAGTCGCTAGCTTTTATTCTTTTTCCACAAAATATCGAATAAATTATTCGTCCATAAAAAAATAAAATGAATTCTAGTCATTTATGCCAATTCATTTTCCAGATTTCCTCATCATACCTGAATCTCATATTACGAATATCATTTATCATTAACTACAATATGTACTTAAAATGGATCATAATTATATATTATGATTATAATATACTCTAACAATGTAAATTATTATTTCCAAATGTCGCTTATAATCAACAACAACAAATTTCTTGTCTGCTTTTTTTAAGCTGATTTAGGACGAATCTGATGCACTGAATCCAAAAATTGCATTGGTTTTGTTCAATCAGGTCAAGTTTTTTGAGCTATGGCCACATGTCATTTTTTCGTTTTTGTTCACATGTACGCATATATGGAGCATTTTAAAAGAAGTTGGTGGGGGTAAAATGCCATGTCGAATAATTGTTTTGATTGGAAATGATTATTCTAATGACAAAAAGTATTCAGGTCCGATAGTTCTGGGAGATTATGTCGAAAAAGGATCAGTTTGAAGTCATAAAACCTCAAAATCTTCAAAGAATTGGTGCAGCACATCTTAATGTTGGTGGATCAAAACTAAAGTTAATGGGGCAGCCATTGGAAACAATACACGCGCATTTACGGGTGTCTTAGCTTCATGTGTGTTGCAGAATATTTGCGTTGTCGTGCTAGTGGCACCAAATACGGAACGCGGTGGGCTTGCGGTGGCACCAATTTATGACTAATTTGTACCTATTTTTGTTTAGCAGGTGAATGAGACGGCTTCAGCCTGAAGATCATGCAGATATAAGCCCAACGTGTTCTTCTACATATGTGGAGAATACACCATTGCTCCAAATAGGAAGCTAATCACAAGTTTCATAACGCGTGCTTACCATATTTATTTTGGTATTAAACTCGCTGACCAGCATAAAGCTTGGGCACCACATATGATGTGCAAGGCATGCGCTGAGACTCTGAGTGGGTGGACCAATGGCAAGAGGAGTCTGAATTTTGGAATTCCCATGGTTTGGAGGGGGCCAGAAAACCATGTCACTGACTGCTGCTTCTGCGGTGTTGATGTAACTGGGGTCAACAGAAAGAACCGGGGCAGCCTCAAGTATCTTGATTTTCAATCAGCATGTCGTCCTGTAGCTCATTGTGATTAAATTCCAGTGCCTATCTTCGGAGAACTTCCTGACATTTGTGACGAAGATGCCTCCAGTGTTGAAGGACATGAAGACGAAGAAGTGGTTCTTGAAGATGATGCTCCACATCCATTTTCCCAAAAGAAGTTGAATTATCTAGTACGCGACCTCAGGTGGTCAAAGGACTCTGCCGAAATGTCGCATCCAGATTGAAGGAAAAAAATATCCTCTCTGACAGTGCTCGTATCAGCTCCTTCCACAACATACATCAAGAGAACCTCCGTTTTTTCTCTACAGTGAAGGACTTGATGTACTGTGCAGATACTGCGCAGCTTTTTATCAAGCTTGGAATGCCACAGTACGAACCCGAAGATTGGAGACTGTTTATTGACATGAGCAAGCTATCACTGAAATATGTTCTGCAACACACCAGCAACCAGTTTGCCTCTTTACCTATCGCTCACTCGACTACACTGAAGGAGAAGTATGAAGCAGTGAAGTATGTGCTGGAGAAAATTGGTTATGATCAGCATAAGTGGTTTATTTGCTTTGACCTGAAGATGAATTTTTGTAGGAACAATAGTCTGGCTTCACCAAGTACCCATGTTTTCTGTGCTTGTGGGATAGTAGGGACCGCGCTTGGCATTACACGAAGAAGGACTGGCCTCTGCGGGAGGAACTGGTGCCTTGCAAAGAAAGGGACGTCACCAATGACCCTCTGGAGGACAGAGACGGAATACTCTTCCCAGCGCTGCACATCAATCTCGGCTTGATCAAGCAGTTCAACAAGCCTCTGGACAAGGATGGTGACAGCTTCACTTACTTGTGCCACACTTTTCCATGGAGAAATTGAAAGCTTGCATCTTTGAAAGTCCTCAGATCCGGCAGCTCATCAGAGATCCAGAGTTTGAAAACTCAATGACCAAAGTGAAACTGGAAGCGTGGAAGGCATTTGTTCTGTTAGTGAAGAACTTTCTGGGCAACAATAAGGCCAGAAACTACGCAGAACTTGTCAACAACATGCTGACTGCTTTCAGAAATTTGGGCTGCAACATGAGCGTCAAGATGAACTACCTTTTTTCACATATGGTCCAGTTTCCTGAGAACCTGGGTTCAACGAGTGACGAGCAGGGGGAGAGATTCCATCAAGACCTGAAAGAGATGGAGACCAGGTATCAGGGTCACTGGGACGCAGTCATGATGGCTGACTACTGTTGGAATCTGAAGGGAGGCTTCCCTGCCGCTAAGCATTCCACGAGTTCAAAGAAACGGAAGTTCAAGCCCTGAAGTTTGAACAATGGCGAAGCAAAATGCAATTTACGTGTACTTACCTTTATCAATGCCCACCATTCAGTTTACATTACTCGATATATCTATCAGGTAATCAATATATGTTGTTGGCAAAACAATTCTTCTTTTAATAACATATTTAGGATCATATGTGTTGACAAAAATCAGCCGATAATGCCACGAAAATGTAATCGATTTTGTCACAAGATCTGATTTTTTTTTGGAGAGAAACGGATGCCATTTCCTGATTCAGCAGTTCAAAAATACTCTAAATCACTTGTAGAAATCTAGATAACTTTCAAAAAGTAAAAAAGTGTTGTTCAGTGTTATCTGGGTCATGTTTTCTGGAGAAATAACATTGATAAAGAAGGATATTACCGGAATTATTTCAGGCATTGAATTCTTCCAAATATCTATCATTTAATATTTGATTCTTTCATTTAACGTATCCTTACTTTCTCATAAATCGGCTTATCTATGAAAATAACTGTCATTAAAAACCTGTTGTTTTTGATACTGCGTGTCATTTTCTTTTTATTTTGTCTCTTTAATTTCGAATCAAGATTGTTTTTTTTAATGTACTCATTCAGCTTTAGAAAAGAGATTATTACAAAAATAATGTCTTCCTTCATTGTTTTTGGTCCGATTTTTTGTAATATTAATAACTTTTGATAACTTTTACGATTAAATATCTTATTCAATTTTATAAACTGAAATGGTTAATGATGTTGGCCTATAATAAAATAAATGGTTTACTTGATTTAACTGGGGTATCACACGCTCCACCTAATCATATCTACATATCACTATTTGAAACGTAAATGTCATTCGTACATTTATGTTTTACCAAACATTTCTTCCTTAAAACTAGTCGAAACATTGTATTTCCGCGACATTTTTCAACAACATGAAACCAAAATTTATAGACACCATCAATTGTTGATGAATATGCATCAAGATCGTTTGCATGTTTCCTCAAATGTAGACAAATTTCGTACTTGTTTAATTGGTTCAAGAAAAATGTTGTGACGTTTTTCACGACTAAATAAACTAAGTAGACAAAAAAAATTTTTGCACTAACATTTACTGTTTCCTGTTTCATTATTTCTATTCAAATTGTTTCAGCAATTTTGTGCTTTCGCAACTTTCATTTACCTCTATTTCCTACATAACCATCCTTATTCTAACACTTATTTTTCTTTATTTCAGTTTGTCTCTTTCAAATCTTTCAGTCTGTCTGGATGTCTGGATGTCTCACACACATATACGCATGCACGTACATACATTCAATTTTCTCTTCCAATTTCTTCATTTTGATTGTATTAGTATTTTTCTTCAAATTAATCATTTGTTATTTTGCCAGCCTCCATTCCATTTAGATTTTATATCATTTAGCATGTAAATGGTATGTATCATTTCTCGTTTTTTATCAGCTTCATGTCACACGCTCTTTCACAATCCAATAATTTTTCTCATTATCATAATCCATTTTTCTATTATAATCCCTGTTCTATTTATTTTATTCGAACACTGCGATTTATTATACCATGTTCCTCTGTCGACAATTCTTTCTGTCAGATTTTAAGTCACCAGAAAATGGTAACGTGATAGAATTTCATTGACTATGTTGTTCAAGTGAAAATGCGGAAATATCAATAATAACTGCATATAGAATACACGGTCCACACACAAAAGAAAACGACTAAAGTTACTATTAAAACGGAATGCTTATTTCGAAACTGATTTCATAATCTCAACAAGAAAAATAATACATAAATGCGGAAAGTCAAGAAAAAAAGTTCAAATCTTCTGTAAAAGTTCATATGTTCAGTTTTTATATGACAAGATAAAATAGAAATATTGTGATAATTTACAGATGAGGATTAAATATGAAAAGGAACTCATGTTCTGTGATTTACATCTGATTCGAGGACCATATCTAACATCATACCAATGTAATGTAGAATATCTTAGTTAGAACGCGCAGCTGTGGCCATTATTGAGTAAACCAAGTATAAAAGTCATTTCTTTTTAAATAGCATTCACATCAGTTCGACTGAGGCAGCCATTTAGCTCAGTAACGACTCACATGCTTTTTATATCATTCATAAAATAAATAGGAAATGAATCATTATTAGAATTCAATTTTTTTCCCATATGAATAATTATGATGCTGTGAGTAGTAAGAATGCTGATCATACCCTATATTTATTACTTTGCAAAATGGATTGGACATTTATTCATTACCTTAATTAGATTATTTAAACGCAATTCCACTTTTAAATGACTATAGTGTGACATTGTTACTGTTTTAAGCGTGCATACATATATCGGGTCACTATAATGCAAATACCTAAATGGTCTATAATACAAATAATCTTATTTCCATCTAGAAAGGAAATGTGCAAGAGATTCTCGACATAGCTGAAATGTTCGTAGGCTGGAAAGTTAATCAATTTGCTGTTTATGACATCTTTGACCAATAATATCCAAGGAATGCACCACTAATAATTGAAGTGAGTGGCATTTAGGGTTTGTGAAATAATGAAAAATAAACATTTCGTCATTTTCCATGAGACCATCCAGGTCAGCCTATGAACTTTTCATCCAACATTCGTGCCCAAAAGGATAAATAATCTATTTTTAGGCCGGTGATAAATACAAACTTTGAAATTTCGTGACAAATATCTTAATCATGTTTTTATAAAAATTCATATTACACATCTCTTTTTTTTTCTTGGCATCGAGAATATAAAAATTCTCAGCATTGAAACTTCAAATCCCTTTAGTAGTAGTGTTAGGCCGCCTTACTTTTTAAATTAACGTAAAACAAATAAAATGTACATCTAAGAAAGGAACACTTCTGAATTTGAAAATATATTTTGTTATATCGAGGTGACGGTTAAGTTAATATCAATTTCCATGTTTTTTTAATGTTCAGGCTATTTGAGCTAATTAACATATACTGCAGTGCAATTAAAATACATTCCCCGCTTGGAAAACTTGCAATTAATCTAACTATGAACGTCTGATTTAAAAATAATTCATTTCGTAAGATGACTAAAGTATTCCGTCATTTATTCATATTTGAATTTAATAAGATTAATACACACCTTCCAGCAAAATACATTCCCGTTAATGATTGTTCTTAAATATGCAGAGGGTTTTCATTTTAGACTTATTGCCAAACAAAGATAAAGGCTCAGTTTTCCCGACTAATGACTCATAGCTGAGGGAAGAGGAGCTGACTTCATAACTTTCTGAAGATCGTTATCCTGAAGTAGAATTTAAACTGCCTCATCCATGATTTGAACCTGTTCCTACGTAGATAACCGATACGTTCAGGGCCGCATCTGGAAAAAAAGTTACAAATTCAAGTAAGAAAAAAGATCAACAAGATACCGGAAGTGATATAGTATTTAGTTAGAGATAGATTTTGTTTTTTTTATGTCTGAATATAGTTTAAAGGCAAAGTATTTATGGTAGTGCAACAAGTGAAAAAACTTACAAATATAATCATTGACATTCCATTCCTAAATGTATAAATGACAGAATAGTTAAGAATTTTTTGTCTAAAGAATTTTTCATGTGATCTGTTTCGTACAAATGGAAAAAATTACCACTAATCGTATTTAATTAAGAGAGAGAAAGGAGGGAGAAAATTGAGATTACTGTTCTTGTAAATTAGTTTGGTATTACTGAAAAGCATGAAAACACTTTCCAGCATTCTGGAAACAATTCGGATTTTGATCGATAATTCATGAGCTATTTTGAAGATTCTAATCGGGAATTGAACAGTCATAATCTTATTTTATGGCTTGCCTAATTGCACTGATTTACATTTTTCTACTTGCTAGTTGCATAAGTGAAAGCTGAAAGGTGAAATCAACTTCCGTTACCAGGCCGTTCATCTATTCTTCTAGTTCTTTTCACTATTATTCATTAAAATACAACTCCACACCACATCATGAAAACACTGATTTACAAAAAGTGTTCCTGTATAAATGCGTAGACAATGAATCAAGACACCATTAAAATTATTTGTGAAAACATTCTTATCGACATACCTACGTTCAGATTGAGTGTTTTCCTGCATTTCTGTTTGATAAAATTGCTGAATATTTTCCATCATTAAGGATACTTAAGTTTACTCGTTTTTTTGTTTTTTTTCGCTGAGTCGATTATGTGTGTTCTCCAATTTGTTCAGCGTACAATACAAAGACATCATACATATATCTAGTTGCATATATACACAGTTAAATACATTTATATACATACGCACACATACGAGAAAACAGTGACGCACACACTCACACACGTACATATTCTTGCATACATATATATGTATACATGTGTATAAGTACGTAAAGCTGTCTCTAATTTTATGTGTTTTCGTGAATGCGCTTATGTTTTTGCGTATATTTACATATATAAGGGAATATATATGTGTAAAGGTATATATTTGATAGCACATATATGAATATTTCGTTAAAAATCACTTCTCCTTTATACGGTTTTATGCAAGACTGTTTCAGAAATGTCTTTAATTTTTCAACCTGCACAACTAGAACACACACACACATCGGTCTTTGTGTCTCTGGGGACTGGTACGTGTAAGTTTACGTTTATAAGTGCATTTGATAAATGGCTGTGTGGAGGAGAACATCTGGAACAACATGTATGGATGCGGGCACACATAATCTATACACACGGAAAAATCCTCGTTCTCTTATTCTGTGCATATTTCTATGAATGTTATAAATTAGCGTTTACTATCTCATCTACTCACTCAGTAATAGGGTAAAATTGGGCTTATCTAGCGTGGTAAAATATATAATTGAATGAAATTAGTCGGAATTGTTGTTAAAATAGATGCACGACATTGCAGATAAGCTAGTTTTGGTCAAAAAGAATATATAGAACAAAAGAGAATCTTTTAAACCAACAAAGGTACAATCCCAATTTAATTCTTGAAAAAACAAATTGAAAAATTGTGTTCATATCACAGAAGAAAAAAAGATCTTGAAATTGAATATCACTTGAAAAAGGACATCATTTTTGTAAATTGAAATTTACTGTCATTATCCAAATTATAATTAAAGAAAAAACATATACGCGGCTACGCATTCACGCACAAAGCTAAACAAACATATATATATATATATATATATATATATATATATATATATATATATATATCTGTGTATGTGTGTGTGCGTGCGCGCACGCGCGTATGTCTGTGTGTGTGTGTGTGTGTGTGTTAAAATAATAAAGACACATTTTATTAAGATGCTTTTAAGTTTCCTGATAAGTGCCTTGGTTTCAGGTTTGAATTATTGCATAGATTTACCAAAATTTTCCTGAGCGCTTTTCGATCTTTTATAGACTATCGTCAGAGGTTGCTTGCATGTGTAAAGATTGTTTTTAAAGAGTTTTGAAAGTTTTGGGGTTTTTATCGCATAACAAAACTACGCAAACGCAGAGGTGGATAAAAGTGAGTTGCTTGTGAATTTAAAAACAGAACACTATCACCGGAAACATAATATTACAAAGAAATATGGAATATTTAAAAAATATCTAAAGACATTTTAAAACATTGTCGCTATTTTCAAAAATAATTTTTATCATTTTTTTTATGTAGGGCTTCTAAGATTTGTTTTTTATAACACAAGTAATGTCCGAAAGCGCTCGAGAAAATTTTGGTAAATTTATCCACCAATTCCAAACTGAAACAAACACACTTATGAAAAACGTGAAAGGATCTTAATAAAATTTTAGAGTCAAAATATGTCTTTATCATTCAATAACACTTGCTTAAAAGAAACACTGCTGCCTAACCACACACACACACACACACACACACACACACACACATATATATATATATATATATCATCATCATCATCATAATGTCGTGCCGCCAGCACATATATCCCTGATGCTCTCTTGCCACTGATCCCAATCTTTTATCGCTTCTGGCATGTCCTCTGGGCTACATCCCGTATCCTCATAGTAGGTTCGAGCTGGTCGTCCTTCTTTTGTTCGGCCATATGAGGGGGTCCAAAGGAGAACATCACTTATGAGCTCGTTCCTGCTTCTCAAAGTGTGTCCTGCATGTCTGATTCGTCTAACTTGGATAGTTTTCGTGATGTGTGTTAGGTGGCCGTTTAGCTGCTGCTTTGTGAGGTGTTGCCCCCAGGGCTTGTTCAAAATTGCTCTCAGCATTCTTGTATAGTTACCGTCAAGCTTTATCTCCATACGTTTCGTTAGCGTCCATGTTGTTCATCCATATATCAGTATCGACACGACCTCTGCTTGAAAGAAACTGCGTTTTATTTTATCGATCAGGTCTGACCTCTATATGACTGATAGCCTATCGATAGCTGTCCATGCCTTTGTTAGTCGCATGTCGATGTATTTTTCGGTTGATGAGACACTGCTTCCTAGGGAGGTGAACTTGTCAACTAATTTCAGAGAGCTCCGCCTCGTGTTGAAATGTCGCCTGTTTGATTAAAGCACATGTATACCGTTTTGTGTGCATTGACATGGAGGCCAATGCAGTAGTGTTTCGGCTTGGGCGGGTGTATTTGCCAGAATCGCTATGTCATCGGCGTAGTCGGATTCCGTAATTGTTTTTGCAGGGTAACTACTGCTTCTTTTCTTTGTCCGCTCGAAACCGTTTTTTTTTTAATTTTATCGATCGATGTTCTAAGCACGTAGTCTAGACAGATGATAAAGAGGTATGGGGCTAGTGTGTCCCTTTGCAGTACTCCTGCAACAATTTCTAAGTAGTCTGTGTCTCCATCTGGAGAACGTACTTTTACTTTGGAGACAGTCTCTTTTGGTATGCCGTATACGAGTAGAATTTGATCCATCTTCCCTCTGTGAATGGAATCAAACGCCTTGGTAAAGTCGACAAATAGTATTGTCACGTGTAAGTTTTTTGCCCGTACGCCTTCAAGGATTCTTCGGATAGTCAATATTTGTAAGGTCGTGGATCTATTTCTTCGGAAGCCATTTTGGTTCTTCCTAAGAATGTTTTAGATTTTGTGTTCTATGCGGTTTCGTATCAAGGCATCACATATTTTGGCTTTTATGAATGTAAGTGTTATACCTCGGTAGTTCTTGGCTAATCCGAGGTCACCCGTTTTAGAGAAAGGGAGGATGCATCCCTTCATCCATCAGTCTATAGGATTTTGATTATAAACTGCATTACAGTGCCGGAGCTGTATGTCGTCGAATTGTCTGGTCTTCCATACTTCTGAGGGAATATCATCAAGCCCTGGGGCATTCCTATTTTTAATTTTTCTAAGTACTGAGTCGAGTTCTTCTAGAGCAACGGTCCTAGTTTAATGTCCATGTTGCGGGGAGTATCTATTTTCTAAGTTTCTTTTACTAACGACTTTTAAATATTTGATACCAGAAATGTTTAACAACTTATAGAAAAATACTTAATGCAATATACTCGCAAACGTAAATTAACATCATAATGTTGGCCAACAATAGTGAATAAAAATGTAATGGTGTTGGCTTTGACAATAATACGATCTGATAATGTTTCAGTTCTTTCTATAGTTTACACAAAGACTCACATTGTCTTTTAAGAGACGTTTAAGACAATGTGAGACGTTGATAGAAAAACGGAAGTGACGACTAATATTTTCATGTATATTTTTACTGTGGTATAAAAATGATTTAATAAGCTTTTAATTGAATCCATGTGCCGGGTATTTTAAAACAATCAACGACCCAAAATGAAAAAAAATACGTGAAATGAAAAACAAAAATATACTGACACAAATGAAACTAATGGATCTCTAACTCTAACCAGCTGAATATCTTTTATCTTTTTTTATCTTATCAAAAGTTTTAATTTGTATCACTAATTCAAAGTGCAGGTTATTCACATAAATTAAAGATCTATTTATAAAAGCATCTGTTTATATTTCACTCTTGATCAATGAAACAATTTCATTCAGTGTATATTCATTTCATATTCAACATTTTTATTCACACACACACACACACACACACACACACACACACACACACACACACACACATATATATATATATATATATATATATATATATATATATGTATTGTGTGTATATATGTGTGTATTTATATTCATACACAGACGAACACAAACACACACACGTATATATATATATATATATATATATATATATATATACCCGTATGGATGTAAGCGATACATTTAGAGGAATCATGCGTAGCGTAACGATTATGCTCGTTTTAATTAGAATTAGTAGCCGGCGTTCATACCCAGAGGACAGCAGTTAGCATTTCAATTTGAGCTAATGCCCTTGGAAATGGCATGAAGTCATCCCTTCTCCCCCATCTAATGTCAATAGTAGTGTAAACTGGGTTATTTCGCCTTCGATAATGAACCAGTTCAGAAGAAGGAAAACACTGAATTCAAACAACTGTACTCCACATAAACTGACGGGTCAAATCCGACTCGTGTCTGATGATTTGGCTTAATGCATGCTTTTATTTTTCCAAACCATCCGTTGCGGCAAATGCTTCTATTTGGTATTACACATACAAATTATTAAATTCCTGCATAATTTTCGACTCAATACATCGAGTTGCGTAATTTATTAAAAATGATAAAATTTTGAAATAACAATTAATTTTAGAAACATTTCAGACACAAAGCATAAATTCTCAAACGAAAAGTCTGATAAATACCTCTATGAGGAGAGATAATAAATTAGTGGCCAATCACGTATTTAATTTCTTTCTATCTGAAATGATCTTAATTATCTGTGATTGATAATCTACTGACTTCGGCTCTCAATCCCACTTAGTGCATCTTTTCCCTTAAATCAGCGAATTTAAAAAGTGATTAACCGCCGAAACTGTTCAGTACTTAATTGGTTAACCACTTACGAAAATGAACTACTGTGAGAAACAGGCAGCCGTTATGCTCTACAAAGCAATTCCTAATAAATTCGATGTTTAATATTCACAAATGCATTAAGTGCATAGAAACGATAGAAGATTATGATGTAAAATAAAATGTGTATTGTAAAATAACTGATTTTCTTTCATAATTAGATTCTGGACATTGATATGCATCTATAACATTCGCAAACAAATATAATAGCTTTTTTTTCATATGCTGATTTCATTTTTTTAGTCGGATTACTTTTACTTAAATGTATGAATAGAAGTTATCACGGGTAGAAAACGTCATCATTTTGACAGTGATCTTTAAGGTTATCATGGGTCATCAGTATATATATCAATTACTTCCGTATTTTCCCATATGGCCTAAGTCTTGCTGCCAATCATCTAGTAAATAGTTGAGAGAAGGGAATACGTGAATTTCTATTAATATTTCTTATTAGGTCTTTCACTTTTGTTCAGAACTTTTCTCTCTTCTGATAGAGCTGAAAGTAAAGTAAGAAATTAATTCTATGCTTCATTTAATGACAATAAAAATCATTAGCAATATTTTTTTATTAATAATCTTCCGGCAATTTTCATTTTAAACGACAATGATCTGAATCTTAAAAGTTTGTTTTAAATGCATCTGATATGAGAAAAAAAAACAAAACACTAAAGTGTAATAGTTTATTTTCTTTGTTATCAACAATTATCAGATATATGCAAATTGATTTAAGTTACAAGTCTATTTCAATATCTCTTTTAAAAATTAACCTTTTCTAAATGGATAGAGACTATGCAAATATCACTGAAACAACTCGAGACCTTTTTCCTTGTATATTAATAGTTACAGTATGCTTACTAATTTACAAATAAGGAAAAAGTATCTGTTTATTCAGCCTTTTTGCAGAGGGAACGTAACCCAACTTATGGAATTTTTTTTAAAGTGACACTTATGATAAAAATATTATGATAAACAAAGATAAACTATTTTTCGTTCTGCACTTTTATGGCTGTATTTATGTGCATAAATATATTGAATTCAATATAAAGTCTTAGATTAAGGTAACCAAGTATTTTTAAAAGATTTGTCGGAAAAGCAAAGAGTCCGGTCGTAGTTTAAGGCCCACATTACCAAACTACATATAACCCCACCTATATATATATATATATATATATATATATATATATATATATATATTGGAGTGCCAAAGGACTATGTTGAGTACTTCAATTAGAATTACTATTAATTGATTCATCATAATCCATACCATGTTCTCAATTGTTGAAGATTAAATATTTTACAAGTGATCAAGGTGTCTACAAATAACTTTTGTCTTCTTTTATCAAATCAAATAAACAGTTGAATTTTAAAGAGGATACTTTCAGTAGATATAATATCTAAACATCATATCCAGCTTAGAATTACCAGTAAGTCACAATTTTATTCTTCTTATAATGAGTACTAGGTAAATTCTTGACATCTTTCCTAGTCTGGTTGGGTGAATATAAACGTAAAAAAACAATATCACTTTTAACTTTAAAAGATTAAGTAAAAATAATACACTTACTCTTAACATTATTCTTTCGTAAAAATATGCAATACTTAGGATTTTATTGATAGTACAAAACCTATGAGAGTACAAATAAGAATAGATAGATAGATAAATGTTTAATGGGTAGATATATCGGTAAAATTTGATTTATTCACGTCTTTAAGACAAACAATAACCACTTTCCTTTTGAAGATGTCCAGGCGTCCATTTGTGGTGAAATTGCACATAAATTTTGTATAATGCTCGTTAAGATGAACATTATTTTTCGCTGTCAAAATAAACTTTTCCTCTTCAGAATAAAATAGAGTTACATCAATCATTTGCATGATGGTAAATTGACAGTTTTCTTTAAGTTTCAATTGATTTTAATTTGGAATGTTGGGATTATTCCTTAAACTGATTTTCTTTTCTTGTTACTAGATATCTATATTTTATCGTTGACAGAAATAAAGTTTATTCCGTTTTCATCAGTTTAGTTTTAAAAGAAATTTACTTAGTTGAAGTTTCTAGAATAGAACTCTACATGGTAGAGTTCTTAGCCTCTAAAGATCAGCTGTCATTTGGGTGGCTTCAGAGCAAACGAAACAGATGTTCGAGACCAGCATGTTTGTAGGATGTTTCAAATTATTAATGAGCCGCGTCTGCTTGCTGTCCTTTCAGTGGGGCTATGTGGTTCTTTCTCCTGTTTAACTTATAAATGTCAACCCAAAAAAATGGAATTGTCTGGATTGACCTCCTTCTGTAAACGTTGACTCTCTCAATGATAATTCCATCCGTTTTTCAGGAAAATTGAAAAATCTGTTTCTTTTCGAGAATTTCTGAACAAACCTTTCACTGAAGAAATATATTAACTTAAACATAGTGATGCTGTTGTTTTTCTTAATTCTATTTGCTTCTTTACTGAATACTACCAGACCTATATTGGGAAACAAAGAAATCACACCTAAATCATTTATCATTGCTAAAATCCAAGTATTTACCAGTCTCCCTAAATAGAAAAACTCCGAAGACTGTTTCAGATTGAAAAAAGTTATGTAGAATTAAAAGAACGAAATATCACGCATTTCCATCGGATTTAAGTGTTTGATTTATACAACTTTCCACATATTTCTCTCATACTGTTAGATTCTCTACAATCTATAATTTCCAAACTCACTCACATCACACAAATGCAAGCACACACACACACACACACACATATATATATATATATATATATATATATATACAAAGAATATTTTGATTACACACATGGCGATGCCAACTGGTTTGAAAGAAAATAGTTAAAAAGAGAGATTACTCTTTTATACATTTTATGGTTTGAATTGCATGTATATAATATTTTCCTGTCTATTTTTATTCTTTTCACGTTCTTTCCTCTCTTCTTTCTTTATTTTTTTCTTTTAACAGTATAACCTAAACTCAATGTATTTCATCACCTTCGTTTAATTATATATATATATATATATATATATATATATATATATATATATGTATTCGTATGGGCATTTAAAATTGTCGTAGACTCTTGAACATTCAGTATGTTATTGCAATACATCTTATGAGATGCCCATACGAAAAAAGTCTGGGAAATTATCGTATGCCCCTCGTATATATATATATATATATATATATATATATATATATATATATATATATATTTATTTATATTTATATATACCACATTTTTTTTCGGATCTCCATATAATCAATTATCTGTCAACAGAATTCCACGTTGGGCATATATTGATATCACCTTCAGATGATAAGTTTTCTTTGCTGAGTTATATGAACAGGTCTTCTGATTTCAGAGGTTTGCCGCTTAAAGTGGAGATGATTCCTTTTTGTTTAAAATATGAATTCTTGTAGATGCCAATTCCTCCTGCTCCTTGCTCCAAGCTAGACAATAAGAATTTGGCTTGAGCTGATGTATTTGCAAGATTATCTGCATAATCTGTATGTTACACAGTTTTTGCCGGGTATCGACTGCTTCTTAACTTTCTGAGTGTGTAACAAATTTCATTAATGGTATCAATTGAATATTGAACAACGAAGTCAAGGCCGGTGATGTTTTCAATGTAGAATATAGAATACCTGTTTTTAAGGCATTTTTTTTTTACGCTGAATCCAAAACCATACAGATTTTTCTGATCAGATCGAATTTTTAAGTATATGCTCTTACTTTAAATATATAGAATATTAATTCAATTCTCTATATGCTGTTGTTGAATTAAATAAATAAAGCTAAATGTAGGCCTAATATATTCTTTGAAAGCTCACATTGTGTCATAATAAACGGAAACATGCGAAAAAGAAGCTAATAATCGATGAACATTTTTTCAGGGAGTTCTTCTTGTCGTTCTCGGCAGGCACCGCATTCCGTTGAAAACACCAGTAGTAGTCAGCCAGAAATTTTATATCTCACTGGCCATGGTAATACTCGAATATTTTGGTGAAAGCACTCACCCTACTCTTCACGGAAATCTCTATAGTTTTTTGAAATATAATCCAAGTATGACAACAAAAAGTGAAGTTTGACTGACATTTGTGCCCTGAGTTTGTGGAAACTCTTCAGATTCTTTTCAATTTCCTTTTCATATAACGCACTCCAGCGGTTTCCTTGTAAGATTGTAACTAATGACTTCAGCAACTGCCAGGCGGACAGTTTAGCTCTAGTCTGTGCTTTATCAAACATGGGATCTTTCATGATTATTCTTATTTGAGGGCTGTCAAATATACCAGCCTTCAGTTTCTTCATGATTGTTTGTGGGAACTTCTGAAGGAAAGAAAACCCGCTGCCTTCCCAGTCCATTGCCTTCACAAAATCTTCATTCCTCTTTACTTTATATGTAAGGGTGGAATCAGTATTTTCTTCGGTTCAACGAAAAGGTGAAACAGAACATTTTACCAGCCAGGTTATAATCATTGTCTTAACAGATACTCTTGTCTGATATAACGGTCACCAACCCAGCTGTCTCAAACAAGCAGAGAACAAGGATACTTTGTGTAATTACCTTTGAACCCTAGGACGAGTCTAACCACCTAAAGACCTCCACAGATTTATCCAACGTGATCCTGGCAGTTAACAACTGATAGCAAATGATCCTTGCTGTTGTGACTTCTTTTTACTTGAACTGAATGCCCTATAGAAATAGATTTAAAAAAACTACTCCCATCACCCGGAACAACCGATTTGAGACTTCTACTGGATGAATCAATAAAAAGTATCCATCCCGCATCATCGTACTCTAAGCCATGAGATTTGATCAATCCAGCAATGCTGTTGCAATAAACCAATGATGACTCATCCTGGAATGCAAAAAACTGTCTTAATTCTCTCTCAGGGTCTTGATACCAGTAGAAAGTTGTTCTTAGTGCCAAATGTTTCTCTTTAAGACGTGAAACCAACAGCTGAGTAGACTCCTTTGAAAGGTTTAGGTCTTGTGTCAAGTCGTTGAATTCTGCTTGTGTCAAAGGTACAGGCTGGTCATCCTCTTCTGGCTTGTATGAGTCTACAACATTATCTTCGGAATCTGAGTCATGTTTCATGTTACCATCTGGATCAGAAACAGGAAGATCCGGATCACGAAGGTTTGGTCTAATGGCATAAGGAGCATTGGGTTTATTGGACAGAGTTTTTGTTCTTGCAATTTATTCATTTGAGATTTATCATGAAGTCCGTAATGTGATCTTTTCCTTCCCGCCAGACTATTGGAATGGCAAATAGAATACCCTTCCTTTTACAATTTTTTCATTCCATCAGGTTCTCCACACATGTTTTACATCAATAGGAGGGAGAGAACTTTTTATCCTGATCCAACGTAATCACAATAATCACTTCATTGTCAGTAATTTTTGCTAGACGGTTAGGAAGAACCACATAATTGCAGATATAACAGAACAAGTTTGGATAATTCTTACATTTGTGATCCATTCTTTAAAGGAAGACAAATATCAAGCTGAAAAGAGAAAAAATAAATCAGCACTCAGCTCCTCGTTCACACTTTACACGGTACATTAATATCATTTTAAGTTGAGAGATTAGTGGGTGTTAGCGAGTTGGGAGGTACACTGTACTTCGATGCACATAAGAAATTATATGCAAAGGTAAACATCGGTCAATCACGATTGGCTCTGAGAAGTAGTGTCTAAAGGTTTTGAATAAGTGTTATGATTATCTACAACTTTTTATGAAGTATTCAAGCACAACATAAAAAAAACAGTGGTATAAACAAATATGGTGCTAAAAGCATTAGAATTTTAAGACAACTGAGACAATGTCGAAGTCGTCGGTAACAATATCAGGTGTGTGAATGACTCTTTTTGCGATTTAGTAAAGCATTATTGTAGCAGTAACAGTTTCCTTGGGGAAATCATATACTATTAGGCATTTGCTCTATTTTTCCTCGATGTGTGGAATTGATGTCTCGAAAAGTTTTCAAACAGTAGTATTTTCTCAAGTACACCTTCAATTTTCTCATACACCTTCAATGGTTAAACGGAAGGTCATAATCAGTGAATTTGCAGATCGATTTTTCCGAAATCCCCTAATGTTCGGCAGTGTTAATACTACTAGATGGATGCACAACGTGGATGCTAGCAAAAAGTATAGAAAATTAAAAAAAACAAACAGTGGGAACTACACAGGAATATTATTTACTGTTTTCAAAAACATCTTGTAAGCAGCAACCCAGAAAACTTCACTAGTACAGCCACATTTCCCCCATTTTATATATCATCTTAGTGAGATGAACAAGACATGCAATCCACTGATACACGTGTAAGAACAATATTCTATTATAGACTATTTTACATTGACACGCGAGTATTAATCGAGAAAAAACTTACAGACACGGAATACAATAGAGAAGACCTACCAGGAATGATATATGATAGAGGATGGCTAAAAAGAGGGATCTCCGCCTGCGTGAATTGATGATAGTGATAACGACCAATATATTTATATATATATATATATATAGTACTTGATATTGTAAATGGAAATGTTTCACCTCTAAAACTGTTTTCCGTGTGGCTTGAACAAGCTGGCCGGCAATCATATTATACTCTCCTATTTTAAAATATTTGTTACCAGACATAAAGTTCTTAGATGGATAATTATAAATGTGGTATTTGTCTTTTATGGATGAATTTAGATGCTAACTCTGAGCGATGAGTAAGCAATAATTTTTCTCAGGCCAAATCCTTTTATGCACGGTTTTTCTTACTCTCATGTCTACATGATTTTGACGCACATTACATGCCTAAGCTTATTTCCACCTGATATCATTTTGCTCTCTTTTTCACTTATCTTATATACTTTGATTTAATTTTTCTGTAAGGATAGCATATATTGAAGAAATCTTTGTTTCTAAGAGTTTCATATTGCCCCAGTATAAATATCCTAATCCATTTTACCGTTCCTACGAACAATACATTTTTAGTTGAGTGATTTTCCTCCAAAGGACAATTATTCTTGCACCAACAACCACAATGATATTATCCAGTATTTACACCAACATTATGCTTTTGAATAATCCTTCAAGCATTATCCATGCAGCTGTAATAAATCTTTTCTGTATTTTTCAACTTTCTTTTCTTAGAAAAAGTTGTTTTATTTAGTTCAGACGTTTCCATCACTACTTTGTTAAATGCTGGATTATAACACACACACACACACACACACACACACACACACACACACATATATATATATATATATATATATATATATATATATATATATATATATAAACAAAGTATTTGCTTTCAGAGAGCGGTATAAGAAAAAAACTGAAATACCATTTCGATTTCTATATTATATCCTGGAGTTAATTTACCATTTCAACATAATCTGAGGATGTTAATATTGTTCTGTAAAAATTAGTAAAGATATGCAGTGAGAAATTGGGTCTGATTATCGATTCAAACATTTTCTTGGCTATTATCAATCCAAACCAAGCGATTATTTTGTTGAAACATTTTAAATATGCAGCTTAAAGATTGATATATAAACTATATAAATGATTCGTTATTAATCTGCTCAAGTTTGGAAACTTGTATTCAGTGGTAAACCTTATTCGGTTTCATGTGGATGGAATACTGTTATATTCTTAGAAAGCCCGTTTCCATGAAAACCGTTCTTTCTACATAAGTGAATTGAATTTAGTTTTGCATCAAATATTTCTGCTGGTGATGGGGAACGGTGAGAAAACCCACTTACATGATGATTATATCATCTATATCATTCTTATCAAACCACCTGTGGCAATCAATTAGTTCCAAGATTTTTCGTACAGGCATTTGAAATTGTCGTAGACTCTTGATAATTCAGTATGTTATTGCTATACATCTTATGGGATGACTGACCAGTTCTTATGATTTCAGGTTCAAATTAACTGCTACTGCAGCAATTGGAATATACCGTGCTAAAGCCTGATTATCAGAGCTGGTGAATTTCAAAAATGCAATCTGGAGGTGAGGACACTTAAAAGAACGATATGCAATAAAATTCTGTTTTAAACGTGGAAAAAATGCCACAGAAACGTATGGAATGCTTCAGACTGCTTTTGGAGTATCTTGCATGAATCGAGAATCAGTTTTTGATTGGCATAAGAGATTCAATGAAGGCAGGGAGTCTGTGAGAGATGATGAGAGGTGTTGGAGGAGTAAGGGAGTCAATACACCAGAGTTGATTGGCAAAGGTTTAGGGTTAGGATTACTATGTTGAGATTTTAAGGGAGTTCAGGAAGAGATTCCGTCGTAAGAGGCCAGCACTTTCCAAATCGGATAAGTGGCATTTCCACTAGGAAAATGCACCAGTCAACAACTCCATCTTTGTCACAGATTATTTGACTAAGGTGGACATCAAGACGGCTCATCACCCCCTCTATAGTTTAGACATTGCTCCCTGTGACTTTTGGTTATTCCCTAAGCTCAGAGGATGTCGTTATGAGACAACTGAGTAGATGAAAGAGGCAGTGACGAAGGTCATTGACACGCTCACACAAGAGGACTTCTATGAGGTCTTCCAGAAGTTGTTGGAACGGTACAACAAGTGTACTGCAACTGGAGGAGATTACTTCGAAGGGGACTAGAATTTCCTTTGCGTACTATCAATAAAAGTGTCCACACGAAAAAAAGTCTGGAAACTTATTTAATGATCCTCGTACTTTTAATAAGGGCATTTTCCAAGCTAGTACATTTGACGCAATATTTTCTGCTTATGTCTTATCTGTTCAGTTCTGTTAGGGAAATTATAGGATCAATTCAAATTTCTGTGTAATAGATTTCAAATCATTTAACATATTATCTCGGTAAGAAAGTATATTAAAATGTTTTATCAAACATGCATCGTTGTTCTCCAAACACTTATTTCACCATCTTAAAGTCCTAGTAAAGGTTCATTAAAACCGAAAGGTTTTAACATCAATCTTCATTTGTAATGAATTCATCACTTTAGTATTACTTTGTTTTTCTATTTTCTCTATACAGTCGGATTCCTATCCATTATTTACTTCCAAATATCTATATATATGAATATATATATAAGCACAAACAAGCATATACAAATAGGTATAATTTTTTTTATGAGTCATTCTTTTTCACCAGTATATTAATGATAAGTAAACGCTCATTGACTTTTGGTCGGATTTGTGCATTCGAGAAAAAATCCATTAACCAGAACGAGTACGCGTTCGTGTGCCAGTAACCGACTCTGTGCACATTGTGATTGGTACAAAATACTAAATAGATTAAATAAAATCATTTGAATTATAATCGTAATATATCTATTTAATCTATTTCGGTCTGATAAAAAATATCAATCTTTTCATGACAACTTAGATTTATTATTAAACCCATGTCTTTATATATATATGGAGGTAATGTGTGTCTGAGAAAGTGTACATGTTTGTGTATATGTGCTTATGTGAATGTAAGATTGTGTGTCGTTTGCTATCTCAATTTAAGGTAGAGTCTATGTTGAAAAAACTAAAAATCAGTCACGCATGCGCAGCTGGAATTATGTAGTAATCATTACAACCCAGCTGGACGCCACATGATCTGTTTTATATGCATTTTTCTGTATTATTTGTAATTTTAGGATGGACATTGGACAGAAATCAAACATCAAATTATTTGTCAAACTGGAGAAAGACAACTTTAAATATGGAAGCAGGTTTATTTCAATGAGTTCACTGTTGTACTCTGTGTGTTTCTCAACCTTTGTTAATGAACATCTCGGAAGAATGACGAGAGGGCACAAAGACCGTCAATGAATACTTCCCCTAAAATTCAATAATTCAGAATCATATTGACAATGTCATGTTCCCATCCATCGTCCTTAAATGTATGGGAGTGAATGTTCAATAAAAATGACTAGAACTACGATCTGAGAGATTTTAGATTCTTTGAGTTAAGTAGAGAACGCTCATAGTTCGATAAAATACAAATTATAATGATCATTCTCTGAGAACTATTTCTAGATTATCCATGAAACCACTTACTTTTTATCTAATTGTATAACACTAAAAACCAATATTTCTTTATAGTTCACTTCATTTGAATTCATACTTTAGTTCTGTGCTTAAATCTGGAAATGGTTCAATGGTTTATGATTAACTGCCGATTGCTGAAAGTTCTCCCACTTCACGAAATTGATATAATCTAAGAGAAGGTAAGGGCTGATGCAGTCTGATAATAGGGTAATAGAGATTAGCAAAGAGGTCGAGATGCCTTACACATTTTAGTCTTGTCGTTGAATAAAGTTGTTATTTTTCAAGGCTAGTCGTAACCCAAATAAAAGCTACTTTCATAAAAAAAATTCGGTTTTCCTCCAAATCATTTTAGCAAGAACATGACCCATGAAAACATGCCCTAAGCATATATATATATATATATATATATATATATATATATATATATATATATATATATATATATATATATTTAAAGATTTTAGGAGTACAAAATCTAATAATAGCCCCAAAAGACATTTTATGCATGTAGAAATATTCATATGTGAAGGTCACCCGGTGTTCATCCTCGCTGATCAGAAACTTTATCGAGGATAAACGATTAAGAAAGAAAAGTAGTGGGATTTTTCATGAGTGAAAAAACATGTAGGAGAGTAAATTCAGATGGTGATCAAATTCAAACCTAGTTAAAAGTGCCTCTGTTTACAGAGTGGTGGCTTATAAGTGAGAATATGAATGGTCTCTAGGACATTCAAATGAAAATCCAAGTGTGACTTGCTCAATACGGTGAACAAATCATCGCTGTAAGAGAAGGCGCAATTATGATTATTTATAAGATGTTTAGGAATTGCTGACCCGTGTGCGTGATTAATTCTACCACCAAGCTTATTTCCCTCACGAATTTTTATAGGAACGATGTTCAGTGTCCTGCCTGATTACATTTTTCAACGAAATTAATAAGTTTATTATCATTTAAGTAACTTCAAATCTCATTCACAGTGAGGTGGACATATTCATATACATCATTTTAGATAATGGTATATGTTTAGTATTTACATTAAATCGACATATTTTAAATTTCGTAGTTATCATCAAAATTCATGTGGAGTCATGTCTATTTCTTTACTCTTGTGGATTTTATGCAAACACACCGATATCTATGTTCGGGACTTTATGGCTCCTCTGATTCTTGAACATAATCCACACACGCAATAGTCACATCAAAGACATTACTTAAAAAAATAAAAATACACATGACTACGTGAATGGTTATTCAAAGCAAAGAACCGTATAAACGTCATGTAATTTGCATTTTTTTATCTCGTAGATTTTTAGATATATTCTTCTGAAAGTAACACGAAACATTTTTAGTTTCATTTCGATTCCCTTAAGAGTTAAAAGTTTATGGATTTTTGTTGTATCATTCAGTTTACCAGCCTTTCTATGATTTACTTACACGCAACGACATTCCCTTATATATATATATATATATATATATATATATATATATATGTGTGTGTGTGTGTGTGTGTGTGTGTGTGTGTGTGTGTGTGTGTGAGAGAGAGAGAGAGAGAGAGAGAGAGAGAGAGAGAGAGAGAGAGCTACCATGCCTCATTTCATCGCTCTTCATAATATATCCGCTTTTTCAAACAAGTGAAATGTTTGATCGTAGACTTTAAAAAAAGAGTTTTGATAATCAATTTTATTTTGATAATGTCAACAACTCTATCAAATTCTTCCATATGACTAGAAAAGATTTCATCATGATTTTTAAGCAGTAAAACAGTTTTTGCCTTTAGGGCTTTCTTAACAATAAACGTCCATTTTTGTTTTAATTTATGATTGAATGAATTTTGAATAAGAACTACATCAGTAAAACTGATAAACGTTCGTACTCAACTATCTTCATATTGTTTTACTTCGTTTCCAGAAATAATGACTATTGACTTCAAATAAATAATTGTATTAAAATTTTATAAGCATTCACAATTTACGATTAATATTTCAATATATTTAAGCTGTATTTGTATGTAAATTTGGCAAACTTAGTCGAGGGTGACGGGAAGGCTTCCTTTTCAATAGCTACTACACTGAGTTGTAGGAGAGGACACTACTCCAATCCCTGGATTGCTCTACTTTACCCTTGATCCTTACCTTATAATGTTGATTGTTAAGCAAGACGGCATCAAATACCATTTTTTTTTAGTCTTTGGTATGACTCAACCTGGGATTGAACCCTGGTCTCCCGGACCATTGGCGAATATTAATTGGTTTCTATATTAAATCCAGGTCATAGTGTTTGATTAGTTTAATGGACATCGGCTCTTAGATATTGGAACAGCAAAATCCTCAAAAATCGACCACAAAATACACTCGAACTTCGTTACATCCATGATTTTAGGTTACCCACCGTGTTCTATTTTATGTAACCTTGTGGAATTTGCTATTTTAAACTCTTGTTCTTCGCATCGAAAATGATTTTCTGATTCTATAATAATGGGCTTTCGCTGTAAAGTTAAACACTTCTTTTTCGGAATTATAGGATGTATGGTTTCAAAGAATTCATTGAATAATTTTGTACATCATGAAATTTTCTTCTCTAAAAGAAATATCACACGTCTATTTAAATTTTAGATTAAATTCATCCAAATAATAAATCAGATTCAGTATCCAATAGCACGAGTACGTAAATAAGATTCAAAATACGCAGAATAATAGGTTATACAGTTTAAGTATTTGAGAGATTTTAATGAAAAACTTATATTTATCATTTTCTTACTTTTTATACAATAGAGAATGGAAGCTAGACAAACAATTATTGAGAAATTGGATTCTATCGGCTATTTTCACGCTATCTATTTCCAAGCAATTATCATTTAGACATATCATAAAACACGTTGATAATGATAAAGAAGGATTCTTCATTCTTCAGTCTACTTAAATGTTAACAACGGAAAATCACTCATATATTTATATACTTATTCAGTTCAATTATGTAAAGTATATGATCATTATCGAGAAAAATCCCCGAAAATATTACATTTAAATCTGTTAACATTTTACGCTTCAGCAAAGTCCAAATAAACTAAAGGTTAAGGTTTTCAATGATCTTAAATGTTGGATAATTCCTGATAGGATTTCCAATAAAAAAATGTATTTCGTAGCATTACCTTTCATTTCACAAGACTCTAAATGCTATCAATAAAACGCATAAAGAAAAAAAATGTGGAAAATTTAAGTTTTAATAATGCTCGTGTTAGATATTCTTTAAATTATTGCTGAAATATTTATTGTACACACACACACACACACACACACACACACAGAGAGAGAGAGAGAGAGAGAGAGAGAGAGATGAGGAAGAGCTTTTGCTGTCATGCTTATCTTCGTTGGATATGGACACAGCAAAACGTGTTCAACTCCAGTCTTAGCCTGTTTGCGTTTCACAAACAGATAATTCTCTTGAGGAAGGTATTAATCCAATTATTCTCCATCCAGTAATGGATAAAAAGTCGGACGTACTTTGCTGTCTCAATTTGGTTTGTCAACCGGTTTTGTTGGAAAAATCTAAATTCAATCCCGTTAACCTCATCTAAAATATGACCTAGTATTGCACTCAGCTCATGCGGAGTGGGTGGTAAATATACACTGATATAAGGTAAATCTAAAGAAATATTTGTAAAAGATGTTTCATTTTTAGGATCGACAATATGTGTGGAAGTATCATCGATCATTTTTATTGAATAAAAATGTATAAAAGCATACTATGTTGGTTAGTCTTAGAATTAGACAGACTAGGGAAACGCTGTGGAGAATGGTTGTCAGTTTTTATTCTCTTAGACCAAAAAATAAAAGAACACCGAACATTTTTCTAATATAGCAACATTCCTATGGAAATGATTGCAAGAAAAAATCAGTGTTACGAGGTCAACAGAAGACAATCACATAGGAAAAGTGTATTCTAGGATTCGTAAAAATAGTTGCCGGTGAAGCTTTTTAGAAGGTACGAATCAACTAAAGTCGGTGCAACATGGTTTAAAAAGAGAAATAATTTATTGTGCAGATAGTGAATTTATGTCACGTCTGCTGATAGATGAACAAAATGGATTGCGTCGCTGTTGGTCTGACTCAATGGTCACGTAACCTAGTTTGCCAGTGAGGACGCTATGCGTGGATTAGTTTTGGTGTAGGAATAACATGGCAGAGCCTATCCTTCTTCAGGTTTACAGATAGTTTGAATTCATGTTTTTTCTTTCTCCTAGATTAGTTGCTTCACCAAAGTTAAAGATCACAAATATTTCCTAATATTCACTCGTAACTACAGGGAAAATAGTTGAATAGAAACCCTTCCCAAGTGAAATAATGCTATGTGAAATGCAAGGAGTTTCATTCACGATTTGAACTTGAGTAACCGAGCCCAGTTCCAACACCACCAGCACCTCGAGTTCAGCTTATCTGGAATTGGTTAATTGCCAACCTTTCTGCTTCGTTGACTGTTGTTTTTTATTTTTTTTAAATTAGTTTCTAAAAATGACTCTTAGGCAGTCAGAAAAAAACAAACACGCTGAGATACATAGTATATTTCAAAGTGTAGAACACATTCAAAAAATGGAAAAATACTGAGAATGTTGTATGAACTGAGATAGAGGAACTTCCCCAATGCTTTTGAAAAAGTTCAAATGCTTTTTAACTCAACCAATATGTATAAAGTAATAAATGGGTATACGTATTCGCAAAGAAAACTGAATCAGTATTTTGCGAAGTTAGGATCATATATATATATACATATATACGCGGTAATATTCACTTAATTTTATAAAGTTTGATAAAGATTGTAAATAAATTATTTGTACGTCTTTAGATTATCTTAAATGTTTTTGTTTCCTTATTATCGTCCTCTATTTTGATTTACTTGAATTTACTTGTTCCCAGGTCAGAAAACGTATTACAACATTGCCAAAATGAGAGTGCTTTCATTTCGGTGACTTTCTTAGGGGGATAGATTGGAGTTTTACGGGAGCTTGTGATATTCTAAGATAGTGACTGGGGACGGTCTGAGAGGTAGTTGGGTTTGTTGAGCTGAGACACGAATAATCCTGGCTGATGTCCCAACGCTGAAACAGCTATAGATTGCCTGCTGAACGGAGATTTTGCAGTTCATTGAAGCAGAAAACGAATGTCCAAATATCTCGTCATCATCGCCACCATTAAAAACAAAGACACCTCATTTGTCTGTGTGTATCAGAAATAAACAATCGGTTTAAAGCACCTGTTTCAGGGTGACATGTTCTTTCACCTCTAACCTAATCCCTATTCTCAGTGAAACATCTATTTGCAATCTTCCTCATAATTTAGATTCTTTATATCTGTTTAATTCAAAGTTACTGTAGAGCGGTCAAAATCACCTTGGCTGTTTTAATATACGCATTTTTCAGTGTTTCTCAGAACAGTTTTAAAAGCATTTCTGAGTAGAGTACAGAAAAGATAATTATAGCAAATTAGTTATCTTATTGCTATAATGATATTCTACAGAAACACGAAGATCACATTTTGATCACCGAATGGAGACACAGACTTCTTCGAAATTGTTGCTGGAGTTCTAAAATGGGGATACCTTAGCATCATATATGTTTATATTCTGCTTAGACTGTGTACTCAGAACGTCGATAAATAAAAATAGATAAATGGCTTTTGACTAAAATTTAAGAAGCAGACGATTGCTGCTGAAACTATTACGGGCTCAAACTAAGCAGATGATATAGCATTTCTTACAAATACACCTACCCAAGCCAAATCCCTGCTGCAGGACCTGGAGCTGACAGCAGCGCGAATTGGTCCCCATGTGAACGCAGACAAAACTGAGTACATATGTTTTAATCTAGAAGGAGCCACCTTCAATCGAAATTGCCGTCCTCTAAAATTAGTAGACAAGTTCATGTCCTTGTTAGCTGCGTCCCATTTACTGAAAATGATGTCAACATGCACCGAGCGAAGGCGTGGAATCCTATCGATAGACAATCGATCACATGGAAGGCTTATGTATCCTATAAATGAAAACTGGATTTTTTTCCAAGCAGCGGTTGTGTCAATACTACAGTACATATGCACCATAGGAACGCTAACAAAACGTATTGAGAAAAAACTTGACGGAAACTGCACAAGAATCCTTTGAGTTATACTGAACAAATCAAAGAAGCAGCACCCCATGAAACAGCAGCTGTACTGCCTTTTAACCCCCCACCTCACTAAAACCATCCAAATAAGATAATTAAGACAAACTGGACACTGCTGGAGAAATTTCAGGAAAAAAACTCTTTTGTTTTTCATTAGGATTCAAAAGGGCTCTCATCGAAAGAGAGTAAAAGTAAGAGAGAGAAAGAGAGACACAGATAGAAAGAGTAAGAGAGAATCTTCTAATAAATAATAAACAGTGGGAAAATAAGGGGTTACATGACGGAACTAATCGTAAAATACTTAAATTCCCTCACTTCAAAAGAAAACACCATGACTCATTGTCCGTAATTATTCGTGTTTATTTTAAAGAAGATAAATCACTTGAATATCATCAGTTTATGTTTTATTATTTCTGGAATATAACATATTAATATAAAATTAGATATATTTTGAGATAAGTTTATTTATATTTCAGCAACAATTACTTACGTTGTAAATAATTAATTGTAAATATCTATTGTAAAATAGAAATTATCAAGAAACAAATAGTCACCCCCCCACCAAAAAAAAAACTTAAAGACTCCATAAGAATCAAACTCATTCACAATGTTCATACTGATGAAATGATTTATTCTAACGGCATGACAAACTGTCTGGAGTTATGTTATGCAAAAGGTTTGAGAATGCTGATCAGTATGTATATTTATATTTGCATTTTTGTGTTGTTTTTAAAGATGTTTTTTGTCATAGTTATATGATACCATGTAATTTATCAAATAAAAATACTTTGTAAACAGATCTATTAACCCATTGAGTGAACCCTACCAGGAACAACTACTTAGAGTTCGAGTGGTCTTTGTGGTAATGTCAATGAAGGAATTCTTCACTCTCTCTAGATCACTAGAACAGGAAACTCACCATACAGAGGCCACCTTATATTTCGGGAGGAGTTCACCTCAGTGAACATATAATTCCAGCTTACATTTGGGGCACAGTAGTCTTCTAGCGCAGTTGGTTAGGTATTACACCGCGCAAGTTGCCGAAAAATACGGCATAAACTGAAGTGATTTTTCACTTATGTCTAGAAGTATTTCTTTCGGCATTTCATTTATCTAACCTGACGTTGAGAATAATTATCAAACTTATTTTAGTCTATTTTAGTCGCGACAGTGAATGTCATTTGACTTACTATAGCAATATTTGCTTAAAATAGCCATAATAAAAACATCGAAACCGAAAATATTTTATATAGAACTGAAATTGCAATATATATTTTACATTGATATAGGTTTTTTTTCTGATAATTAACTTCAATATACACAAAATAAAAAAAACCTGTGATCGGAGATTAAGAGTTAAAAAAATGTGTACTGTTTTGTGTCAGATGTAAGATAGCCTAACATGAATGATAATTGATCAAATTCAAAGAGGAAAACGATGGAGATGAATTAACAGAAAATTGGCGTTTTTAAGAATGGGATATGTGGTTGTGGTTTTTAAAAAGAAATAAAAAAGATAAAATAAATGAATACAAAAAGTAGCAGTTTCCCAAGAGACATCTGACAGAAAGCGTTGTCGGTGAATGCCTAAAAAAAGGCTTCCTAACGCCAAGAAGAACTTTTTCTCATTAAGCATGTACCACTTCGACTGGACACACCTTTTTTCTCTCAGGCCCTGGCTGGAAGAGCCGGCTGTGCAATGCGTCGCCCCGGCTTGTAGTAGCCATTGTTAAACAAGTAACATCTGCATGGATATCCCCTGACTCTTTCTCGCCATCCTTGTATATAATATAGGTTTTAGTCGGTCGTCCTGTCTTTGCTCGTCAATGTGAAAGGGTCAACAGGAGTACGTCACTTATGAGTTCGTAAAAGTAAACAAGCAAGCGAAACCAACAAAATAAAAAAGAGGAAAAAAATCAGAAACATGTAAATAACTAACTTATTATTTTTGTTGTTGCTGCAATATTAACCTATATTAATTTAAAAAAATGACAAAAAATTCCAAGGAAATACAAAAGTTCAAAATATAACCCTCCTTTCAGATGGATGGTTACGTAAAACACCTCTAAAAATCCTACATGCCCATAGAATTTCTATATTTAACAATATTGATACAGAAAAGAGAACAAATATGATAAAAAAGCCAAATAAATTAAAGTATTAGATATATAAACCTCGTCTCAGAAGGTCGGTTACATACTTCTCAAAGATATTTTTAAAAAACAAAATAAAAATCATCTATACCAAAAGAATTGTAATATTCAACCATATGGATGAAAAAAAAACATGAAAAAAAGAGCAAAAACTACATACAAATTGACCGAAAGATGAAAGGGTAACATAACCCTCCTTTCAGTGACTGTCAATTCAGAAAGTCTCCAGGCCAAAAATAGTGAAACACGTATGGCTGAAAATGGACGGTTCAATTATATCGACACTAAAATCTCATACGTTTGTCTCTAAAAATTCTGAACGAAATTCCCTTAAACAAGCGACCAGATGATACCTCTTCAACCATCATTCAACTCAACGTGAGTTTTTCAGGAAGCAGAAAAAACCTCAACTGTATCTTTCTGTTAAACAATAAAAAAAATCAGACGGTTTTTTGATTCTGGCTGACATTCAGATCTAAAACTGGATCCATGACAAAACACAAATTACTGACAAGCCAAGTACCTTAATTCGATGTTAACCGTTTCAACACGAAATCCGACCAGCATGAATTTACCTGTGACATGCTTTACCTCATTTCAACAGCACACCTCACGTAGTATACATGGTACCGCAGACGACAAGTTTCTACATTTACTGATATCAACTCACATTCTTTACCAGTTAAACAACTGTGAGTTTGTTTTATTTTTGATTCGAATACGTTACGCAACAACTCAGACATACCTTAAAAATAACTGTCTTTCCTTCTAATGCATCCTCGTTGTAGCCCCGCTACTGTGTGTGGGATGTATTATGGGGATTAAAAAGAAATAAAAAGTTAAAATAAAAAAATGTAAAAAGTAACGGCTTCCTCAGTAAGAGACCTCTAACAAGAAGCAAAATCAGTTCTTGCCTTAAAAGATGGCCTTCCAGAGGCTTAAGAGAAGTTGTTTTTTTGTTTTTTTTTCATTAAACACTTACCACTTCGATTGGTCACAAATTTTCTCCCTCTTCTACTGATGGGAAGTGCACGTGCCTTGCTGAGTCCGAAACTGCACGATGCATCTCTTCGACTAGAAGTAGCCTCTGCTAAACAATTAAATACAATCACTAACGAACCCTCACTCCGCCCCATCTCCTATTTTAGTTCTCTGTGAGCAAAAAAATATATCAAAATAAATGTAATGATAAAATATGCAATACAAAAATAAAGTATAGTGTCACGTGATATCCCACTGGGAGGAGGAAGATTAATACTATCCTCCCGTTTTGAATTAATAGTATCTAGCCGTCAAAAAAGTGACCGTTAAGAGAGAATGTGGGTCACAGAGGTCGGGATGAGGACCAACAGATGTTTGTACACAGTAACCGGACTTGGGTGGAATCTAGTGGCCCTAAGAAATCGGCTGACCAGGAAGAAAGAAGAGAGAAGCCAAATGATTGGCTGGGACCTCAAAACGGAAGTGGGGACCCCTTCCCCTCAGCGGAAATAGATAGTAAGAAATTTAGTTTTTGAGCAGGGTTCGTAGCGGGCGGACGAAGCATAGCCATTTTACTCCGGGTGGAAGACAAAAGAATTACTGAGACACGAAGGACCCCAGGCTCTTCAAGGCAGTGTAAAAAAAATAGAACAAAGTCTATTAGCCCGTGAAAGAAGAAAAGATTCTCCAGTGGAACCCCGTCGAGAAAAAATATAAGATAAGTAACTTTGGGGCCATTTTCCTTTATACCCAAATTTCGTTTACCACTCTCTCTCTCTATCTCAATTTGAAGAAAGATAAAAGTCAAGAAAAGACATTTATATTCGTGGACTGTCCAATTATTATATGTTTTGACACCTTGAAAGGTGTATATAACTGTAGTAAAGGAATTCATGTACTTTTATGTTACCATGTGGTCTATGTTGTTATTTCATGCTTCTTTTCAGCTTCTATTCGCCTTATGTTATCTTGCTTAGAATTGTCCTATTAATTCCTAAAATATCACATGGGAACCGGAGTTACCGACTACTACAATATAATATTATTACGACTAAACCTATAGGCTCATTATCTTCCATTGTCGAAGGGAAGGAAGTTTAGCGGCCTGGTGGGTGTGTGATAGTGTGAAATTTGGAACCCTTTGCCAGCGGCGGTCAGTCTGGCTCTAAATTGATCCCTAACGTAATATGCCAGTTCTTATATGCCTGAGAGAAAAAACTCTGAACGAGGACTTATTCTATAGGGGATCAAGTGCCAACCTGCCCCGTCTTCACACGTGCGAAAATAAAGTCCCGTTTTGGGGATTTTAGCCAATTTCGCGTCACAATAGCAAGTAGAAAAAGAATAAGGGCCTTACTCTATTCTTTGATTAAGAGTCGTGTCTGTGATTTAGTGACTCTTATGCTGGACAGCGGCGTTGAAGTACGCGAGTTTAAATTGCAATCGCGTCATTCCTTTCTATTTCAGACTAATATTCTCTTGTGAAACTTATTATTTCTTTGTATCCCCATTTATGGATAAAAGGTAGCTCTACTGCTCTTCAAGAAGGGTGGCTTCAGCATTGAATATCCCATGAAGGTTGATATGCCATCAAAACATAGAAACCAAACCAAATGAATGCATTGATTGAAAAACTAATTAAAAATCAATTTCTGAAAAGAATAATTGGTATGTGGTATGTGGTATGTTTATGTAGCAACTATTACAGAACAGATGTATCTCAGTCTGTCGAGGTTCCTTCAATTAAAATCAACAGTTGACAAGCCGTGGATAAGTTTGTCCATTTACACATTTGGTTGTAAATAGAATAAGATAGACATTTGAATTGAATTTCTTGACTTCTGAGTTATGTTTTTGAAATTAAGTTTCTTGAGTCTTTACGCACATTTTACAGATAATTGAAGAAACCTTGATTAATAATCTAACAATAACGTTTACATCAGGCAAAATAAGCGAATTAATGCAGAATAAACGAAACAAAGGAAGTGAAGAAAGAAAATAAAAACCGATTCCCTCAAACAATGAATGCAAAATCAAGTTTGGTAGGTTTTACTTTACATCTGTGTGTTTTTTTTCCGTTTCGTAAATTCACTTTTGTCACATTTTGCTGATTCTATTGCTATTTTCAGTTTGGATAGTCATATTGATTAACGCAAAGAAAATGTTGCTATTCGACATGATTTATTTTACGTTCGACAAGATTTAGCTGTGATGTTAGGTAAAGGTTAATTTGAATACTGCCTCTTCATTTATAAAGCAAAAAAATAATTTATTTTACTTGTTTTTTTTTACATTTTAGGTCATAATTCAATTTTATTTATTCTTTAATAAACCCATTTGATAAATATTTATTTTGTGGACGATTTAGATATTCTATCCCAATACAAGGAGCTTAATCTGATCATTTCTATTAAGTATTTTTCCTAAATTTTTTAAGATGCAGAATTATCATAATTATTCATTGATATATCTACGTTTTTTTCTTCATTTTAGTCGAAAGAAAAGAGTTAGGCTTGAGACAGAAGCACTTCACCACTTTAAAAACGTAATGAGTATTACAATATATATTTGTTGAATTTACAACTTTCATGAGAGTAAACTTGAATTCGGCAAAGAAGTGCTAATTTGATCAAATAATATTTGAATGGACTGACATAATGACGACATTGACACCTTATGCGTGAACGTCATCTTGGGGTTCTTTTGGTGATTGTGACAGTTTTTAGGATTGTACGAGTTAAAGTGACACTTTTTTAAAGTTGGTAAAATCTTGTGTTGAGGTAAAAACTTTACACTGATTCAATTCAGTCGGTTTACTAATGCAATCTCAGATTTTAAAACAAGAGCATCAGAAGATTCTATTGATTGGATGGGTGGTTTGCATTTAGTTTTCCTGATTATTACGAAATACTATAAGGCCATTTTTTTACCGGCCCATTGACTTAGTGGGTAGAGTATTAATCAATGGCCCGGCAAATGGGGTTCAAACCCAGGTTGAGTCATGGTAATTGATGCTGCCTTGCTTAACACGCAGCATTATATGATACTGATCCAGGGTAATATGGAGCAATCTAGGAGTGGAGTAGCACCCCCTCCAAGACCACGGTGCACTAGCTAATTAAAAATGAGCCTTCGGATCGCCGTCGATTACGGTCTCCGACTTTAGTTTTACATATAAGACCAAAGGATACAACGACCGAAAAAATTTGACTAAGATAAAGATACAATCTAGGTATATCACCGAAAAATAGTGATGCTATTCTGAAATATTTCAGACCCTTTAGTGTTGTTTTGGCATAGATAGAGTTTTTTTTTAATTCAGACCTTCAGCTACTTATATGTTTTTTTTTAATTCAGACCTTCAGCTACTTATATGTTTATACCTGATGCGGGTTGACTAATAGTCAACTTGCGTCAGGTATAAACAATATAAGAAAAAAGAAGAAATACTAAGCGGAAAAAATCTATCATCTCAACTTAAAATGGGTTAAATTTTTAGTCGATACCATTAGTCAGCATTATTTGCAATGTGTCTGATCGATTTAAAACTCTACCTAGGTAGAGGTCTCCAGAACTTTCATTCTTAAGCAATCTAAACTTCAAATTGCCCAAATTTTTGCTCGATACCAATCCATAAGGCAGTGTTAGTTCGCTACGTGTCTGATCGATTTAAACATCTACCTGGTTTGGGGTCTCCAACACTTTCATTCTAAATCAATCTAAACTTTACAGTAACTGCATTTTTAATCCCCTGTCCACCGTGTCGTGAGGACCTAGAATAAACCAACAGTTATTCTCGTTATGAGACTAAATTGTATCCGATAATATCGCTCGAGTCCTGAAAAATTTCGTTATGTAAATCTACCTTTTATTTTTCATCACTCCCAAGTCTACTCTAACTTTGAGTTGCAGCGTCTTTTATGATCCCATCTATAAGTCAAATAGATCTGTTTGAGATGATGAAACATTCAACAGTTTAAGATGTTTCTGAAGATACAATGTTTACCGTATATAACTGGGGACCATACATTTTAAAATTTCTTCATCATAAAATGATCCAACAAAGGTTGACATGTCGTAAAATCAACCAACCAACCAACCAATAAAAGAAACTGACAAATAATATTTACTCATCCGATTTCAGCATAAAGTAGACAAACCTATATCCACCGTCAACCTATTCCCTCCAACCTTGCGATTCTTCAAGTCAATCTCTTGGACTCAACTCCATTGAGAATAATATGTACTCTTCATAAAGGTCATCGTGCGTCCTGTCATAGATTCTTTCGAGTTCACACCTGTGCGCCTGGGTGATATTCTGCGATGTTATCCAAAAAGGTAGTTGGAAAATGGAATCATATAGGCTTAACACGAATGCTAAAATAAGATAGGCTGAAAATATTCCAACAAAGTTTTATTAGGAAAGACTTAGTTAACGAGATGTTTGGAGAATATCTAATCGCGCTTTGAACAGTTGCAAAACACCCAATTGCTACGATCATTAGCAGAATTTAGATGATCATTCAGACAACGCAAAGCCCTTAGCAATGAATTTTGCTTTGAATCCCACACTTGATGACTCAGGTACCCACTTCTAGATTTTCTATCTCGTAATATCAGCTTACTAATGAGAGTGTATCAGTCAAAGAGGTATTTAACCTAATATATGACCTTGAATCAAGAAAGGCAATTTGCCCAAACAACATTCCCGACAGCTGTTTAAAATTTCTTCTATACTAACAAAGCTGTTTAATGTCTGTCTCAAAATCATGCAAACCATCTGTTTGATCTTGTGAGATTTCAGCTTCATGACAAAATATAGGATAATTAGTCTCTTGAGCTTCATACTACGCTGTTTAAATTAATCATTAGCATACATAATTCACCATCTGGACAAATCACCTCAGTGCGGTTTAGTATGGCTTTCTCTCAACCAGATTTACTGTAGATGTGTCCACAGTTATTACACGGAAGTTTGTCTGAAATTTACCTTGCGGCTTTGACACTCTTGCAAGGCCTTTAAAAAGTCTTGACTGAAAGCGGACAAATAAATGGAGCCTCAATTACTTCAAATCTATATTTACTGACAACATATTTAGCATTGGAATTAATAGCGTCATCATATAATTAACTGATTAAAGGTAAAGAATCAATTAACATTTTTTCTTATCGGCCAAAGCAGAAAAGTTTACTTGTATAAATCAATCGGAAAGTGAGTTCAGCTTCTACAAAAATATTTAGGAAATGTAGTAAATCATATAACCCAGAGAAACAATAATCCCTATACTTTAAGTTTTATTCCATGCTTTTTGTATAGCACTTATTTTCTTATCTTGTTCACATATTTTATTGCTTTAATAGCATATTATTTGAAGAATAAAATTATATATATATATATATATATATATATATATATATAGTCTAAGCCTACGAAAAAACGCCACACGTAAAGCGACAACCAAGCATTATGACTGGGCCCTACTCAACAACAGAGATATTAGAGATAAATATGCATTAGAATTAAGAAACAGATTCGAAGCACTACAAGAGAAGGCAGAAAAAGGTACCCCAAATGACGAATATGAAAACTTTGTAGAAGCACACCTTGAGGCGGCAGCAAAGTGTATTCCAACAAAACCTAGAACTAGATATAGAGCCCCTTGGGAAACGCCAGCGGTTAGAGAAAAACGTGCACTTGTGAAAACTGCCTCCAAAAGCTATCAAAAGAACCCAACAAACACAAATGCACGAAAACTAGAAAAGGCTCAACATCAATTAACAGGAATATATCTAAAAGAACAGGCAGAATACATACAAAATCAGATAGATAAGATTAGAGACTCGATGGAAGATAGACAATCCAGGATAGCCTGGCAAACAATAAACGAAGTAAGTAGAAAGAAGAGCACAGCCAAAGCAAAATTGAAAGCTGCAAGCCAACAAGAAAGAGTAAAACTGTGGGAACAGCATTTCAAAAATCTACTAGGAAACCCACCGGAAATAACGGATGAAACGATCACCAGAATTATTAGTAAGCAATTAGACGTTAAACTAGGTCCTTTCACCAAAGAAGAACTCGACTCAGTTCTCAGAAGAATTAAAAATAGGAAAGCAGCAGGGCTAGACGAGATCCCCCCAGAAGTGTGGAAGACTAGACAATTCGACGATATACTGCTCCGGCAATGCAACGCAGTCTATAGTCAAAATAGGATAGAAAGATGGACGAAGGGATGCATCCTTCCATTCCCTAAAAAAGGCGACCTCGGACTAGCCAAGAACTACCGAGGAATAACACTTACATCCATAGCAGCCAAAATCTACAATGCCCTACTACGAAACCGCATAGAACTCAAAATAGACAACATCCTTAGGAAAAACCAAAACGGCTTCCGGAGAAATAGATCCACAACCTCACAAATACTGACCATCCGTAGAATCCTTGAAGGCGTTCGGGCAAAAAACTAATTGTCGACTTTACCAAGGCCTTCGATTCCATACACAGAGGGAAGATGGAGCAAATCCTACTAGCATACGGCCTACCAAAAGAAACAGTAGCAGCGATAATGATTCTCTACAGAAACACCAAAGTGAAAGTACGTTCACCAGATGGAGACACGGAATACTTCGACATTGTTGCAGGAGTACTACAAGGAGACACACTAGCCCCGTACCTCTTTATCATCTATGTGCTTAGGACTTCGATCGACAAAATCAGAGAAAATGGCTTCGAGCTGACTAAGAGAAGAAGCAAAAGGTACCCCGCAAAAACAATCACGGACGCCGACTACGCTGATGACTTGGCGTTACTGGCGAATACGCCTAATCAAGCAGAGACACTACTGCATAGTCTGGAACGAGCCACAGCTGGCATTGGCCTCCATGTCAATACAAACAAAACTGAATATATGTGTTACAACCAAACGGGCAACATTGCCACACTAGACGGAGCCTCTCTGAAACTAGTAGACAAATTCACCTACCTAGGAAGTAGCGTCTCATCAACCGAAAAAGACATCGACACACGACTGACGAAGGCATGGACAGCTATCGATAGGCTCTCGATCATATGGAAGTCGGACCTAACTGATAAAATGAAATGCAGTTTCTTCCAGGCAGCGGTTGTGTCAATACTGCTATATGGATGCACCACATGGACGCTAACGAAGCGGCTGGAGAGGAAACTAGACGGAAATTACACAAGAATGTTGAGAGCAGTATTAAACAAGTCCTGGCGACAACACCCCACGAGACTCCAACTATACGAACACTTGCACCCCATCACGAAAACTATACAAGTCAGACGAACCAGATACGCGGGACACTGCTGGAGAAGCAAGGACGAGCTCATAAGCGATGTACTCCTGTGGACCCCACATATGGATGTGCAAAAGTAGGACGACCAGCACGAACTTACATACAGCAACTATGTGAGGACACAGCATGTAACCCTGAAGACCTGCCGGAGGTGATGAATGATAGGGAGAAATGGCGAGAGAGGGTCAGGGATATCCGTGCTGGCGGCGCGACATGATGATGATGATGATGATGATGATATATATACTAAACTGAAACTGAAACTGAAACTCATGATCATATCAATAGATATTGCTACTGTAATAAAAAAAAGCAACTCTAAATTACAATACCTTTTTTTAAATATCATTTAGAGCTCTCCGACGTCTCTTTCAAATCCGCTCAAAAATATCTTTAAAATATTTTTTATGGCATATCAGCATTCGTGGACTGACATCTTTGCAATGAACAGTAGTATTACTATATAATCCGTAGTTGAAGAGCGTTAAATGGTTTTAAAGAGGTTTAGATAAGCTCGCTACGTTTACGCCTCTAACCGTCTCGTTTCCAGTGAAAACTCGATTGATTAAGTCCTGCACATCTCAGTCATACATTTTTGATATCCATGATTTTCAGAATATCTTACACACCAACAGCCTTAGATATGGAGCAAATATTTCCGTGAACGTTTCCCAGCAGTGCATAATCTTCTGCCATTTTAGTTAATAATTATCTTCTTAATTCTTTGAAGACTGAGCCAATCACAGCGTATACATAAATCTGATTTGACTTTTACCTCATCGCTATCTCATCGTAATACTGTGCTAAACAAAAAAGCCGAAAGAAATCTAAACAAAAATACATTTAATGACATAAAAATAAAAAGGCAAATTTGATAAATCGGTATACACGTTTTACTTAACATAAAACAAAGTTTTAAAAAATATTTAGAGTATGTTTGATAGAGAATGAAAAGCTGTAGAATAATCATTGCGTTTAATAAAAATAAGACTACATACAATTTTTTGGTAGTATACATGTAAATGAATGATGTTTTGTAAGTGGCCTTTAATGTCACTGAAGATTCTTAACTCACTATCTTAGTTCAAGATATCCTTTCTGACTTTCGATGTTATAACTTTATCGAATGTGTTTAGTTATTTGTAGATTTATAGATTATCAGGATTAACAAACTAAAAACGTCGAGAGGACCCACGACTCTTCATTTAGCTTACACACGGGGAAAATCTACAGGTGAGATATTTGCACTGGTGCTCAATGATTGGAGGAATGTTGGTTTTCAACTGATCTCAGTAAACGGTTTATTCAACAGCAAATATTAACAACAACAACAATAATAATAATAATAATAATAATAATAATAATAATGATAATAATAATAATTATTATTATTAAAGCAAAGATGTGTTTGGCGTCATGATTATACGGGGTGCATTCAATAAGTTTCCTGACTTTTTTTGAAAATGCATTTAAAATGGTCGTAGACCCTTGAAAATTCAGTATGTTATTGCTATACATCTGTGACGCGAAATTGAATAAATTCCCAAAACGGGACTTTATTTTCGCGCGTGTGAAGACGGGGCAGGTTGGCACTTGATCCCCTACGGAATAAGTCCTCGTTCAGAGTTTTTCTCTCAGGCATATAAGAACTGGCATATTACGTGAGGGAATAATTTAGAGCCAGACTGACCGCCGCTGGCAAGGGGTTCCAAATTTCACAATATCACACACCTACCAGGCCGCTAAACTTCTTTCCCTTAGATAACAGAAGAATACGGGCCTATAGGTCTTAGTCGTAATAATATTAATATTGTAGTAGTCGGCAACTCCGGTTTCCCGTGTGATATTTTAGGAATTAATAGGACAATTCTAAGCAAGATAACATAAGGCGAATAGAAGCTGAAAAGGAGCATGAAATAACAACATAGACCACATGGTAACATAAGAATACATGAATTCCTTTACTACAGTTATATACACTTTTCAAGGTGTCAAAACATATAATAATTGGACAGTCCATGAATATAAATGTCTTTTCTTGACTTTTATCTTTCTTCAAATTGAGAGAGAGAGAGAGAGTGGTAAACGAAATTTGGGTATAAAGGAAAATGGCCCCAAAGTTACTTATCTTATTTTTTTTCGACGGGGTTCTACTGGAGAATCTTTTCTTCTTTCACGGGCTAATAGACTTTGTTCTATTTTTTTTACACTGCCTTGAAGAGCCTGGGGTCCTTCGTGTCTCAGTAATTCTTTTGTCTTCCACCCGGAGTAAAATGGCTATGCTTCGTCCGCCCGCTACGAACCCTGCTCAAAAACTAAATTTCTTACTATTTACTTCCGCTGAGGGGAAGGGGTCCCAACTTCCGTTTTGAGGTCCCAGCCAATCATTTGGCTTCTCTCTTCTTTCTTCCTGGTCAGCCGATTTCTTAGGGCCACTAGATTCCACCCAAGTCCGGTTACTGGGTACAAACATCTGTTGGTCCTCATCCCGACCTCTGTGACCCACATTCTCTCTTAACGGTCACTTTTTTGACGGCTAGATACTATTAATTCAAAACGGGAGGATAGTATTAATCTTCCTCCTCCCAGTGGGATATCACGTGACACATCTTATGAGATGAATGACCAATTCTTATGATTTCAAGTTCAAATGGACAGCTACAGCAGGAATTGGAATACACCCTACTAAAGCCCGATTGTCACTGCTGGTGAATTTCAAAAATGCATTCTGGACGAAGGAAACTTTAGAAGAACGATATGCAATAACATTCTGTTTTAAACGTGGAAAAAATTGCCACAGAAACCTATGGAATGCTTCAGACTTCTTTTCGACCATCTTGCATGAATAGAGCATTAGTTTTTGAGTTGTACAAGAGATTCACGGAAGGCAGGAAGTTGTGAGGGATGATAAGAGGTGTTGGAGGAGTAAGGAAGTCAATACACCAGATTTGATTTGCCAAACGCTTAGGGTTAGGGTTAAGATTTCAATGTTGAAGTTTTAAGGGAGTTCAGGAAGGGATTCCTAGGGAAGAGTCCGGCACTCTTCAAATTGGATCAGTGGCATTTTCACCAAACCAATGAACCAGTCCACAACTCTATCCTTGACACAGACTATTTGACCAAGATGGACATCAAGACAGTTCGTCACCCTCCCTATAGTCCAGACCTTGCTCCCTGGGACTTTTGCTTATTCCCTAAGCTCAGAGGCTGTCGTTATAAGTCAAATGAGGAGATGAAAGAGGCAGTGACGAAGGTCATTGACACGTTCACACAAGAGGACTTCTATGGGGCCTTCCAGAAGCTGGAACGGTACAACAAGTGCATCGCAGCCGGAGGAGATTACTTCGAAGAGGACTAGAATTTAATGTGTGTACTATCAATAGCACTGCCCATAAGAAAAGTCTAGAAACTTATTTAATGATCCTCGTGTATATATATATATATATATATATATATATATACTTATCACCACGTTCAAGTCTTGGACAAAGTAGTTGGTGTTTGACTTCCTTTAGGGAAAACTGTAAACCATCATCTTCTTTCAGCCTTGGGTATATAGTAATGTAGGTCGTGCAATCTACAAAATATGCGGTCATTGGTCTATATAGAGAAGTGAGAATATCAAAAATATTCACATTTGTAGGAGGCTTGGATGTCAGGAAGAGCACATATCCCATGAAAATATTGAACATCTACGAAGCATACCCAATTTTAAATAAATCATGTGGTGGAGACTAGTAGAATTTACACTGATGCAGAAAATTACCATTTCGAAAGTATATAAGCTGTTAAATGAGACCATCACCATCGTTATTATTATTATTATTATTATTTTCCTATTTTCAGGGTTTTTCATACCAGCGTTAACTGATGGTTTTTCCCAAGTGTATGAGTGACAGCAAATCTCCTTAATTCACCAGTACTTTTCTTAGTATTCTGGCCGATCTCAGCAATGCTGTAATTTGGATGGTCTCTACTCGTCCTTTTATTATCATATCCTCCAGTTCCTGCACCAATCCTTTGGTGACTGTGCCGTGAGCCCTAATTGCAATTGGTATTACTCTCATTTCTGTATTTCATAGTTTCCTTTTATTTCTCAAGCAATATCTTGGTAGTTATTTTTCTTTATACTTTCTTTCAGTTTTGCACTGTACTCAGCCGGAATGACAAAGTCAACTATTTGGTAGGTAGTTGTTGTCGTTGTTGTCCATCTCTAGTTCTGGTCGTTTGGGTGAGATTAAATGATCCGTTCGTACATCTCATTTTCTTGGGCGGGTTCTGGGTCGTGCATATACCATTTGTTCGAATTTCTAGCACAGTTCCCAGTAGATCATCTTCCCCACCCAGTCATTTCTTGTCTTATATTCTCTTGGCGCTAATTTACTGCATTCGTTTATTATATGATTGATCGTTTCGTCTCTGTCATAACATTATCTACTTTGTTGAGTCTATTCTTGCTTTAACATAGTTTGTCTTTATGGTCTTGTTTTATGCTCCTATCAGCAGGGATTCAGTTTCTCTGAAAAGTTGTCTCTTTTTCTTAGCCAATTACAATTGGCATCGCCGTCACTTTCATGTTCCATAGTTTTTTTTAGTTCTCAAATAAGGTATCGGTGCTTATCTCTATTTTCGTTTTTCTTCAGTTTTACCCTATGATCAGCAGGACCCTCAACTTCTCTTAAGTTTTTCACACCAACTTTAGCTGATGGTCTTTTACTGGATTCTCATTCCCGACAAATATTCCCAGGTTTCTTGGACCTTAATCTTGCTGTGGAGGGGATGGGAGGGTAGTAAATATAAGCATTTTATGGTCTTGATTCTTTCTCTGATTTCCAATTTCTCCAATCCAATTTCCAAATCTATGGTGGCCGTTCCAAGATCACCACTTATTGTTCTCATTCTCAAGTTCCACAAATTCTGATCCTCACATTTTTTTAGTTCTCAAGTAAGGTCAAAGTATTCGTCTATTTCTTTTAAATTATATGTGCCTATTTCAGTAACTGATGAGTTTAAAAATACGGTAATTTAATGGATTTCACACAACCGAAATAAATTGTCATCTGAAAAGCAGTATATGCTGAATTAGATACTTGATTTAAGGCATCACTGCCAATCGGTAAAAAGGTTCCTTGGTCAACAAAGAATCACTCTTTGTCACGCAATACTATCTCCGCTGACTCATACATGGCTAATAGAGAGTGGTGTTCTCTCATGGCCATGTCGCCTTATGTTTATACGGGAGGGTTGAAGAGAAACGGCCTTTCCACCGCTACTATTCTTGGTTACCATTATAGTCGGCTAACGGCCAGCGTGTCGCACCTCCTTTCCCCATAACCCGGTAAATGTATGAGGGTGTGGTATTTCCTCGTCATAGAACATAAAACACTGCTTGTACCAGACTATCAAGGAATAAAGAGGAGCTACGAAAAAAGACGGAGAAAAGCGAACATTACGAGAGATAGCCTCGTTCCAGACTGCAGAAAACGAAAAAGAAAAGAAAAAACTTATACGATAATTTGATAGGCCTTGTGCCTGACTTTGAATGCCTATAAATTGACTGAGTGTTCTTCATGAATTCGGTATCCGTCTATAACTACCAAACTCTGGGAGGGTTGATTGTATGTACCATTTTAAAAGGTACTTTTTTAAACTAAGTATTGTTATTGCTACAAAACCGTCTTCTGTTCTCCGTTGGCGTTCGACTTTTTTTTTGCTTCTTTAACTGTGCAGCTCCATTCATCCACTCATCAAGTGGTGACTCCGATTAGCAAATGATCTGCCGTCTTGATCAAAAACACTACGTGGGCAGATTAGTGGATCGATCGTTCCATCTAATGACATTACCAGCCAAGCGGAATGATCAGTGGATTGAAAGCGAAATCACCCCAGTGTTTGAAGGTGGCTGATGTACTGTCACATTCTTAAAGGAATGAGTACTAATATCACTCAACCCTTCTATATAGACAGCCTTAGACACTTTAGATTAAAAATTGATTTGATACGTTTAAAAGCCCTGTATTCTACGTGCTCTAAATTCTCTCATATCCGTCGTTGTTAATAATTCCCTTTTTTACGATGGTCACAATGTATTTATAAATATTCTTACATTTTATCTATATTTTTGCACATGAGATATGATATGATCAGTCTCCCTGTTTATATTGAAGCCGCATATGAAAGGGACTACCATAACCTGATACAAAGGTTGCTTTTTGTTTAATTTAGATATCTCCCATGATGAATAATGTAAGATAGTAAGCGAGTGTTTGCTGGTTACGAATAATTAGGTTATAGAAAGATAGCAACGGGAAGTGAGACGAGTTGACAAAATCAATTTCTTGTCAGATTAACTAGGTGTAAGAAGATATGCTTTATCGAGTGACCCCAATAGAAAACAGCAAATAACCAAAAGATGTCGAAATTGTCTGAGGCAATCGTCCATCAAAATGGTCGTAGAGTGGGTCAGGCAATGCCACCAACGTAGTGGGTATAATATGTCGGTGTTCTGTGAACCACAATAAAAGAAGCTGCGCTTTTCGATTCACCCTCTCTGTTGATTGGAAAAACGAATGGACAAGCGATTCCATTGAGGAATAATAACAGAATTTCCCCATGGTAAAATAATCGGTGCTTCGTACATCAAAGAAGAATCTACGCACATTTTTCCGTCATCTGTTTCCATATGTTCCAGGGATCAAGAAACTGAACAAACATAATAAAACAGCGGGCTATTAAATATGAGGGAGTAGCTTTTCTGTATTCTGCCTACCCCCATAAGGTTATTAGTTATGTCCCACATAGTTGGTGACTATGATACATTGACGTAGATTATTCTCACTTTTGCTTATACAATAGTTAAACTCAACTGCCTCCAACAACATGTTCTGTGCGAACCTTCACAAAACATTACTGACCCCATCGATGAATCACTACACATTATCCATTAAAAAAAACACGCACCTTTTTGTCGATGTTTCCTTCGAGGTTTTAACATTCTGAAAATGTATATTGACCATTTAATCTATTTTCTTTTACTTACAATGGTAGAATCAATAAATAACAAGTTGATATTTTATAATGAGCCGTGATAATAATGCAATTAAAGCGTCTAAGTTTTTCAAAATCCTGTTAGGAAAAGAAATGCTCCAAAAATTATTGTGCAGTAGAAAACAGAAAACAGGACAACTAAAACATTTATTTCTCATTGATACAAGCTGTGATAAATACATTTTACATTTGTAGGGATGTTAAGTTTAAGACTTATTCCTCGCCGTTGAATAATGTAGATGTTATCATCAAAGGATATGTAACAAAAACAGAGGGGTTTACTGTATACTTTTTATAACTTATATTTACTTTATTAGTTATTTATTACTGAGCCAAACAAGTTTTACTTGGAGAAACCATAAATAATAAATAGAAATATATATATAGCCGCGAATATCAAAGAAGACGTTTTAATGAAAAGTTAAGTTTTTGTTTCGTTGCCTGGGGAATATTCATGAACATACTTTGTTCTATGCGGAGTTACTGCATATTGCAGGTGTTTCACTAGTGAGTAATCTATCAAAATATTGGACTAGAAAAACAAATACGTTTTAATGTTCAAATTGTTAAAGCTACTACTCCTACTGAGAAAGCATAGCACTGATTACAGAAATCTAAAGGTCAACTTCTTAGTGATGTTTCGTTTTGGGGACCAACAAAAATACAAGGCAGTAATATCTATGTGGCTTATTGATCAACATATTTTAGTTTTTAATAGTATATCAAATTATATTTACCGTTTCTCAATTCGTTCGCATTTTTGTCATGGTTTCAAACAAATTCTCGCACTGTTGTCGGAGTTCAGTGTAAACTTGATACCTTGAAGAGAGTTTAGAGCACTCAAAAAATGTTGTTCTGGCCATGATGTTGGGGATTAAGTTATTAAGATCTGAGGAGTGCTAAATATCAATTCATAGTCATTACTCTCAGTTAAATGCTGACCCGTAGTAGTAGTAGTAGTAGTATCTATTTGGAACACATCTATGGGTCAAACAGATCAGTTTGAAAATGATTCGTATTTCATAGGAATCAAGTCTGCACTGACCTTTTGGATTCAACTTAGAATTTTAGTCGATCTCAGCAATGCTGTGTTCTGCTTGATGGTCAGGATTCTTTCAGTCTTTATTTCAAGCCTTCAAAGACCGTTCCAAACGCACCAACGTCAATCGGTATCGCCGTTAGTCTCGTGATCTATAGTTTTAGCTCTCTTTACAGGTCCAAATAATCGTCCACTTTCTCTAATTTTTACTCGGTGCTCACTCTCAACTGCAAAAATAAACTAAATGGCGTTTTTTTTTTTAATTATTGACTCTGGGTCTTGTTTTTAAGGGGTATGTATCTCAAAATCACAGAATTTAATGAGTTTCAATTCTCGAGAAAGGGTTCTGGATTATGAATATACCCTGTGATATTATGGTCAAATATTCATCTTTTACACATTTCCCAAAGGACCCCCTCTTCCAACCAGCTTTATTCTGTGCTAGTTTTCAGCATTTGCTTTTAATATGATTAACTATCTCATATCTGTCTCTACACTTACTATTTTGTTGGGAATCATCAATTTTTGCTTAAACGTTATCGGTTATGATGCTATTGTTTGTGCTACTGTTGAAGATTCCGTTTCTATCTTGTGTTTCTCTTTCGTAACAAATAATCTGAAGAGAAATCCGGACAATTTTTTTGTGCGTAAAGAATACATAAAGATGATCATTTCCAATTTCTTAATTTTTCTTATTGTTCCATTTGTTATTATGTAGAAATTCCGGTTACTGGATGTGTCTTTCTTTGCTCTTAAACTACTTTTGTGTTCTTGTATAGATGATTCTACGCAATCTTCAATGCTGTTGTGTTCTCTTCTTTATTAATTTTTTCACATATAGTCGAAGTTATCTTTTAGATGTAAGTATTTCGCAAGTCATCACATTATCTTTTAGTCTATGTGTTTGAGTTCTCCCCTTGTCCATTTTAACAATGACCGTGTGTATCTTACTTGGGTAAATGCCTTGGTGTGTATTTCTTTGATGGAATTTATGTTGCAGGAATTGGTTTCAAGATGTTATCTCGTTCTAATGAGCTGCTCTTTTCGCATTTATTCTTTCGTCTCTGCTTGGTTGATGGGACCCGCTTTCAATATTCCCGAGTATTTGTAATTTACCTTGTCTCCAGCAACTTTTTAGTTTCCTAATTCAGCATTTCAATTTAATTCATTGTTTGTTTTTTGTTTTTTGTTTTTGTTTTTTGTTTTTTGTTTTTTCTCTTTTTCCACTTTTCATTATGAGCATGACACATTTTGATGCCGATTTCTAATCTATTGTCTAATTTTTATTGTTTGCATCACCGTCTCCAGTTCTACTTCATTTATGAGAGGCTATCGATTAAATGGAAATCAGACCTAATCGATAAAATGAAACGATACTGCTATATGGGTGCACTACATGGACGCTAACAAAACGGCTGGAGCAGAAGCTAGACGGCAATTACACAAGAATGCTGCGTGCAATCTTGAACAAGACCTAGCAGCAACACCCCACAAGACACCACCTGTACGGCCACCTGCCTCCTATCACGAAAACGATTCAAGTTAGACGAACCAGACATGCAGGACAGTGCTGGAGAAGCAGGGACGAACTCATAAGAGATGTACTCTTATGGACCCCCACACATGGCCGTGCAAAAGCAGGACGACCAGCACGAACATACATTCAGCAGCTATATGAGGATACGAGATGTTGTCCTGAAGACCTGCCTAGGGCGATGAACGATAGGGAGGAGCGGCGAGAGAGGGTCAGGGATATCCGTGCTACCAGCGCGACATGATGATGATGATGATATATATACATGAGGCAATTAATCTCCTCTTGTGATTTGTTAAATTCTAACCTCATGTGCTCTTCCAAAAATTGTAATTGAATGATAACATGGCTATAAAAATTGTGGTGGCAAAAGTGAGTCTCCCTTGAACATGTCTTTTTGGACATTTACCTCTGCTACGGTTCGTCCTCCAGCAGTTAATTCAACTTTCTAGTTCTCCCTCGAGTTTCTAATGAAGTTTATGGTGTTATCTAGTATTTTATACATTTTCAGATACTATATTATCTAACTTTAAGAGACTATATCTCAAGTTTTTTTAAACAATCTATACCTCTGCTATATTTTTGCCTTATTATGACTTTCATGAATATTTGCTGATCTATATATTGTTGGCCATCTCTTACTCTTATTCCTTTCCGGCATTCTTTCTGTCCTTCCGCGAATAGTCCGTCATTGATTAGCATGTAATATATTTCCTCTTTTATTAGTGCTGTTAGAATATTCCACACCATAAACAAACAGGTTTTTGGTCTAGCGTTCCTGCTGATGGTTCTTTTTAGGGTTTTTTCTTCTGGATTAAAGTAGCTTTCTCTTTCGTCATCTATTCTGGTATTCTTGCATCTTGACTTTTTCTCTGTTCCTAACTTAATCTGTCTTGAGTCGACGGGAATTTTTAAAACTAGAAAACAAGTATACCAACAAGACATAAAGTTTTCTAATTTAGTATTTTGAGTGTTATTCTTAAGGAGTAGACCGTGTCTCAGTTTCAGGGTTATTGGTGAAAGAAGTTTACCTTCTTTCACAACTATATTTTGATTTATTTCTTCTAATTGTATTGTCAGTCTTTTCTACTATTGTATTTCTTGGTCATTTCATTCTGTTGTATCTTTTTGTACTTCCCTTAATACTTTACCTTGTTCTTTTTATTTCTCATTCAAACTTTATTTCCCATTCAGTTCCAATATTTCTGTTCAGTTTCCTTAGTAGAATACCAGTTTTATCTCAGACTCGATTTAAACCTGCATAATTTAGATAGTTCCGTGACGTTATCCGTCGTGAATTTTTTAATAATCTTTTTGTTTTTTTATTTTTCCATCTTGACTTTTTCAAATTCAGATTTTGCTTTTAGATTATCTTTTACCGTCTCTATATTGCTTCTTTTCCCTTATGTTAATATTAATGTTATTTTACAGGGTTTCCAATAATGTGTGTTTCAACTTGTGTGCTCTTCTTAAGTATATTTTTCACGACTCACATTTTAATTTCTGGAGTCTTGAGGTCAGAAAATTGCCTTTTCTCGCTTGGTCGACAAATCTTTGGATTCCTGTATCAAATTTAGCGGATACTTTTCAAATTTTGATAATCATTTTCTTTCTGTAGTTTTTCTCATAAAATAAAATTTGATAGAATTGATATTGCTTTCTCTATTTTTCTCCATTTTTACCTTAGGTGCCTTTCAAATGAGTTGTTACTTTAGTTTTTATCGGTGTACATGAAATCAGAATAGCAAATATTAAAAGTGACTTTTAAAGAAGCGCATGTTGATCATGACACTCAGATCTCTTATCTTTGTTCCACTTTGATTTGTATTTTACATTTTTCTTAGGCCCAGATTTTGATTATTATCTCTACTCAAATCATAGAAGAAATCTACTATTCTTTTAAGGATGAACAACTATCAGTGGACACCCAAAATATTATATATATATATATATATATATATCTGCAATATTTTTTTACTTTGTATAATTCAACATGTCATCGTTTTATTTTAATCTAAGTACCTATAGTGTGAGCTTAAATAATTTTATTGGCTGCTAATGTTCCTTACTAATTTGTTACTGCTATAAATGTTTAGACATTTTTCAACCAAGTCGCCGGATTGACTGTTTGACTTTGCGTATTTTATAGTTTAGTGATTGAAGATTGTATTTTTTTTATATTTATGGACGCGCCAGGTTTGGATGCAATCTCATAGACTTATCATGAGCGATAGTTGATAGAGACTGATTGCAAGAGTTAGCCAGCCTATCCGATGCTGTCGGTGCGACTTGATGGTGATGATATAGTGATACCAAGATACTATGAACTATGCTAATACGAAAAAAGTAAGTTAATAATAATCATACAGATAATAACAATAACAAAAGCAACAGTAACAACAACAGCAACAACAAAATAATAATAATGAAATAATATGAGACAAACGATCAATGACATAATAATCGAATGCAGCAAATTAGCACAGACAGAGGATAAGACTAGACACGACTGGGTGTGCAAGGTGAGCCTTTGGGAATCGTGCAAAAAATCTAAAATGTGATCATGGAAACAAATGCCCAGCCAGTCGACCAGGCGTTGTAATAATAAACAAAAAAGATTGTCGAGTTGAGGACTTTGCTGTCCTGGCTGACCACAGAGTAAAATTGAAAGAAAGTGGAAAGAAGGATAAATCCCTTGGTAGGGAATTGAAAAAACTGGGGAACATGAAAGTGATGATTATGCCAATCATGATTATTACTCTTGGAAGAGATACCAAAGCAATGAGACAAGGACTGGAGGACTTGAAATTAAAATTACCACATGGTTGAGATAGGCTAGAACACTGAGAAGAGTCCAGGAGACTTGAGGAAATTTGTTGTCAATCAATCACCAGTGAGAAACCATCAGCTAACACTGGTGTGGAAAACTCGAAAATTAGTAGATATAATAATAACAGTAAGGATGAACAATAAAATGTGACGGCAAATTGACTAAAATCCCAAAACGGGACTTTATTTTTGCACGTGTGAAGACGGGGCAGGTTGGCACTTGATCCCCTATAGAATAAGTCCTTGTTCAGAGTTTTTCTCTCAGGCATATAAGAACTGGCATATTACGCGGGGGATTAATTTAGGGCCAGACTGACCGCCGCTGGAAAAGGGTTCCAAATTTCACACTATCCACACACCCACCAGGTCGCTTAACTTCTTCCCCTAGACAACAGAAGATATGGGCCTATAGGTTTCACTCGTAATAATATTAATTTGTAGTAGTCGGCAACTCCGGTTTCCCGTGTGATATTGTGAAGGAATTAATAGGACAATTCTAAGCAAGATAATATAAGGCGAATAGAAGCTGAAAAGGAAGCATGAAGTAACAGCATAGACCACGTGGTAACATAAAAATATATGATTCCTTTACTACAGTTATATACACTTTCAAAGTGTTAAAACATATAATAATTGGGCAGTCCACGAATATAAATGTCTTTTCTTGACTTTTGTTTTCCTTCAAATTGAGAGAGAGAGAGAGTGGTATACAAAATTTTGGTATAAAGGAGAAATAGCCCAAAATTACTTATCTTATTTTTCGACGGGGTTCCACTGGAGAATCTTTCTTCTTTCACGGGCTAATAGACTTTATTCATTTTTTTTAACACTGGCTTGAAGAACCTGGGGTCCCTCGTGTCTCAGGTATTCTTTTGTCTTCAACCCGGAATACTGGCTATGGTTCGTCTGCCCGCTACGAACCCTGCTCAAAAACTGACTTTCTTATTATTTACTTCCGCTGAGAGGAGGGAGTCCTAACTTCCGTTTTGGGGTCCCAGCCAATCATTTGGCCTCTCTCTTCTCCCCCTTGGTGTCCGGCGACCTGAGGTTAATAAGTACCAACACCTGTTGATATCCCCTCTGTGACCCACATTCTCTCTTAACGGTCACTTTTTTGACGGGTTTCCACTGTTCATTCCAACGGGAGAATAGTATTAATCTTACCTCTATCGTCTCCGCGGGATATCACGTGACAAAAGTAAACGGTTGAAATGACTAATAAAGATGAATATTAAAATTCGAAACTCTTCTCCTTTTGTTCGTTTAAAGTAACTTAAAAAAGTCAATGATGAATAAAAAGAAAAATATCCATAAATTCATATCTATACAGTCTTCAGTTGTTATTTATAATTATTCTACTAGCCGGATTTGATTGATATCAACAAAATATGGGTCGCAACTTCAGCGTTTATCAAGGAAAAATAGTCTAAGATACTGTTACAACCAGAATTTTAGGTACATATCTGCATCATAGAAAATGACATTTTCCTACACACACATACATACACACACGTGCGCATGCGCGCGTGCGCTTGTGTGTGTGTGTGAGTCTGTTGAGAAAGACAGACAGACACTGTGTGTACGTGTGTGTATGTGGTCTGTGTGTACGTTCACGTGTGCGTATGTGTGCATATAAGTATGAGGTGGGGGCTAAATATTTCCATAGCCATAAATACATGAATTAAGAGAGTTTTTAATGGGATATTAGTACAAAATGTTTTATCTAAGGTATGTCAGTAAATAAAGTGTATTGTCAACATATGCTTAAAAATAGATATCGTGCAATATAAGTGTTTCGTTTGTCTTCACTATTTCATGTACCTCTCTCTCTCTCTCTCTCTCTCTCTCTTAACCATCATTTTATCTTATTAGTTGCTCAGCTGTACGCACGTGCGCGCGCACACACACACACATACACACACAGATATATATATATATATATATATATATATATATATATCAGTGGCGACTCTAGCCTATTTTTGCTACTCGTGCCCCCGCCCCGCCCTCTGTCAACTTCAGTTCCCATCCCGTGGTCCGTGGACCCAAAGTAAGTCATCATAGTTGCTATTGCGTGATTCTCCATTGTATAGCACAGATTGACAAACGTACCTTGCATGGTGTGTTTTTTTTGTAAACAATCAAGATACTATATAATTTGTAGTCTTGTTAATACAGTAGATGAGATAATTTTTTTCCTTTCAAAAGTATAGAAGAAAAGAGAGGATTTTCATTACTATGACGAGAAAAATATGTTTATTAGAATAAAGAAACTGATGACAATATACACAGACACAGCTAGTAGTTTCAATTTCGCTTAAAATAAAGATTATTTGTTGAAAATGTATTCAAATTAAAAAATTTTAGTTACAGAATGTAATATATGCAACATTCATTAAAGAAATAGAGATCTGTTTGTGAAAAAACGAATTAAAACACGCCGTTTAACCAACATTTACCATAGCGATGATGATGACGTCGGGAAGGCTATAATCTGCTATCCCCCTCTCTTTCTCTCTCTCTCTCTCTCTCTTTCTTTCTCTCTCTTTCTCTCTCTCTCTCTCTCTCTCTCTCTCTCTGTCCCTCTCCCTCTTCCCAAGACAGCTGTCAGCAGTCAGCAGTCACATAGTGCTCATATTTTTTAGCACGATGTTTGGATTGCTCTTGCTATTGGCTACAGCCAAAAGCGGATTTCTCTAACATTACTGTTATTATAAGGGTCTAGTGCTCGGCACGGATTTGCGCGAGTTCAACATTATAGCCGATTTTATGGAATGTTCAATGAATCTGACGGTGGCCGGACAAAGACCATCCGTTCAAAACAGCATCGTTGTATTATTCCCAGATATATTTATGAACTTAGTTATCGAAACTTGAATAGATACGTAATTTAATTGAGATCAGACTAAGTACGTTTGCTTGAAATTAATGGATGATTTTTAATCCATTTTGAATAACATTGACCGAGTTATTGGTCGTGCTGGGCATGAGTAGCACTAGTCCCGTCTCCACCCCTGATATATATATATATATATATATATATATATATATATATATATATATATATATATATATGCGTGAGTGTCCGTATGTGTATATGTGTGTTTGTTGAATAAAAGTTTATTTAATCTTGAAGACTAAATAAATTTTTATTTCATTTTATATGTTTTAATCATCTTCTTGTACAGAATCCACCGAAGTAGCGTTATCATTACATCCACACGTCAAAAATTATCTCAAAACATAGACATCTTCAGTTGTACAATAGGTTTCCATCGTGGTATTATCAAAGTATCCAATATTTTGGTCTTCTATCACAATATAATAATTAATCAACTCAAATATTCTCTATAGTTGATATTATAGCATATATACTTTTATCATTTAATGACTCTTACACCAACTTTAACAAGATCTAGTTAAGTTAAGGTGAACTTTACCCTTTGGAATTCATATCTGAAAAAATGAATTTAAGTTTAAATTCTCCTTGATGACTTACTTGATAAGAAATTTGAATTCAGTTATATGATATTATGAACTTGATGGAATGACAAGATCATGCACAATCCGATTAATAAGATTTAACTGGACAAAAGAGATCAAGTAATAAATCTACACTCTCCCACCGATCTGTACAACAATGATAAAACAACAATGATAAAATTTTTGAACAATGTCATTTTATCATGAAATCAAATTCCAACAATATATCATTTAGAACAGAATTGGATGATATACAAAATATTTCTGACATTCACTATTTTTTACCGAATTTTCGTAACTAAAACGAATTTCCATGAGACGAACTGTCATTTGACATACGTTGCATCGATCGATTCTTATTGACTTTCTAAATTCCAGGTTAATTGGATGGCATCGATAGACTTCAAACTGGATGTTGTACATTAATTTCTCTGAATAAATATCCTATTTTTTATTTATCAGTTGGGATATTGAAAAATCTCCCGTATATAAAATTTTGCATTTTATTTTTGTAATAATTCCTTTACTCGTGATTATCCTGTCCCCCCAAAATAAGTTTATCAATTGACAATTTGAAAGAGAGAAGAACGTTCCCATTAATATGTTCATATGAATCTCTCTGTAACTACTAAAAAAAATTACGTTGTGTTAAAAACCTACTCCAGTGGAGTTACCGAAGGTCTCATAAAAACTGAACAAACATCGAAAAGAAGGCCATCGATTCCCTAACGTTATGCATTTTTTTTTACTGTTACCTTTGAATCCCAACTAATTGTAAAATATTATGGGTCATACATATACGAACTTATGTAAATTTTGTTATATTAATAAAGGGAAATAAAGAATTTTTCTAAGAAAAACTAGAGCTCATAAATTGCTTTCTTCTTTATCTCTCAGATATATTCCGAAACTGCTTCAAATATTGTATATTGACCTCCGACCCGGCCAGGTTGTCAAAATAGGAAATGCACCCGTGTAAATAACAAGTGCATCCGGTCGAGGAATAGGGGGTGAATGAGTGCAATTTGTGACACCCACAAGAAGAAGGTGGGCGATGAACTAATATATAACTCAGTGCATAGGAAATTCAATCAGTTGGAGACAAGATGCGGTAGAGAAAGCTAGCAACCAGCAGAGTGGGCCCTCAGGCCCCCGATTGAGAGTTGGGGATCAGACGAGTTGGAGATAAGATGCGGTAGAGAAAGCTAGCAACCAGCAGAGTGGGCCCTCAGGCCCCCGATTGAGCCGTTGGGGATCAGATGAGTTGGAGATAAGATGCGGTAGAGAAAACAAGCACCTAGAGAGGCTGGGCCCCTGGCCCCCTGTTGAGCAGCCCAGGAGAACGGGAAAGAAACGCTGATAGCCATAAGAGTGGGGGTCAATATATTGCAGTTCTGTTCGGTCTCCAACTCCCTCTCACAAACAACCCTTTCAAATAAAATGAGAGGTATATTTTTCTAAAAGACTGTGTCGCGTGTCGTTATTGTGTCGTTGTGTTCTGCATGCATGTAGATGTATATGTATTATGTGGCTATACAACAGAAAGTATAGAGTAGGGGTAAATATGAAATAAGATTTCTGAAGAGAAGATTTTTATTCTTCTTTATTTTTTTTTAAAAATCATCGATAATCATTTTTAAGGTTATAACAATAATCTTTCTTCAATGAAAAAAAATTATCACATTTAAAAACGAGAAACAGAAATAAAGACTGGAAAACAGTTAAGGTAGAAACTGAAAAAAATGATCGAATTGTTAACACATCTTAACGAACAACATCACGAAATTAAACAAACTAATCTATTCAGGAGCGAAGTTAGTCTGTGAAGAAATCGGGGTTCCTCTAATAAATACGAACAAACTTTCAAAACCTGGTTTGGAAATCAGATTGGAAACACAGATAAGAAAGCTTTGACCAAAAGTAAAATGTTAAGAGAGAAGAAAAATGTGAAAACACGTTGGGATTAAAATTGCAAAGCAACACGATTCGAACAAATTATAAAACTGAAGGAAATGGTAAAGGCGAAAGAAGAGAGACTGACAGGATATCAAGATAGGATAAAACCATTCATGGAAAACATTCATGGAAAACATTCCAAAAAACAAAAGAAAATTCTACCTGCAAGTAGGGGCAAATGGTGCGAAGATATACTCACAGGCAAATGCGTGGGAAGCGAAATAATTTTAGAGCAAAATATTGGAAAGTAAAGATCACAAGCACAAGACCGATTGGTAAAGAATACGGGAAAAGAGATGAAAGGATAGGAAGAAAGTCCGAGAGTAAAAAATGCACCTGGAGTAACTCAGAGCAACACTCAAAAATACCAAATTGGAAAACGCCAGGCCATGATGACATACAAAAATATACCTCCATCCATGGCAAGTGATTGTCAAATGAATAGATGCTTAGAAGAAGTAGACGTACCCGAATATACAACCAAGGGAAAGTCCACCCTGGTAGGAAATAAAATATTCTCAAAGAGGAATCGCCCCAAACAATTACAGACCTATAACGTGCCTATCATTAGGGAGGCGGTTTACAACTCGTTAATACGCTGCGAACTGTTCTTCAAGGAATTGAAAGGATGCTGCAAGCCGACGAGAGAAATAGGAGATCGACTGTTAATTGTTCATCTCATCCTCTTGGAGAGAAAAATGAGCCGCAAAAGTCGAGCTATGGCATGGATTGATTACAAAAAGGCAAAGATATATCCTGCAATGCTGGATAATAGTTAGACTTAAACTGTAGAAGATATCCAACGAAGTCATTAACTTTATTGAAAAAACCACGAAAAGCTGGATAATTAGTCTGACAGCAAGGGAAAAAACCTTAGCTGTGGGGAAAATCTAGAGAAGTGTTTCCATGGAGATGAGATATCACCATTGAGTAATTGAGCGGCATCATCGCTATGACCATTACTATTTATGAGAGCGATGATGCCTCTCAATAACATACTTATGAAATGCACAGTTAGATACAAACTTACTAAATCGCTAGAAAATCGCCCAAAATGAACAAAGAATTGGAAAAACCTTATGCAGGATATAGTGATGTAATTAGGCATAGAAAAATGCGCATTGCTAATGAGAAGCGGCAAACGAAGCATCTACTCAAAACCAAACTATATAGCAGAAATCTCCGAAAAGGGATAAACGCCTAAGCTGCACCCTTGTGAGATACTCGGTATCACTCTTGTGGACGAGGGAGGAACTTAGACAAATGAATCAAAAACAAGAAAATTCACGGTGGTATTTAAGTCCTCTCATCCCAGAGATGACGTCAACAGATTGTATTTTCAACAAAAGTAGAAGGAAAAGAACTCATCAGCATTGAAAATAGAGTCGATGCTTCGATACAAAGATTCGAAGATTACATAAAAATATGCAGAGGAATACTCATGATAGTGACCAGATATAAAACATCAATATGACAAAAATAACCACAAAACAAAAATTGAACGAAAAACAATGGTGACACACAAGTGAAATTTCACTAGAAAAATGTGGATATGGTTAAGAAAGGGAAACCTTAAGAGAGACACTGAATCTCTTCAGATAGCTGCACATAACAACGCCATGAGGACTAATTATGTCAAAGAAAAAATAGACAAGACGCAGCCAAATAACTGATAGAGTTTAGATTTGACCATACGAACTAATGGTATATGCACAACCCAGAATCTCTCTGGAGAATGAGACGCAGAGACATATCTGAGATTTTGGGATAGAGACGGATCACATGAAGATTAAAATGCAGATGAAGAATAATTACAGCGACTAGAAACAAAACATATAGCGGAAATCTTATTCGACGGGGAAACACCTGGATTGCAGAAACCTCATCAAAGGAATAAATACCTGGGCTGTACTCCTCGTTAGATATTCGGGACCCTTTTTGAAGTGGACCAGGGAAGAAGAACTTAAGCAAATGGACCAAGATCAAGAAAACTAATGACAATGCATTAGGCATTATATCTCACAGATGACGTTGACAGACAATATGTATCAAGAAAGAAGGGAGGATGAGGACTTGCCAGCATTGAAGACAGAGTTGACACTGCGATACAACAACTTGAAGACTACATAGAAAAGCACGAAGGAGGACTGATTACAGCCACCAGAAACGATATTGACAACACGATGACCAACAGAATGACGTGACTATAAAACAAAAAATTGGAAGAAAAACAAATCTATGGGCGTTTTAAATAACTTATGTTCAACATCTCACACGAGAAAACTTGGACCTGGCAAAGAAAAGGAAACTTTAAGAGAGAAACATGTCCTCTCCTAATAGCAGCACAAAACAACTCCATAAGAACCAATCATATCAACGCGAGAATTGATAAGACGCAACAAAATAGCAAATGTAGGTTATGTGGTGATAAAAATGAAACACTCAAACACATAGTAAGCGAACACAACAAATTAGCACAGAAGGTGTATAAGACTAGACACGACTGGGTGGGCAAGGTGATCAACTGGGAGATGTACAAGAAATTGAAATTTGACCATACGAGAAAATGGTATATACACAACCCAGCAAGTGTCCTAGAGAATGACGCACAGAAGACTAAATCTTATAATAATCAACCAAAAAATAGAACTCTATGTGTGAGAGAGAGAGAGAGAGAGAGAGAGAGAAAGAGAGAGAGAGAGAAAGAGAGAGATGTCTTATATTAGACGTAAAAAAATTGGTATTAATAAGTTTCTTCTATAATGCTCCTTTCATTTCCTTTCACCTCTGTAAGGTTTTGAAATATCCCATTTATTTGTAGTTTTCTGATTGAGCCGTTTTATTATTTTCGTTATTTCTACTGTCTCTTTTTTTTATTATAATTATGGTGCCTTTTTCAATCTTGAATTCTATTCCAAAATTCTAACAATTTGTATCTGGGTTTCTGATTTTTCTATTTCTTATCAAAATCTGAATTCCATTTATGTAAATAGATGAGGAGGCTCTTTCGTGGAGACTTAGTAAATTTGTAGCCTCAAAATCATTTTTCTATTATATTATTTAATACGATAACAATGATAGTGGCGATAATCTCAACGGAATATCTTTTTGGATTTTTAACTCTGTGAATGTTTGTCATCAAACTCTTATTTCCACTTTAAAGTTTTACAAATGATTCGTGATAAAATTTATCATTTGCTCGTAAATTGTAAACATTTTAATACATTCTGTTATCTGTGTTTGTGATATCATCTCCATTTATGCCATGGCTGGATTTTTTCAAATTGTCTTTATCGATTTTAGATCATTATTTTTTACTCTTTGAGAACTTTAGCTGATAGTCTTTCACTGGAGTCTGAGTGACAACAAGTCTCATCAACTCTCCAGGACTTTTCTCAGTATTCTGGCCTATCTCAATAATGCCGATATCAACAATGCTGATGGTCTTCAATCGTCCTCTTATTTCCAAGTCCTTCAGTCCATGTATCAATTCTTGGGTGACTGTACCAAGAGCACCAATTACAATTGTTATAATCGTCATTTTCATGTTCCACAGTTTTTTCAATCATCTAGCAAGATCAAGGTACTTATCCTTCTTTTCACATTGTTTCAGTTTTATTCTATGGTCATCCGGGACAGCAAAGTCCACAATTTTGCAAATTCTTTTTTTTTTTTTTTGTTGATTATTATAAGGTCTGGTCGTAAGTCAGATGTCATCCGTTTGTCTCTCAAAATCCCAGAGGAGTTTGTGCGTCTTATTTTTACTGACAGATCTTGTGTTATGCACATCCCATTTGTTCGTAGCGTCAAATTCCAATTATCAATGGATCACCTTGCCTCCCCAATCGTGTCTAGTCTCATTCTCATTCTGTGCTAATTTACTGCATTCACTTATTATGTTATTGATAATCTCGTCTCTATCTCGACATAACTTACATCTGCGGTTTTGTTGCGTCTCATCTATATTTACTTAGATATGATTGGTCGTTATGGCATTGTTTTGTTCTGCTTTTAGAAGAGATTGCTTTTCTTTTTCTAAGCCACATTTTTTTTTTTTTTGTTACATGTCACTTGTTAGTCGCTTAAAACGTATACAGTCATTTTTCTCTGCCATTTTCGTTTTTCGTTGTAATTAAGCTTTCTTTTTTATCCATCCTTCCAGTTCATGTATTGATGCATCAACGCAGGTTTTAATGCTGGTAAGTCCTCTTCTTTCTTGTTTTATTGACACATGTACACTTTGTCATCTCCCGATTGTTAAACCCTGTGCATTTTCATCAACTTTCTTATACTCTGGTCAATTCGTTGAAGTTATTCCTTTCTTTGTTTTAAGAATGATTCCAAGTATCGTAGAAGGGAGGCTGTCCAGGTGTTCCCTTCTTTCATAAGATCTCTGTTGCAGAGTTTGGTTTCGAGAAATTTTCATGTTCGTCTGAAGGTACTTTTTGGAAAAACTAACTTTAGAAAACTATTTTTCATCTTCGCGTGTTTGATTTTGTCAGATGTCTGTATTCCCAAATACTTATAATTTTTTTCTTCTCAAACGTTCTCATCCTTTCCTAATTTAGCAGTTATATTCCTTCCGTTAACTGGATTTTTCTTAACCAAATTCTCTTCCAGCCTCCTGACTGTATTTTTCTTGTTTTTATCAGTCTTAAATTATTTCTTTTATTTACGCAAACAGCTTGATTTCGTCCATGTGATCAGGTGATGAATGTTTTCTTTTGATTTAATGTCTTCCTTCCTAATTGCGTAATTGAGGAAACTCATTACTATAACTCAGAGTAATATCTGAAGCACATCTCTCTGGAGGATGCCTCACTTGACTTTCATTTTGGTAAAGTTTTTCTTCCTGCTGCAATTCTACTTTCCTGTTTTTCATGGCTCTTGTGACAAATTTAATGTCTTTGTCGTATATCTTGTAAATTTGAAGAAAATCTACTATTCAGGATTATAGAACTATATCATTAGCCTCTTTTTGTCTATCCAAGCAATGGCAACAGTTTTCGGCTTCAATTTGCTCTCTTTGGGGATATACTTATCAATATATTAAAAATTCACTATCTTATCCTGCCGTAGCATCGTTTCAGTTCTTCGAGAAAAAGTCAGTTTCATACTCACGAATATTATTCGTGAGTATGAAACTGACTTTTACACTTTACACTAATCTGCGCTGTTATGATTTTCCACATCCTATTGGTCTGTGTAATCTTGGTGATGATTCGGTTTGGAGGTGTTTCTGAATCAGGATAGTCTTCATCCTCCATTCGGTTATATTTGCTCCATTTATTTAGTTGAAAATCCAGTCGATTGTGGATAGACTAATTTTTAACCCAGGATCCAATCATGCATTTATGGTTTGGCGTTTGTCTTTTGAGTACTTTTTTTATGTGTTGTTCAAAGCAAATCTATGTGTATGTATTTCTTAGGGCTTTCTTTGAGTCATTGGAATCCTTTTTTGCATGTTATTTATCAATTCCACTTTTCTTCTGTTCTTTTTGTTCCAATATTTTATTCTTACGTGTTTTGCTTCCTTTGCTTCCGGTTCTTGATTATCTTCGTGCATTTTCGACCTACTTGTTGGTTGAAAATTATTTTATAATATTAGAATGTCCTGTTTTGTATGTGCAAATCCTAACCTTGATACTGCAATAAAAACATGCATAATTTCTTTGTACTCACATGGCTTTTTTTCTGAAAAAGAAGAATCATTATATTCAGATATATATATATATATATATATATATATATATATAGTATCCATAGACAGACTGTTTAGTTATATCACAACACTTCATTATGGCTAAACACGCAAGACACTCCAAGCTAGAGTCGAAACCCACCTAAGTTTACGTCACTCTGGGGACATATTTCTGGTCCAAGCCTGCAACTTCGTGGATTAACGCATGTTTATCAAATTTCGTATGCTTATATTTTGGGCAATCGAATACCGATCTGCTCAATTCATTAGAAAAGCTTTGCAATACGCGAGAGGCAACCGTTAATTCCTTTGCAGTTGAGGGCGACTAAAAGGCTTCCTTTTCAATACCTACGACACCATGTGTAGGACAGAGCACAACTCTTCACCAAGGAATGCTCCACTGATCTTTGATCCATTTCTTATCATACTGTGTGTTTAGTAATGAGGCATTATTTACCATGTCGAGTCAGTCACTCTGTTGCAAGCAGAAATCTACGGATGAGATACACTAAACTATTGACACTATTTTCTGTCGATTTTTCAGTCGAGTTTACAGCAATGTTCTATGCATCAATGTATTTGTTATTAAAATCAGCACAAAAATTATAACTAACTCATGGAATTTTCAAAATTTTAGTTTATATTACGTTTTAATAGAAACTGAGATCCATTACCTGCTTCACTTTAAGTTTTTATTTTTTTATTTGGTATTAAAGAGTTTGAAATAACCGTACTGTATTATGTAACCATTAGCAATATTTTTTAATAATTTTAGCAATGGAAATTGAATATTTATCAACAATGTAAATGCAACTCAGTGAGTTTGACATAGTAAAAATAAAGACGGAATAAAACATACCTCAAGGCTTTTAAACAGAAAATTAGAAATGATACAGACGCTAAAAAGTTGTCTTTTTTGAAAAGCAAAACGAGGACTTCAAGTAGCATGACATTAAGTCAATGTTGCACGTAATTTGACGACACGAAACACGAGAGAAAAATAACTGCTGCAAGACTTGAAGCCGAACGATTGAGAAATACTCTAACAGAAGTAGTAGAAAGAAGACATGAGATGATTGCCTAAAAATGGGAAATGGAAATGCAATAAAAAAAGCGACATGTATTCCCCATGATTGATGAATGGATATCATCACTTGTTAAGGTGAACTTTCCACTCAAGGAACAGTTTACGTCAAAAAACCTCAAGCTCAATATGCATTGAATTTCTCTGGACTTAATATTCTGGCTATAGAAAACAAGCAGAATATTATCCCAATTATTAACAGAAAACATTATGTAATTATTTTTGTTAAATATTTTATTACTCGCGTTAGGATAGGGGTATAAACCGCACCAAACCAACTAAAAACCAAAAACAAGCTGTAGAAAACTGATAATATTTGCTTTGATTCTCTTGATTCAAAAGCTTCATCAAAGCGTGAATACAGCAGGGATTCCTTTGAATCCCTCTCCTCGTCCGTCCCGATCAGCCATAACTCTTAATAATTTCTCTATACAGTACTTGGTGTCTTCATATACGTTTGTATTTTCTTTACCAACTCTGTCCACAATGGAAGTTCATAAAAAAAAAGTTTGGTCATAAGTTCATCAACAGCATTATCCAGCTGTCTTGCTTCAGGTTTTCATATTGCTGAAAGCCTCTCAATAAATAGTAGTCCACGCTATACCTATGGTTATGTTCTATCATTTTCAGTCGAAGAGATATTTCTACCGAGATATATGAACTGGTCTACTGATTTCAAGTTGTTGACCTTAAATGTAGAGATACAGCTCTGTTACCTTCAGTTTTCGGTAGATTAATATACTTAAGTAAAGTTTAGTCTCATAAAAGGGCACAAATTATAGCTGTGAGAATTGATCTCAGAAGGCAATACATATGACAAAACATCATTCGACGCCAAAGGTGCTTTAATGTGTTGATATATTCATTTTACTTTTATAACGCCGATCAATTTACTATATTAGTAAACCCACTGATGTTTACTTTTCGGGTGTCAAATACTTTTATGCTGAAGATGTATCTAAAGTTAATCTTTAAATCTAATTAATTGCATCTTATTCAACTCTCAAAACAATTTTTCCAGAATGCGTCAAAGCTATTTATTAGCCACATTTTTCCTCGATTTAAAGTGATTCCTTCATTTTTTTTCTTGCTTTATTTCTTCAGTCGTAAACATATAGGAATAAAAGAAGAATTAGTTTTATCTTTTTTACATTATTTTTCTCAAAACACTCACGTAGCTTACTAAACCACACACATTTTGTTTTAGTGTTTTTTGTCTTGTGTCTTAAGCATTTTTTCACTTCATTATTAACAGTGAAGCCACTCTCTGATTTGATTTCCCTTAAGGGTTTGTTTATTGCAGCTTATCGCATTTGCATTTATTTTTATTTGCGAGAGATATAGTTTTCAATAATAGCTTCGATGAGACACCTTATTAAAAAATCTCTGTTCTTTAACCGCCATTTTTATTAAGAGTCTAAACAAAATATCACTTGCATAAATGTAGAGGTTCTTTATTGTTTTTTATTGTCAGTTTCATTTCTTTTCTTTGCTTCTCTTTCTTTCTCTCTGCCATGTTCTTTAACTCACTGTCTGTCTGTCTTTGTCTCTGTCTCTATTTACTGCATGTCTTTATTTGTTACTCGAACTGATAATACCTTTTTCAGTATATGACGATTCATTCTCCATACACTTTCGTTCAACTTCATCTAGTCCTCTTACCCCAACTCCTTACACAGAAATCAGTTTTTCTTTGCTTCTAAATTTCTACAGTCAATTTTTCTCATCCGGTAATATTCTTTCAGTTATTTTTGAAAATCTTGATTTTTTCTCTTTTCTTATATCTTTTCTGTAGTGTGTGCTCACTTTAACTCACATATACATTCCCTTTATTGAGTCTTCTTTCAATTCTTTCATCATCAATTCTCATACGGAAAACTCATTATACTTCATGAAATATTTCCCATGCAAATCATTAAATCATATTAGATTAGATAAAGTTTATGGATCAAGGAATTCATAATGATTCTCGTGACATTTGTCTGTAGAATATGCATTGTCTAGTTTATTTCAAGAAGTTGTAAGCACTCAGCACATTTAGGAAACTGATTAATTTCATTAGCTTTATAACAGATTGAAAAGAAAATGCCATACAGAGTAGGAAATTATGCAAAAAATATTCTTAAAAATAATGACATTTTTAAGCTATGCTTTAAATATATATATTTAATAAGAAGTCTAGAAACAAAATAGTGGAGAAAGCAAGAGAACAAAATAATAACCAGACGCAAAGTTAACAATACAATTCCGAACTAAAATATGGGAACAGAATGAACAAAAGAGAAACCCCGAAATGATGAATAATATTAAAAAGAAATAAAAGAATTCGAAGAATGTTCTGGCCTGACATAAACCTTAACTTACCAAGAGATACACTCAAGAAAATACTGAAGTATGATGGCATTCATGGATTCTGGTTGTTAAAAAAACTTGTCCATCCATGAGGGATTGGTTCTACAGAAGAGAAAAATAAAATTTAAGTAAAATAGATGCTTTTGAGGAAAGCCACACTGATCTAGAAAGTCCCTAAATGGAACCATCTCCAGCAACTATTGACCAATAACATTCGTACCAATGATGTGGAAAATGCTGTCAATACAGATTAAAGAAAAGATCTGTCACACACTTGCCATGGAGTGTTGCTGGAAGGAAAGAAACAATACCACAGGGGAGCTATAAGAACTGGTGACCCGCTATAAATTGATCAGTGCATCTTTAAGGACACCAATACGTCTAAAACTTCAGATAGTACCATGATATTTTCACAGCAAACTTAAATAATCAATGTTTGAAAATGTGCAAAAGTTTTGAAAAAGTCAAATTTCATCATGGAAGCCATGGAAAACTGAAAAATGAAATAACTAAGGGAGGAAACTCTTTAGCAGAGACAAAAATCGAGAGAGACATTTTCCATGGAAATTCACTTTTACCAGTATTAATTGTAAAAGCAACGAAGACACTCAATTACATACTTAGGTAGTGCAATGGAAAGAAAAGAATCATCACCTGATCAATATACAGCTAGAGTATAGGAACAGAATTTGATATTAAAAATATGCCACAATAATAATAGAATGTAAAAAGAGAGAAAAATAAGGGATTGAATAGAATTGACTTGAAATGAATATCAAGATACGAAAGAAAAAGGAATACCTTATAAGAAAAAAGAGTACCTCATAAGAACAAGAATCTCGAAACCAATCCCTGCAACATAAATCTCATCTAAGGAATAAACACCTTTTCAGTCCAGGTTTTAAGTAACACCGGGCCATTCTTAAAATGGAAAGGGGATGAAATTGACCAAAGAACAAGGAAATTAATTATTAGTCACCAAGTTTTGCAATCATGGAGAATAAAACATGTGAATTTATTCCAAATCTATAAGTTATTAGTGTCCCACACTCCACAAGGATTTAAAATTGAATTGAGGGACTAAGAGGATGTTATCTAGTAGATATAAAATTTCAAAGAAATATGTCTGCGTGGCATTATCCCTACGAATGTTTGTTGTTGTGAGGATGCTACTAAATTACATTCTATGAAAAGAAAGAAGAATACAAATTCACAAATTCTTAAGAAAAGTAAATTATCCTCAAAACAAAAATCTTTGCCAAAAGCCAAATGGAATTTGAAACCGAAGTGCAAACAAATCTTCGGCTAAGAAAACGAATGGATTTTAATGTTAAGAAAAGTGCAATATAAATAATAAATAAGATAAAATAAATACGATAAAATGAATTAGATAAAACGAGAAACAATAAACGGAATAGAACTACAGTTTAAGAAATGTATCAATATGCATAGAAAGAAAATCTTCAAATACCTGGGAAAGACAACCAGATAGTGCCAAACAAAGAAGAATGGAAAGTCAAGGAGAGAATAATTCAGAAAAGAAGGAAACTATTTAAAACCAAGCATAATCAAATAAATAAATACCTGGATTGTTTTTCTTGTAAGCTACTCTTAATTCTTTCTTAAACTGACAATAGAGAAAATAAACCAAAGCCAAAGAGCGAGAAAAATCATATCTATGTACATGGCCTTACTAACTCCAAATAATAATAATTATTATAATAATAATAATTATAATAATAATAATTATTATAATAATTATAATAATTATAATTATAATAATAATAATTATAATAATAATGATAATTATAATAATAATAATAATAATAATAATTATAATAATAATGTACATGACCTTACTCCAGAGATCATGTAGAGCATAACTCCAAATAATAATAATAATAATTATAATAATAATAATTATAATAATGATAATTATAATAATAATTATGATAATAATAATAATTATAATTATAATTATAATAATTATAATTATAATAATTATAATAATAATAATAGGCTATGCGGTGACAGGGATGAAATCATCAATCACATAATAAGCGAATGCAGCAAATTGGCACAGAAGAAGACACGACTGGGTGGGCAAGGTGATCCACTGGGAAATGTGCAAGAAATTTGAATTTGACCATGCCAACAAATGGTATATGCACAACACAGCACTTGTCCTAGAAAATGACACACATAAATTTCTATCGGACTTAGACATACAAACAGATCACTTAATATCGGCCAGAAAAACAGACCTTCTAATAATGAACAACAAAAAAAAAGAAAATCTGCAAAATTGTCAACTAAGCTGTCCCGGCTGACCACAGAATAAAACTGAAAGAATGTAAAAAGAGAGATAAGTACCTCGATCTTGCTAGAGAATTGAAAATGAAGGTGTCAATTATACCAACTGCGATTGGTGCTTTTGGCACGGTAAATAAAGGATTAGTAAAGGGCCTGATCGATTTGGAAGTTGGCGGCAGAGATGAGAGCATTCTAACAGCAGCATTATTAAAGACGGCCAGAATACAAAGAAGAGTCCAGGAGACTTGAGGAGACTTGCTGTCACTCAATATCCAGTAAAAGACCATCAGATAACGCTGATGTGAAAACCTCTAATGGATAATAATAATAATAATAATAATAATAATAATAATAATAATAATAATAATAATAATAATTATAATAATAATAACAAACATCTCACTCACGAAAACCTGGACTTGCTAAGAAAAGGAAACTTTAAAAGAGAAACAGAATCTCTTCTAAACAACGCCATAAGAACTAATCATACCAAAGCGAGAATAGATCAAACGCAACAAATTAGCAAATATCGGCTATGTGGTGACTTTCTTGTCCTTGATAATTTCTTGTATAACCAGTAATTTGATTCAAAAATGCAGTTGTTACACGAATTAATAATTTCTAAAAAGGTATAAGTTTAACAACTTCACAGAAGCATGTTCTAAGTAATTAAGCTTCATTAATCTGAAACTTTTTTTTACAATTATTTTTCATTTCTATTCATCTGACAATTATAGGACAGTCACTGAGATATCAGTTATAAAAAATCAAGGTATTTCCATACGTACATTCTAGCATCTGAAAAGTAAGGTCTAGAAGATGGTTTTTCTATAGATTCAAAATCATGATATTTGCAAAAGCTCTAATAATTTTCATGAAACCAAATCTGGTCAATCGAGTTAAGAATATGATCCTATTTCAATGCTAAGTTGTTGGTAATTTTCTCATACATATTTTCTTTTCCTTTCTTCAGAATAAATTAATTTTGTTAATTCGCAAATGTTCTTAATACTTTTTCTCCAAAAGTAAACGAATATTTTATATTTTAAGTATCTAATGTGGAAGAATATATAGTAACTAATATGTTTATCAAACCCCTTCATAAGAGCAGGATGTGACACAGGGTCAATTTATGATACAGTTTAAAAGGTTTTACTTCAGAGTTTTCCTATTTCAAGACCGATTGTCAAACTAACATTAAAGAGCCCTGTCTGTTGTACTATTTACCCATAGCTAAAATTAAAACAATTGTATTCATTACCTTTTGCAAATGAAATGCAAACAGCCTCGTACAAGATATGAACTTTCATACGACGGTAACCATAAAACCCCAAATGTCTCCAAAAATACTAATAAAGTTTATAATATATCTCCTTGTGGAATATTAAGTAGTATACTTGACAATGTTTAAAACTATAGAATCAGATTGAAAATAAATCAAAAAGCAAAATCACTTATTGATAATAAGAATCCATCTGCAGTTTTATATGACTTTTCCTCACATTCAGGATCTCACGTTATTTTCAACTATGATGAGTAGGGATTATTTCCAATCAATCACAGCTGCATCTAAGCTTAATGCATAATTCCAGCGAGTGGCTGACACTTTCGGAAGGTTTCTCATCACAATTTCTGGATTCAGTGTGCGTTTTCTTCGTTGATTCACTAAAAAAAGCCCATCCATCCATTCAAGGTCATGAGAATACTTTACATTGGCGTATTTTTGTCATTGAAAGAGATAAAACTAAATTTATTCTGTGGGCAAAACAAAGATATTTTTCCTTAACTCTTCCTTACAAGTCATATCAGCAACACAGTCATGTCAACTTCACCAACATCAAAAAAAGATACTATCTTTTATTCACATTCCTCTTTTGTTCAGAATTCGTAACCAATGTTTGATAGGTTTCCACTTTTCTATCTTTAGAGATTTTTTCAAATTCCGAAACAGTTGATACACTCTGTTATCCAATGAATAACGAATCATATATAGTAATTGATTTAAATCGCTTAAGTCAGAGACTTCATTAATCCTTACTGAAATAAATGTATATTTTATCTTTTTTATTATATCATCAAACAAAGAAATTTGATTTAATTCAAAAGAAATTTTCGGGCAGATATACGTTACACATACAGTTTATAAAAATATTATGAAGAAGCAAGTTGTAACATTTGCTCAATACCTACCTAAGTTAATAACAGGTATAATTAACGATAATTCAAAGGAATTACAAATGAAATTAAATGTATCATATTATCTTTAAAATGTCAAATAAACTTTTTCGAGTGCGCGTGTTTACTTTTAACTTCTGAGTGGAACATACAAAACAAATTTACACAGATTCTAAAATGTTCAAACCATCAAATTATCTTAATATTTATTTGCATTAGTAAATTATTCGTATCAAATTTATCATTCAAAACTTCTTATCAGTAATGCATTGAAAGTTAACAGCATTATTTTTTTAAATAATTCACTGCCAGCAACAAATATAAAAAAAAACAAATAAGCAATTTAATATACTTCCTCAAGGAATAGCTATTGATTCTGGCGTCTAATTTCTTCAGACTGTACTCAAATTCACTTCATACTCCATCTATTTAAACTGCAGTTTAATACAACTGAAATAAGAAAACTTTCACATTTTGGACGATATTTTTCAAAATTCTGTTGGGAAAAATTTTTATAGAATAAGCAATGATTACATCTAATCAAATGAGTACATGCTACAGTCCACACACACACACATACACACACACACATATATATATATATATACATATATATATTGTCAAGTGATGGCTCACGGAGACGAGGAGGTGGGAATGATACCCCCCCGTTGAACTAACATTATCTAGGAGTCAAAAAGTGACCGTTAGGAGAGAATGTGGGTCACGCAGATGTTCGCACTTAAGTGACCTTGGGTCGCCGGACATCGGAAGGGGAAAGAAAAATGAAGCAAATGATTGGCGGGGACCCCAAACGGAAGTGGGGTTCCCTTCCCCTCAGCGGAAGTAAATACAAAAAAAGGTAGTTTTTGAGCAACGCTCGTGGCAGACGGACGATAGCCATTTTACTCCGGGCTAAAGACAAAAAGACTGAGACACGAAGAACTCCAAAATCCTTCAAGCCAGCATTAAAAACAGTACAAAGTCTATTAGCCCGTGAAAGAAGAGAAATTCTCCAGTGGAACCCCGTCAAAAAAATAAGATAAGTAACTTTGGGACATTTTTCCGTTACACCCAAATTTTGTTACCACTCTCTCTCTCAATTTGAAAAAGGATAAAAGCCAAGAAAAGACATTTATATTCATGGACTATCCTATTATATATTTTTGACACTTTGTATATAACCGTAGTAAAGAACCTATGTATTTTCATTTTTACCATGTGGTCTATGTTATTATTTCATGCTTTCCTTTCAGCTTCTATTCGCCTTACCTTATCTTGCTTAGAACTGTCCTATTAATTCCTAAAGTATCACACGGGAAACCGGAGTTGCCGACTACTACAACAACATTAATATTATTACAACTAAGACCTATAGGCCCGTATTCTTCTATTATCTAAGGGAAAGAAGTTTAGCGGCCTGGTGGGTGTGTGATAGTGTGAAATTTTGGACCCCTTTGCCAGCGGTGGCCAGTCTGGCCCTAAATTATTCCCTCACGTAATATGCCAGTTCTTATCTGCCTGAGAAAAGAACTCTGAACAGGACTTATTTCTGTAGGGGATCAAGTGCCAACCTGCCCCGTCTTCACACGTGCGAAAATAAAGTCCCGTTTAGGGATTTTAGTCAATTTCCCCGTCACAGACCTAAATGGGGGCTCGTCCGGGAATATTTTAATCTTTAATTCCCGACCTCATGCAGACCTAAAATGGGGGCTCGTTTCCGGAATGATTATTATTAATAATATTTATTGCTAGTAGTCGTGTGACAATTTCTGCCGTCTAAATCTACCCTGGGAGACCGTGAAAGGAAAAAAAGGAATATTGTTGAAACAGTCAAATTACTTGTTGATATAACTGTTTGGAAAAATTAAAGAAAAATGGACAAAATAGAAAACTTTTTAAAAGAACCCTCCATGGAAAAGTTGGAGAAGCTGAGAAAAAGCGAGATAATAAAAATTGGCGAGAACTTGAGTTAAATGTTGAAAATTCTATGAGGAAACATGAACTCGTTATAAAAATAGCAAGACACATGGTCGACGAAAATGTGTTCGAGGAAGCAGTATTAGAAGAGCTGCCAACGGAAATGATAAGAATGACTCCAGAACAAATTGAACTGGAGAAAATTAAAATACAAGCACAAATGGAACTACAGAGAAATAAAATGGAACTGGAGAAAGTAAAAATTCAGCAAGAAACAAGGCTGCGAGAAGTCGACTTGGCAATAAGAGGACGCAAAGAAAGCCATGACAGTTTCGAAGTAACGAAGCAAGCGAGGCTAGTCCCAAAATTTGAAGAAGCCAACGTGGACGGATACTTCGCACATTTTGAGCGAACCGCGCTAAATCTTGGATGGCCGAAAGAATGCTGGTCGATGCTACTCCAAACTGTGCTGACAGGAAAAGCACAGAGAGCATATGCAACTCTGCCCACAGAAAATTGCGCCGACTATGATTTGGTGAAAGCAGCGGTTCTTAAAAGCTTCGAGTTGGTTCCAGAAGCTTATCGACAGAAATTCCGAACACAAAGAAAAACTGAAAACCAGTCTTATGTGGAATTTCTGCGGGAAAAAGAAGAACGCGCTGGATAAGTGGTGTGACTCTAAGAGGATAGACGGAGACGCTGAGAAACTCCGGCAGCTAATATTAGCTGAAGAATTCTTAAACTGTGTGCCAGAAGAAGTCAGGGTTCACCTAAGTGAAAGAAAAACTGACGTGACTTATGAAATGGCCGCACTAGCAGACGAATACATCCTCACACACCGAAAAACAAAGGAGAAACCGTACACGGGAAGTAAAGTGAAGTTTAAAGCTGAGTTAAGACCTAAGGAAGAAAATAGAAGGACCTTCCAAAGTAGCAGCAGAACAGTGGTCTGCTACAAATGCGGAAAGGCTGGTCACATAGCCATAAGGTGTCAGCTTGGAAAAGGTCCTGAAAGAAACCAGACCCAGCCGAGAAAACCTCAAGGAGCTGTAACAACACCTAGAGGGAACCAATCCTATCGACCCTGGACGAAAAAAGGGACGATAAGAGGCCCACACGGAGGACCAGTGGAAGTCTCAATTTTACGAGATACCGGAGCATCTCAGTCGTTACTTCTACGAAGTAAATTACCTAAAGGGGTAATAGAAGCAACACGTGAGACTGTGATGATAGAGGGTATCGGCGGAAAGAGGGTAAAAATACCACTATGTAAAATAACCCTTAAGTCCCAGTGGAAAAACGGACCAATTCGAGTTGGGGTGGTAGATAAACTACCTATGAAAGGAATTTCCCTCATACTGGGAAATGAAGTAAGAACAAAAAAGTGTCACCCGAAAAAGATGGCGAAAATAAGCGCCATAAATGAAGAAAGAAAGATGGCGAGGATGAACTCCAAACATGGAAAAAAGATGGCGAAAACAAGCGCCATAAATGAAGAAAGAAAGATGGCGAGAACGAACGCCCAGCATGGAGACAAGATGGCGGCTGAGCCACGTGCGAGATATAAACGACACAGTCGCTCGCAAAGTGAGAAGGTGGAAAGAAAAGAAGTGAACCTTCCACCCCTCAATAAACAAAAAGATAAAAGGACCAGTCGTCAGAGAAAAGATGAAGGCCCAACGAATATTAGGAATAAATTCCCTAATACTTATCGAGAAGATAAGAGGAAAATAAGAGGACCCTCACAAGTGGCTAAGAAGGAAGAATTTAAGAAGGGCGACGAAGTCCTGCTACTATCATCAAATAAAGGACCACACTGTGATGGACAATATGTAGGTCCCTACGTAATATCACAGAGAATAGACAAGAGGACATATAGAATTGATACCAACGAGGGAAAGAAGAAGACACAAGTGTCTCACACAAACAAATTGAAGAGATATGTCCGTCGAGAAGGCCAACCTCGAAAAATTAAGAACTCGGCAATGCCGAATAAATTCGAGGAAAAATTAGGCCAGTTGTCTGTTTCAGAGAGAGAGGGCTTAGAAAAATTAATAAAAAAGTACCCAAGTTTATTTCTCTAACGCCCCACGAAAATGTAGTAGCAGAATATTCTTTCATAGTTGTTGAGAGAAAGAAAGAGAGAGAGAGAGAAACTGAAGAAAATGAGGAATTCTCGTCCCCAATGTTGAAATATGAGATGGACGAGAAAGCTGTGCGTCAACAAGTGACGAAGAGGGGAAAGAGAGAAAAGAAAAGGAAGTTTCTTCCCCCAGAGCTTAATAACTAAGCTTATAAAGTCGTCAAAAGTGACGAAGAAAGAAAGAAAGAAAAAGGGAGTTACCTCCTCAAGGTTTGAAATATAATACGGCCAAAAGCCGAGAGAGAAAAAGAAAGAAAGGAAAACGAGATTAAAGAAAAAGAAAAGGGAGAGAGAGAGAAAGAAAGAGAAGTGAAATTGTTTTCCCCTATAGTAAAAATTAGGAAGGACGAAAAAAGGAAAAGGAAAGAATTCGTCAAAGTGTGAAGAAGAAAGTGGATGAAAGAAAAGTAAAGTGAGAAAAAAAAAAGTGAAAGAAAAGGAGAAAGAACAGTGAATTGAATTGCCTTTTTTTTCTATGGTATTTCTATTCATCCCCCTTTCTTCTCTTAATGGAGGAGGTGTCACGTGATGGCTCACGGAGACGAGGAGGTGGGAATGATACCCCCCCCGTTGAACTAACATTATCTAGGAGTCAAAAAGTGACCGTTAGGAGAGAATGTGGGTCACGCAGATGTTCGCACTTAAGTGACCTTGGGTCGCCGGACATCGGAAGGGGAAAGAAAAATGAAGCAAATGATTGGCGGGGACCCCAAACGGAAGTGGGGTTCCCTTCCCCTCAGCGGAAGTAAATACAAAAAAAGGTAGTTTTTGAGCAACGCTCGTGGCAGACGGACGATAGCCATTTTACTCCGGGCTAAAGACAAAAAGACTGAGACACGAAGAACTCCAAAATCCTTCAAGCCAGCATTAAAAACAGTACAAAGTCTATTAGCCCGTGAAAGAAGAGAAATTCTCCAGTGGAACCCCGTCAAAAAAATAAGATAAGTAACTTTGGGACATTTTTCCGTTACACCCAAATTTTGTTACCACTCTCTCTCTCAATTTGAAAAAGGATAAAAGCCAAGAAAAGACATTTATATTCATGGACTATCCTATTATATATTTTTGACACTTTGAACATATATATGTATATAACCGTAGTAAAGAACCTATGTATTTTCATTTTTACCATGTGGTCTATGTTATTATTTCATGCTTTCCTTTCAGCTTCTATTCGCCTTACCTTATCTTGCTTAGAACTGTCCTATTAATTCCTAAAGTATAACACGGGAAACCGGAGTTGCCGACTACTACAACAACATTAATATTATTACAACTAAGACCTATAGGCCCGTATTCTTCTATTATCTAAGGGAAAGAAGTTTAGCGGCCTGGTGGGTGTGTGATAGTGTGAAATTTTGGACCCCTTTGCCAGCGGTGGCCAGTCTGGCCCTAAATTATTCCCTCACGTAATATGCCAGTTCTTATCTGCCTGAGAAAAGAACTCTGAACAGGACTTATTTCTGTAGGGGATCAAGTGCCAACCTGCCCCGTCTTCACACGTGCGAAAATAAAGTCCCGTTTAGGGATTTTAGTCAATTTCCCCGTCACAATATATACACACATTCATGTACTTTTTAAAACAACTCTCTATTTTAATCTATGGTCATATCATTTAACACCTCCACTATGAAAAGGATGAAACATAGTGTAATCTTATGCTGAGTACAGCTGGTTTTGATTCAGAATCCTTCCTTCTCTTGTACTGGTTGCCATAATAGGGATCAAGCGCCTGGTCATTTGAATTAATTTTCGGCTATTCAGGGTTTCATCTTGACTCGACTGGTTCATTCCTTACGATGAAAACTATTACATCCAAAGCATCTTCCCCCCTCTCTCTCTCTCTCTCTCTCTCTCTCTGTGTGTGTGTGTGTGTGTGTGTGTGTGTGTGTGTGTGTGTGTGTGTGTGTGTGTGTGTGTGTGTAAATTTGCATCAGCGTTTATCACATTGAGCATTTTATTATATCAAACAGATTACATAACTATTTAAAACTTTAACTGAATTGCATAAATCGAACTATCTACATCAAACATTTCTATCCGCACAGTAATGCATAAATATTTTCACAGAATTATCAATTTATTAATCTATGGTGCGTTTACTAGAAGATTCTTCTTTTCTTAAGTGTTGTTTCAATTTTCCTTCAGTTTAAATAACCATTGCACAAAAAGATGAGTGCAAAAAATAGAGCCTAAACTCAAAATAAAATACATAAGTTTGTTAATTAAATTTGCGAATGTCTGGTATTTATATTCTAAAGTATTTTAATTTAATCCACAAATAATTGATGTATTTGTATAGAAATATATTTAGTTTTAGATTTTCTGCATTTCCAAATTCAAAATGATGATACTCTTAATCGATCAGACTGGCAATAAAATATTGTTTTGTTTAAAATATTTTAGTTAATAAAATTCCTTTAATCCCCTTGAGATTCTTTACTTGTGACATTTTAAATAATATGATCATATATTTCATCCATAATTCACAAAACGTCATGAAATCGGGCTTGTTTTTAGATGGCTAGAATTTTAAATCCGAATAAAACAAATAACCGTCAAGAGAGAGGTAGAATTTTAAATGAGTTCATATTATTGTGCTGGATGGGCACATCATTTTATGTTGCAGGCAGATTTTCATTTATTTCGGAATACCAATTCATTACATCATAATAAAGACTTTTTTTACAAATGCATGATTTCTTGGTTGTAATTCAAAAGTATAAATTGCAAAAATTCACATTCAAGTAACGATTAAACCACCAGTTAAATTGCGATGAAAACGGTAATGCATACATGGCTAACTCATTAGAAATAATATACACGGTTAACTATCTATCGCCTTCACCGTAACCAGATAAATCTAAAAAAATTCTTTCGGAAGCAAGAGTTCAAAATCATTTTTCATGTGTGACCTTACTTCACAGGGGTTGTTTAAAAAAACCTATTGTTGCTAATTATTCTAATCTCAGCGTCCAATACTTACTTGAACATTCTAACTGATAAAATAATACACTCGAATATCCCGCGATATAAATTGTCTCATCTGCCTCAGTTGGGAGTGTATCTTGTGTCAATTTTACTTCAATATAGGACGTTAGATTAACTACATTAGATTTTCATGCATCATAGTTTGTGAGACGACCTATTATATACGTATAGCTACTAGACAATTTTGGTTTGCTTGACTGTCCATGTCTAATCTGGGAAAATAATTTCTATGTTCAGCTTTAAATCTTATAACTATGTATATATATATATAAACACGCGAGCATGTGTGCGCGCTCGACCGTGTGTGTGTGTGTGTGTGTGTGTGTGTGTGTGTGTGTGTGTTATTTATTTCATCACCCGGTTTTCTTGTGTTTTATAAAGAGGCTTTTGTTTTGTTTTAGAGATTTATGATTAAATTACTTAATTATTCAAATATGGCTATTTCTGAATCAGTCTTTTTTGTTACACCTCAACAATTGAAAGCAGAGTAATCGGTATTAAGAAGTTTATTCGTGGAAGTTGAAATATAAAGAAATCAGAAATACCATCTTTATAATTATTTTGGAATTAATGTTTATAAAACTAATAATGTAACTGAACTAAACGTCGAAAATGTTGAATTGACGACTTGAAAGATCTCTTTGATGCTATCACCATTCATTCAACATTGGTATCGGGTGTAAAACTTATCGGTCACTAAAACTTTGGAACACATTTGTTGAATATTTAATAACTTGCACATTAATTGTAAAAGACAAAAATTGCACCAAACCACCGGTATTTTACTTTTTGCCATACATGAAATCGTTCGTTGAGATTGTCAGTTTCTAATATGTTTTTAAGCGCTGGTTCATGCAGGACTGTTTACAACATTTATAGAATACCTTTTTTTTTTGCTGGTGTATATAAAAAGCTTACAAAAAAAGACAATCATAGCAGCGCAAAGCCAGAAATGTTGTCACTTTTAATTGGATAATTATTGTTGAAATTGTTGAAAACAAAACAACGTTGCAACCAGAAGCCACAAAAGTGTAGAATACGAAAGTAAAAAGTAAATGAAATAAAACAAAAGCTCAAAAAGCCATGATAAAATGATTTAAACGTTAACTTATCTCCCGGGGATCCTCTAAAAAATCCCTTAAATGTACTTCATATTTCAACCTTAGTGTCCTAGTAAGTTTCCGGTTAACTTGACTTAACCAATTGAACGGCTCTAAAATTCCACATAACAAGACAAAATTGTTTTTGGTATCAAACAGTGGATAATAAACTCGAATATAGCCCCACAAAATTGAGGTGTTTAACTTATGGAGAAGAATTTCTGAAAATAACATCACAGCTTGTTGACTTGCATAAAATTCAAAGGAAAAGAACAAGATTATTATGGCCCTACAATACAGCATTAGAACGATCCAACGACGTGAGTAAAAATAGATTAATAAATTCTTACATTATAAAAACTCTTTTCTATATCTTGTTTTGTCGACCTAAGCAAGCAAAATGGAATTGGAATTGGAAATGCTTTCTCACGCAACAAAATCAGTTGGCTTACCACCAGCGGATAATCATGTTTTTCGCCAACATTTGATTGCCGCTGAAAAATTTTAACATATATTCATGTCAAATGTATTACATTGATTAATTCATTGATTTTTATGGCACGTTAACCAGTCTAGGTTTATTTTATTCCTAGAGATTAAGAAATCACATTGATTGTACATTCATATTTACATATTTTGTGGCGTTGTTTGTTTTTTGTGCACGGTCCTATCGAATAAGAATATTTTAAACAAATCAATTTGACTCATGAATAGGACACTAAAATGTACTCTGGCTCAAAGTGGACCAGAGAGTAATGGCAATGAAGAGTTTATTTACATCCCGAACTGGAGTCTTACAATCAGATAGTCTCTAGTGCAATAAAAACACGTGTGTTTTGTGGATGTCTGATCTCCTGAAGGTGATACTGTCACTGTATGAAGAAGCCCTCCGTACTCTCCAGTTTATTGCATTGAAGTCAACCTCATTTTATCAACATATTGAAAACATTGACCTCTTAGAAAATAATTACCAGATTAAAAAGTAAATTATTATTTTAATAATACGTAATTAAAAAGGAAACACTAAAATATTTTGCTTGCACCTAATGTATTAAATTTAAAATATGTAGCAATAAAAACAATCCTCTCCTCTGTGAAAATAGCAAATCATTAGCGTTTAAAAGTGAAGCAAGAGAAAGAAATGATTTTACAAAAGCAAAAATATCGCTTTTTAATTGCAAACTCATTGAGCAAATGAGCTAATCATTGAATGACGGGGTTTAGATCGATAGGAAGAAATGTAGCTATTGTCAAGGCGTTAATGGCACGAATACTAACGTTCCTGTTTTGGCCTAGGGAGTGAAGTGATCTCTGCAGTTCAGTTTTTGTTTTCTATTGATTACTTTTATTCTTTTTGTTTATCTTATGGTGTTTGTTAATATATTTTTTGTTTAATTAAATAATCGTGTATTCGCATATGCACACAAGTTAGGTCGATGCCTGTGAAATAAATTAGTTTCTGGTACGCGTCAAAAACAAAACAAAAATAAATGAAAAAGATCCGAATTTTTTTTTTTTTTTTTTTTCAATTTCCATTCCCTTTTTTCCCCAATTGACAGTTTGTTGTATTCGTTGAAAGAGGCTGGATAGTGAATATAACATAGAATAAAGAAGAAAGAATCAAGAAAGCCATTCCAAAGAGACTGTAAATAGAATCTTGAAATTGCCAGTAATAAAACCGTTAACCAATCCCCAAAAGATCGATTGAAGGCTGAATACCTTTTATTTTATTTTTCGATTCTCCATCTCTCTGTATCGATCTGTAGAGGCCATTTAATGGCAGTCAACTTCCCTTGTCACTAACCTGAAAGATTGAAAGATGAAAGAAACGGCGGCTTTGTATTTTAAACACGTAAGCCTTCATAATAACACAGCCATAATCAGAGGTAGAGTGTCACAAATGTTCGTCTTTAAGGATGTATATGTTAAAACTCTCTTCATTTTATACTTTTATATTTTAGTCGTAAACATCAATGAGAATCATGTTTTAATTATCTCTATAGTGCACTGTGTACATTTATTCCATTAATGAGATACATTATGTTATATTACTGAAAATCTATCAACATCATAAAGTCACACTTCCGTACACATATATTTACTCGATTGATTTAACTTGACAATCGGACCATCTTTTCAGTAGATTACAAATAAATTACGAAGATAGTAGGAAATGTTTGCTTTAAATGATGCTCTTCATACACAATTTTGATACTAAATAATGAATGAACGCGATAAAATCAGCATAAAATCATAACATAAACCCTAACACATAGATGAATATTATAATTTAGGTCGATATTTAGAAAGCCAAACCCATTGGCAATGCATTATACTTTCATACTCATTTGTTATTTCACTTTCCGGATCAAAATTCTGACACTGAAAATTCTATTAATGTATCATTTATCGAACAATTCGATCGAGTTTCGTTAAGCATTACACTACAGCATCGAACTAAATTAAGAATTTTGTGTGATTACCTCCCTTATTCTACGACCATGATATGAAAAAAGGTGAATTGTTAAGTAGAGTAAAACTCGTTTGAATTTCTAGTGACGTAGACAACCCTCAAGAACACAGTCTACTGTACTATCTACCTATTGATTTGAGGAGTAGAGATGGATTCGTGCCTTTTCCAAAAGTATTAAAACCAAGTTAAAGCAGATAGTTTCGTCGAGGATTTCAATTCAATTGGGAATTTCCATTACTACGACGATAAACCTTTAACTAAGACGGCATCCAAAGTATCATCATCATCATCATCATCATCAAATCGTTCTGACAACCAGCAGTTCTCTAACTCTATCTCACCATTCATTCATGACATGTCCATGTGTAGGAATCTATAAGAGAACGTCGCTTATATGTTCATCTCTAGCAGTAACCTTCATGGCTTGTTGGTTGTATTTGGATAGCTTGTGAGATGGGACCTAGGTAGCCGTACTGTTGCTATTTTGAGGACTTAGAAGTAATGTCAATTAAGTGTTACTCCATAATACCCAGATCTTCAGAATTGAAGTTTCACCAGTTTAGGGTCATATCCAGCACCCTATTTATTTTTAACGGGCGGTTATGGCTAAACATTTTGCCAGAAAAGCAATCAGCGGTATGCGCGAACACACACACACACACACACACACACACACACACACACACACACACACACACACACAGATATATATATATATATATATATATATATATATATATATATATATATATATATATATATATCAGAAAGATGAAAATAAAAGCAACTGTAAGTAAATATAAAGATATGAACGACAAAATATTCAGAAGATGTATTTATTCATATATCATAACATGGCAACATTAATCGTTTCGATTTTTCTTGAACAATCTGAAAGACGATATTTTAATGTGATGTTATAATACTTCATCCACAAATTCATTTCAATAGAAAAAAAATGAAAGAAAGATAATAAAATTCTTTACATTTTACTATCACTAATAGCGTTCCGTTTCAAAATACAAAGGCCAAAGTTGTGTTCGATTTTTTTTCTCCCAGAAGGTTAATGCCTTTGCTATAGATTAGTAAATATGTTAAGAATTTAGAAATGTTTACAAAATTTTAAAAGTAATATATATGTTAATAAATAATTGAATTAAATCTGATAATGCAGAGAAAATTGATAAACAAGGTAATCCAAGAAGAAGAATATAATGTGAAAGAAAGTCTGACGACGCTATAACATTTCGGTTCTTATGAAATATCATCAGGACAAGGAAGGCTTGTATCTGTTGATGTTGAATCTCCGATGGATATTAAATAAGATACAAAAAAAAAGGAGGAAATGTTATATATACAAAGAAAGGGGTTACTGTTTCATCATTGATTTAACGGTTACCCCTTTCTCTGAATATATATGATATTAATGATTGATAAAAATGATTTTGTAACTATAGAAAACTAATTTAACTCAATAAGGTGATACATTGAAGAAAAACAGAACCATTGTTATAAACCATAAAGACCCTGAAGAACAATATGTTGTGCTATAACCAATACTCCACATTAAATCTTTCGATCTTTAGTCAAAATTTATCTTTGCAGAACGTCACGTAGTTCACATTGTCACGTGATGGCTCACGGAGACGAGGAGGTGGGAATGATACCCCCCCCGTTGAACTAACATTATCTAGGAGTCAAAAAGTGACCGTTAGGAGAGAATGTGGGTCACGCAGATGTTCGCACCTAATTGACCTTGGGTCGCCGGACATCGGAAGGGGAAAGAGAAAATGAAGCCAAATGACTGGCGGGGACCCCAAACGGAAGTGGGGTTCCCTTCCCCTCAGCGGAAGTAAATACAAAAAGGTAGTTTTTGAGCAAGTCTCGTGGCAGACGGACGATAGCCATTTTACTCCGGGCTAAAGACAAAAGACTGAGACATGAAGGACTCCAAAATCCCTTCAAGCCAGTACTAAAAACAGAACAAAGTCTATTAGCCCGTGAAAAAAGAAAAATTATCCAGTGGAACCCCGTCAAAAAAATAAGTTAAGTAACTTTGGGACATTTTTCCTTTACACCCAAATTTTGTTTACCACTCTCTCTCTCTCAATTTGAAAAAGGATAAAAGCCAAGAAAAGACATTTATATTCATGGACTATCCTATTATATGTTTTTGACACTTTGAAAGTATATATATATATATAACCGTAGTAAAGAACCTATGTATTTTCATTTTACCAGGTGGTCTATGTTATTATTTCATGCTTTCCTTTCAGCTTCTATTCGCCTTACATTATCTTGCTTAGAACTGTCCTATTAATTCCTAAAGTATCACACGGGAAACCGGAGTTGCCGACTACTACAACAACATTAATATTATTACAACTAAGACCTATAGGCCCGTATTCTTCTATTATCTAAGGGAAAGAAGTTTAGCGGCCTGGTGGGTGTGTGATAGTGTGAAATTTTGGACCCCTTTGCCAGCGGTGGCCAGTCTGGCCCTAAATTATTCCCTCACGTAATATGCCAGTTCTTATCTGCCTGAGAAAAGAACTCTGAACAGGACTTATTTCTGTAGGGGATCAAGTGCCAACCTGCCCCGTCTTCACACGTGCGAAAATAAAGTCCCATTTAGGGATTTTAATCAATTTGCCGTCACAACATGTAAAATTTTCTGGCAATTTACTAAAAAAATAAATGATATAAACATAAAAGATAATCATTTGTCTGTCATGATATGAATCATTATATTGTGATATTCCTGTGAGGAAACTGTTTAAATGTTTAGAAAACTAACGTTACATTATCGTTAAAAATCGAATCAAAGTTTGCACATAATTCACTAAAAAATTGCTTTTGTCAACATAATGCTAAATTTTTACAAAAATTCTTTTTTCCCACGAGTTCAACTTTTAGTCGGATCTTCACATGCCTTTGATTTGACTTTCTTGAATCTAGTCACTCTAAATTTGTAATACCTAAAGACAAAACATAATCTACAAAATGATAATTTACTTTTGAGCTCAGAGAAATTGTAGTCATTTCTTTAAATAATGAACAAGTTTATATATACGATTCCTTTGCAGAAATTCAGTATGATAAATTCTTTACACTAAAGGAAAAAAAAAAAAGCTATTAAAATTCACAAACGAAAAGGTTAACCTAACAATAATAATTCAGATATTTCAAATACAACATAGATATATTATTTATTACAAAAATTTGAGTACACCCATCATCAAAAATATCAAAGAGTCTTTGTATCTAAACCATGGTATAATGATTAAAGCGATGAACTGCGGAATCGTTGTAAGCGAATTCATACTCCAGTCACGCTTTTACGTTTACTTTCTGACAAATACCCTTGGAAAAGGTATTAACCCCCTTTTCTTCTCAGCTATGGGGTAAATAGTACCACTACTGCACTTGTAGGAGAACAACTTCGGCATTAAATAACCTGCAAAGGTTGATATGCCATTAAACAAAGGAACCAAACTTAAACAATTAATAACTCTTCTAAAGTGGTAAATACTTATGAGAATCCCAGAATCATATAAACTTAAGTTGATGTATATACAATCGTGCCAGTGAGTTGTGAGCCAAAATATATTGGTAAGAGTTCAAGATCAATCAAAAAACATATTTATAATATTCATATATTTTCAAAATCGGGATGAGTAAAACATAATTCAAAAACTGAATATAGTTTAAATTTTAAAGCTTCTAAAATGATAATTAATATACATAACAAAGAAATTGTTGAATCTGACATTATTTCTAATTATAATACCATCAAAGAAAAGCTCTTCTTTTTTAATTCTCCTTATTCAGTTAACTTAGCTCTATGTAGTTACAATATCACTTAATTAAGTTAGTTTTTGAATTAATTAATAATAAATCATAGTTAATGTCAGAAGATTTGATATGATTTCGATACTAGATTTTAATTGCAAACTACATGACTTTAGTTTAACTGTATCTCTTCTGATAGCAGCACAGAACAATACCATTAGGAATAACTATGTCAGAGTAAAAACAGACAAAACGCAACTAAATAGCCGATGTTGGTTGTGTGGTGATAGAGATTAAACGATCAATCACATAATAAGCAAATGCAGTAAGTAAGCGCACAAAATGTATAAGACTAGACACGACAGGGGGGAAGGTGATCCACTGGGAACTGTGCAAGAAATTTAGATTTAATCATATGAACAAATGGTATATGCACAACGCTGAATCTATCCAGTAAAAAGAGACACACAGACTTTACTGGGATATTGAGATGTAAATGATTTGGGCCAGACGACCAGACCTCGTGATAATCGACAAAAAAGATAACCTGTCGACTAGTGGACTTTGCTGTTCCGGACGACCACAGGGTAAAACTGAAACAAAGCGAAAAGAAAAATAAGTACCTGGACTCTGCAAGAGAGCTGAAAAACTGTGGAATATGAAGGTGACGGTGAGACCAATTGTAATTGATGCGCTTGCTGTAGCATCAAAGGATTGATAAAGGGTCTGGAGGTCTGGGAAATAACTGGATGAGTGGAAACCATCCAGACTTCAGCATTATTAAAATCAGCCAGAATACGTAGTCCTGGAGACTTGAGGAGACTTGATATTCCTCAAAGTCCACTGAGAAACCATCAACAAACTCTTATAGGAAAACTCTTTCAAGAATGAAAATGAAAATAAATAAATAAATAAATAAATAAAAGTCAAAACATTCGGAAAAAAGGAAACTTACAAGTAATGAGAAATATTGGAATTGGACACCATCAATCAGCCGGAGATGAAAGAAATTTTAAAAGAGTATCTTAGACGAATGAGAAATCTACTCGAATTCAAACTAAATAGCTCAAATTTCATCATAGTAATTCACACCTTTGTAATATACTCGGGACTATTGTTGAAGTAAGAATTTCAAAAATTAGATTTGAGAACAAGAGAAAACATCATGATTGATAGAGTCTTACATCCCAGGGATAACAGACTTATATGTGTCAAGAAAATGAGGAGTAGGACACGCCAGCTTGACGATAGTGTCGATATATTGATACGACAACTCAAAGGCAACATAAAAAAGAACAAAGAAAGACTAATTACAGCGACCAGAAAGAACAAAAACAACACAAGCATCAAGAGAAAAACAATAAATAGGAAACAAAAGTGGGAAGAAAAACATTTGTATGGATATTCAAGCGACAACAAGCAAAATCTCCCACGAGAAAACTTGGATATGGCGACAAAAGGGAAACTTTAAGAGAGAAACGGAATCTCTTCTTATAGCAATACAAAGCAACATGTTAGTGTTAGACACAGAACATGGATTATTGGTTCAGACAATTTTAATATAAATGCGTAGAGTTGCTTTTTCAACATAGAAAGAATTAACGAATATGAATTAGATATAACGAGGGGTAAAATTCTACGAAGATGTAAAGAGAGATGCAAAAAGTAAACTCTTCGATTAGCGAGAAAACTCAACTTTTTATAATCTGATGATCAAAGAAAATCACGTTTGCAGTTCGTTTTAAGTCTGTTTATTTAATATATAAATTTTATTTTAGTTTGGTATGTTCTTCGTTTATGATACTTGTAATTTTAAAGATTTTTCGTCTTATACTTTGTGAATCATTTGTTTTCTTTTTTCTTTTTCTTTTTGACGATTTTGCATCTTTTTTTGTTTCTTTCAGCTTTGTTTTCTGTTACCTGCTATCCATTAAAAGTTAGCTTTCCTTTTCCATTGCTTCATTAATCCATTTCATATATTTGCCTTCCACTCACTTTTTATCATCCAATCCATTTTTACTGCTTATTTTCTAATTTTCCAGAGTTTTTTCTTATTCAAAAAAACTATCTCATTTTTCCTATCATAATAATTTTTCGACATATTTCAAACCCAATACATTTATGTTTTCATTTTCTCGATATTTTCTGTTTCATTTTTAATTTTTTTTACTCGCTTAAAGGCTTATTTCGATGACCATTATGCTCGTTAAGCTTTGCTGATATTATTTATAAAATTTATTTCTTGACTAGCAGAGATGATCGACACTTTTGCTTTCCATGGGTTTGAAATTGTGGCATCACTCAAGTTGTCGAGTTTAGAACACCAGAGTGCCAGTCAGCTGATTTTTTTTCAAAACACTCTAGTAAAAAGAAGAAACTAATCATGAGAATAAATAGAAATAGAAGAAAGTAAAGAGAGAATAATTTTGAAATAAAGAGAAAAAGAACATGGTCATGTCGAGATGGGAAAATAGATTTTAGTTTCTACAGTTGATGGTATATAAACTATGGTAGGCAATTTGATGACAAAGCTACCCAAATAAAATGTGAGTAAGAGTTCTATTTAACCAAAATAGCAGGGAGTTCATATTTTTTCCAAACGTACAAGTTCGAAAGTGAGAGTAATAGCGACACTGTAATTCTAACTTGCTATATTTCTTGTTATAATCATGTAACTCGCAATATCCCATGTAAGCAACTACGACACCAACGGCTTCATTTGAAGGGAAAGTTGAAATACAGAAAATTGTTACGGGATAACAAAAGTATGAATCAGAAAAAAATATATAAAGGGAGAGTAGAGGATATTTAGTTATCAATAATCCGTTATCATATGAGAAAGGATCATTGATATATTTGGATTTATATTATTTTTCAAAGAGAAGAAATAACATTTAATCATGCCCACATACAAACCTTAAATATAATTGGTCCTTATGGCGTTGTTTTGGGCTATTATTTTAAGAGATTCAGTTTGTTACAGATGGTTTCCTTTTCATTGCCCTGTCAAGGTCTTCTCATGTGAGATTTAGCCTGTTTATCACTTGAATTATCAATAAATTCGGTTTTCTTCTCACAATCATTTCCTGGTTATTGTGGTTCTGTTTGTCTTCATAATGCCATGGCTGTTACCGGTCACAGTAATTCATCTTTTTTTTTTTTCGCTTTTTATTGAAGTCTTTGAGTCCTCGAATTGATGTACACATGTTAGCATCAATGCTAGCCAGTCCTATTCTTTTTTTTATTTTCAAAAATATATGTTCTCTCGACGAGATCACTCAGATTTAAGGCCTTATACATTCCTATTGACTTTCTTGTTTCTGGTTCATTTGTATGAGTTATCTCCTTGTTTATTTTAAGTATCTTCCCGAATATCTTACAAGAGCTACAGCCCGTGTGTTTATCCTTATAATGAGATTTCTGCTGCTGACTATATTTTCGAGAAGTTTTGGTTCATTTGAGATTCTGATTTCTATTTTTTTAATTCCATCTGCATTGGTTTGAGGTCAATATTCACAAGAACTTGTAATTTCCCTTTTCTCCAGGAATTTTGATTCTTTCTTGAATTAATAGTTCTATTTCTTTTGTTATTTATCCTCTTCCGAGATTCATCATGATCCTAGCACGTTTTCCTGAGTCAAATTCCAATCCTCTCTCTCTATTGGGTGTATATTATTTTCCTTGTATTAGAGTTGTACTTTTTTTTTTAATTTTGTGCAAACATCTAAGTATCGTCCATTTACAGGAGGAGATTAATATTTTCTTCCGATTTAGTAAATATGTCGTCTTTATTGCATTCTTAGGTATGTAATTTAGAAGGATCATTGCTATTGCAAATAGGAAAGGCTAAAGGGAATTTTCCTGAAAAATTCCACTTAGAATTTTCGCTTCAGCTAATTTTTCTTCCGGCTGTTAATTCCACTTTCCCGTTTTAAAAGCTTCCGTGTTGAATATGATGACTTAGCCAGATATTTTGTACATTTTTGATAAACCAAGATTACGGAGCAATACTGTAGTCCTACTTGTTGTAAATCCAAGCCATCACTACATTTTTATTCCTCATGTTTCTCTTTAACGATGTACTGATTGATGTACAATAAATCTCCAGTTCTTGTCCCTTCTGACATCCTTTCTGCTCTTTGTTAAACTGTCCCTAACTCCAGGGGCAACAGCACCCCCTCCTGAGACTCCAGCCAATCAGATCAAAGCTCCACTGCCACACACAGATTTTCACCAAACACAAAAGCTAATCCTGATTCAATATGCATCAGGATAGTATTCATTTGAGTATATTTGCTATTTGTAGGCATCTTCCCAGTTGAAGAATCCGTCGGTCGTTGATGGATGTGTATTTTTAAACCAGAATCCACCTATCCTATTTACCAACCCCTCCGCTCGGGCAGGATATGACACAAGGTCGATTTTTAAGCGGAGTTTAACAGGTTTGAATTCAGAGTTTTTCCTTCTCCTAGACTAGTTGCCTCACCAAGGCTGAAGAACCTAGTCTGTCCTACTATTTACCCATAGCTGGAGGGAGAATAATTGGATTCATACCTTTCCCAAGGGTATTAGTGCTATGTGAAATGCAATCAGTCTCGTCCAGGATTTGAACTCGTGTCGCCGTGTCCAATTCCCATGACGATAACCATTACACCACGGACACCTCCAAATCCACCTATGGAAGAAGAAAGATCAGCGAATTATTTTGACTAAATCTGGAGAAATTAACAAGGCGAGTTTTGTATAAGGAAATATGATTTTGATAGTCGAAATACGGGTTCACTCAGGGGTCAGAGACTTACAATGATGACAGGCAGGTGTGTCGAGCACAGCTGTTGTTTGGGAATGATAAAATTTTAATTCAACCTTTTTTACAAAATGTGAAGCTTTGGGAAGAGCTTTTAAGACCATTATGAATTTAAATAGTTGTTAAAGTCATTTTCTTGGGGCAAGATTAACTGCCTACTATGAGGGATAGTTTTAAGATGAAATATTGAAAAAATTGGAGAAAAAGCTTGCTCCTTTTGGGTAAAGGTAGGAGGAAATCGAATACTGAAACCAGAAAGGTGAAAGAAAGGAATATAATTCATTAAAAGAATCCAAATTAGAAAATGCCTTTCCCTTGGGGTAAAAGTGGGAGGATATCCATCACTAAAGAAAGAGGCAGAATAGAAGGGTGGAATTAATTATTGGAATCCAGGTAACGGCACCAATTAATATCACCACATCCGTGGTCTCATTTGTTCATTTATCGAATGGTGACTGACAGATGAGCAATCTGCTGTCTGGGTCACAACCCCACCGTATCGTCCATTGATACAACCCAGCCAAGCGGAAACGATTGATATAGGCTTGTTTAGTGGCACAATACTCTTATTTTGTCGTTTAAAACCGAGTAATTTTGTGACATTTGTCTATGCCTAATCATTGCTTCGCGTTTATGTTCATCCGAAACATTAAACCATCCTATCTGTTACTTTTTCTGTTACATCTTTTTATCGAAAGTGTTCTAATCATGTGATTTCGGGTAGAGAAGTGGCTTTGATTATGACAAAAGTTTCCGTTCTCCATGTCCTTTTTCTTTTTCATCTTTTCCCTCTATTTTCCTCCTTTAGACATATATATATATATATATATATATATATATATATATATATATATATATATATATATATATATATATCATTTAACTTTTAAATTTAAAAGGAAATGCATTAAGTATTACTTCAATACTACGGCAGACGTTTTTTGGAAATATTCACAAACATGCAACCATATTCAGCATATCAATGAAGAATTGTTTAAATAGTTTCAGGCATGTGTTTATCTTTTTCTTCCATTTGGTTCTGATCTATTTCTATTCATTCTATTTCAACATTAGTTCCAAATTACTAATGATCGTCTTTTCTCAGAAGAGTTCTAATCATGTGATTTCAAAATCGAGAGAGGCTTCGACTATCAGCAATGTTACTGATTTCTATGTCATTTTTTCACTCATGGTGAATTTTTCCAACTTTATCTGGTGATCTTTCACTATAGTCTGAGTGGCAGCAAATCTCCTCTAGTCTTCCGAAATCTAAGTATACATTACAATCTTAATAGTACTGTTGTCTGAATGGTTTGGTCCATCCTTTGATCTCCAATACCTCCAATGTATTTTCCAAGCTTTTAGGAACTGTTTATAGCGCACAAACTACAAGTGATATCAATTCTACATTCAGGTCCCATTGCAATTTTCAATTTTCAACCCCCTGATGAGATGTAAATATTCGTCACCCTTTCCGTTTTCTTTTAATTTCAATCTGTGGTCCCCTATAACAGCAAAATTCACTACTTGAGAATTTGTTCTTATTTTTGAAATCTAAGTCTTGTTTTCTCGACAGGTTTAATTGATCAGTTTTTAAGCCAAGGTTTAAAAGAGAAATTCACTTGTGTCACTTTAAAGGATGGATGCTAATTGGGCAATACTTTTATTAAGTAGTATTGACACATTTTAATCCCTTGCATAGTTCACAGTGGATAAACCTTCCAACCCAGTCGTACTCAATGTTGAAATCTTTTTTTAATTAATTTGTTACTTTCGGTTATTATGTCATTAATAGTTTCATCTCTGAATCTTCATTATGAAGACTTGCTTTGATAAAATCAATCTTCATGGCATTATTTTTGCCGTTATTAAAAGAAATGCAGTTTCTCAGTTAAGTCTTCTCCTTCTTATTCATGTCCAGGTTATCTTTTGTGCAAGCACCCGACTTGTTTCAAGTATTCATACATATTTTTCTGGTTGTTTGTATTTTCTTCTTTTTTCTTGTCATTGTGTTACTGGCTGCTATAATCAATATTTCTTTCTACTTTTCAGTTTATATCTCGAGTTCTTGAAATGTTGCATCAACATTCAATGTTGGTGACTCCTTTTCTTTCTTCTTTTCTTGACACGTATATAGTCTGTTATCATTCAATGCCGTTATCACTATTTTTTCTTGACAAGTTTCTCACATAAGTAGTAAAATCTCGTTATTTTCCCTGAACTCTTCCCACTATTCTAACCGACCGCAATAGTAATAAAGTCTTTTGGGTTTCCATATTTTCGCGTATCTCCAACGTCACTTTTCCAGACCCGTTGAGATTGTTCTTAAGGATTCAACAATAGTTGCTATTACCACAACTGTCATGTTCCACAGGCTTTTAATACTCAGGCTAGGTCTACTTTTTTTCGGCAATCGCTTTCCTTTGTTTTAAATCTGTGGTCTGCTAGAACTATGAAGTCCACGAGTTGAGATTTTTTTCCTTAGCTGGCACAAGGTGCAGTATTCTTGTCAGGATTAGCGAATCTGTTTTTATTTCAAAATTTACAACTCTTTTGTCTCATTTTCGGTCTATTTGGACAAACTTATGTCATCAGGACAGTTTCCTTTGGACAAACTGATTCACTCAATAATTCTCTCACAGTTTAATTCATTCCCTTTTTAAGTGGTTGATTTATTCCTTTGCAAAGTCTACATTAGTCCAAGAACTCGGTTATTTAGTGTTGATGTAATTAATTTTAGGGCAGCTTTCTGAGGCGCTGTCAGGAGAGACTTTGTTTTCTCTCTTCAGTTCTCTTTAGCGTAGCCATGACTATGTCATCTCATGCGCATTTGTCTGCTTTGGCTAATATTTATGATCGCGATTGTTTAATTGTAGAAAACAGTCGCAAATACTTCAATCATCTGAAGAAGTCGATATCCTTAAACCACTTTGCCGCTCGTTGTTGCAGCTGACTTTTATTTTGTTTAAACATCACGCATGCAAATTCGAAATAGTATTTTAAAAATCAGAACCACGCATGCGCTTTGACTAAATAGCAAATAGCCCCGAAGCATTATATTCTACTAAAAATAGACAACTTTAAGACACCTTGTTACGTTTCATCACTCTCCCCACTCATCTCTCGATCCTAAAAAGAACAACTGGGATCAGATCACCTCCCACGAGCCCTCTTTCAAGCATCAGTTTGGTTATCTAGGCATACAGGCCACGCTCCTGTGACAGCACTTTGACTACCAGTGACGGAATTTCCTGCACTTCCATGGACTACTGATTGTTAACTACAATCAAGTGGGTCACTTAGAATATGTTTTTATTGTCCCCGTGTTATTTTTATTGCAGTTTTTGACTGCAGTCATTAGTATCTCTTAAATTGCTTAAATCCTTAAATTATATCTACACAATCTTTAACTCTTTTGACTCTTTTTATGGTTTCTTTTCTTTTGGCATATCATTGACATCATCATTCGGGTGTAAGGACATATCAAGCAGTTTCTTCATTTCTTATTCCTTGTTTTTGAGCCACTCTCTTGTTTTGTTTTTGATGAGTCTTAAGAACTCTACGAGGGAGACGGCTTAAGATTTTTGATTACGCTTCTGCTGCGGATTTCGATTTCCATCAAATTCTTAGTTCTTATTTGATATTTTTGCTTTCTTTTTCTTTTCCCCACCATTGCTAGATGCTGTCCTATTTTTGATTTCCTCATTTATTTTCAGTTTTGTCTCAGTGTTCAGAATCTTTCTGCATTGGACAGTTCTATTTCTTTCTTTTTTTCTTTTTTTCTTTTATAAGCATTGCTCAATTTTCAATTTCAAATTCAGTTTCTATATTTTGGCTGTAGATTCTAATAGTTTGTGTAAGGACTTCCAGATATTTTCCTTGACATCTTAATATCCGTCACGTACATGCAGCGTTTTATATTTTCCAGTGATATTAATATTATTATTATTATTATTATTATTATTTGTTAAAATGATGTCATGTCACATCTATTTCATAGAATTTGTATAATATACATTCGAAAACATACCTAAACTTAAACAGCGATGAGACATTGACAAACTTTTCACCGAATATATTTGCTCTTTCAATAATTTTCTACTGTGATTTTTTTATTAAGTGATTATTTAATTAATTTGCTGACCATTATAAATAGATATCTGATCATCATTAGGTTTAGGATATAGGAAGACCCGCTGTAATAACAGTAGTATTATTCGATTTTAAGTGGATAAATATATGGTTT
>OY757928.1:71464821-71542321 GCA_963585895.1 Sepioteuthis lessoniana
GATATTCTTATATCCCACTTTACCCATGTGATAATTTTTCTGTGTTTTTTCTAATTTGTTTTAATTTGATTTGTTTTTATAATTCTATTTCCCGAAAACGAGCAAATAAAAGATACTTGAACGAAGAAGAACATTTACTATGAATTCCATATTCGGTGACCATAAAAATAAAGCTTCCTTTCCTTCAGCGAGTTTCAAACGGAGTTGAATAGGAGTTTTATTTTTACTTATAACCTTAGTTATTTGAATTTTTTTTTGAAGGTTACTAAAAAAAAAGAAGATAAAATAAAAAACCTTAATATTCCTCATCAAGCGGTCGTAATTTTTAGCTTTTTAGAAAACTTTAATCTAATTTGACTTTTTTCTTTTTTGTTTTGTTTTGTTTTTGCTTAGTTTTCATATTCTCTTTAGAAAACAGATCAGTAGAGGAGGGGAGAAAGAAAACCGTTGTACCAAAATACTCTTCGACGAAGAAGAAATCAAATATCAATACACTATATTCGGTGATCATAAAAATCAATGCACGCAGCATTCTTGTGTAATTGCCGTCTAGCTTATATATATATATATATATATATATGTGTGTGTGTGTGTGTGTGTGTGTGTGTGTGTGTGTGTGTGTGTGCGTATGTGTAAAGCCTTTCCCGAGTAACGCATGCCAAAAATTTCACTTCAGGATGTAAAACTAGGGGTTAAGTATACAGATTATATTTTATGGTTAGTAGGACGTGTGTATGGCCATTAACATTTTCGAAAGTTGATAACAGAAAGATGGTGCACCAGTGTGTTAAAGACTACTTAAGAAAAAAGTACCGTTGGAATTAACAGTTAGTCTTTATACTACATAGGTTGTCTTACCAAAGCTAAATAAAATACAGTGTCTTCCGTTATTTACCGATAGATGTTGAGGTGATGATATAGTGCATTAGCCAGGAGCGAAAAGTGAACAGACTTGTAAGTCGGGAAGAAAATGGATTCGTTGAACCAAGTTTAAAATACTTACATACATACATACATTCATACGTACATGGATGTGTGTGTTTATGTAAATATATATATATATATATATATATATATATATATATATATATATATATGATATTTGTATTTATGTATTTATATATACTTACTTACATATCTGCGTAAGTATTTGCGTGTGTATGTGTGATTGTAAGAGAGACATACATATATCTCAAAACCTGATTTACTGTGCCGTATACCCCAGGCTGTGAAGAAGTCTACATCGGTGAAAGAAGTTAACTACTCAACCGTGTTCGAATTCACAAACTGCATACGAAAGATACAAACGTCCATAATTCACCATGTTCCAGGCAATTTGCAACATGTGTAGCAAGAGAATTTGAAATATTTCCCCCCGACAAAGTAACGAAAGAAGAACAAACGATTTTTTTCTTCATAAAATGACTCAAACTTGAATAAATCGCCATTAAAAAAAGTCAAACCATAACATACGTTCCAAACTTCTATCGTTATTATCATTACAGGGATCGATTTAGAGTTTTCGATTACAAAACCTTTGGATATTTTTCCTTTCTCTTCACATTTTCATCTAAGGTTTTATTCATTTTTTTTCCTTTTCCAACTCGTTTATCATTACACTATTTTCTTTTATTCATTTTTACTTCTTACGGTAAACTTCCTTGCTTTGTTAATCTAATTCCAAGTAATAATGGAGTAAAAATTAAAAAAAAAAGAATTAATTACCATCTTTAACCAGCTGCAAAACTTACCCTCTCAGATTTAGTCCATATCATCTCTATTTTCCGTAGTAAGGCTATAATAAATAAGTGAAACTCAATTCAAACAAACAAACAAAAATATATATATAATAAAACCAACATCAAAACATTGGGTGCTCACACTATCATATAAGATCAGTGCTTAATATATATATATATATATATATATATATATATATATATATATATATATATATATATATATATAATTTTTTGTCGAATGTACAAAGAAAGAAATGTGTTAAAATTAATAGGTCCATGAGGAGATTTGTATTTTTGTAGGATTTATTTATTTGTTCTTACATACGTGTATGCCTCCAGCTTGTTGCTTTCGTCAGAGAACGTATATGGCGCAAAACCTTGTTAAAGGGTGTACTTAATGCGATTTAAACTCACTAATGCTCGCAGTTTTAAAAATATTTTCTTACATTCATATTCACCAGTTTACAAAAAAGTTGGGTTGAAACATAATTTTCTTTTTCTATTTTTACGACAATTTACCTAATTACAATTCGTCTTTTCTTTTCTCATAAGCAATTTATTATTATTATCAATATTATAAGTTATTTTCTGTTCTAGATTAGTAAATTCTTCTTTTAACCCGTTATTTTTGTGGGCTTTAATATACATATTACGACTTTCATGGAAAATTTTCTTATTTGATGATAATCTACTTACTCTGGTATTAACAGCTTTAGAGACTTGTTTGATTATAGAATTTTGGTGATTAGAATTTACATTTATATAGGAAGGATAATGGTCTATTTTAAGGAATGGTCTATAAGAGTTGTCAGAGAGGTTCAGTGCTACTGGAAGAAATTTCGATTTTAAATCCTAAGAATTTAAAGGCTCTTTAAATATTTTTGTATACGTGAACACTTAGAACCATCATTATTGGGGATGTATAATATTCCGTCATTATGGTATAAACCTAAATGAATGGGACCATATACATACATACATACATACATACATATATATATATATATATATATATATATATATATATATATATATATTTTAATTTACCTATATATTTATATATATATATATATATACGTAAATTAAAATACACACATATATATATATTTCAATTTACCTATATATATGTATATGTATATATATATATATCTATATATATATATATATAGGTAAATTAAATATATATATATATATATATATATATATATATATATATATATATATATATATATATATATATACTCATATGTGGACTTTTGTTTATACATGTATGTGTGCACATTTGCATGCGTGTATAAAAATGAGTAATTAAATGTATAAGCGTGCCTGTGTGTGCGCGTGCTCGTGCATACATACATGTACATATTTAGATACATTTACACACACATTTGCGCAATATATGGACCCATACATGCGCAAACAATACTAAAGCACAGATAAACTACGTCTTTATAAACAAGAAATGGAAAAATAGCGCAGTGAATTGCGAGTCTTACTCCTCATTCATGGGTGTTTCTCCGATCACCGAATTGTCACGCCAACAAATACGATTGAGCCTACGAAAGAATGCCACCTGAACAGCGACCACCATACAGTATGATTGGACTCTTCTAAATAGCAAGGATATAAAGAGATGAATAGTTAATAGCATTAGGAACAAATTCGATGAACCCCAGGAGAAGACAGAAACACGTACTCTGAATGACGAATATGAGAATTTCGTCAATGCCCACCTAGAAATAACTGTGAAATACCTACCAACGAAACATAGAACTAAATCTACAGTCCCATGGGAGACATTCGCAGTCAGAGAAAAACGTGCAGACGTGAAAATTGCTTTTAAATGCAATAGGAAGAACCCAACTAACACAAATGCCCTGAAACTAAAAAAGGCACAAAATGAATTAGTAAGCATATACCTAAAAGAGCAGACAGAATGGATACAAAATCATATAGATAAGATTAGAGACTCAGTGAAAGATTGGCCATCTAAGATAGCGTGGCAAACGATAAACGAAGTGAGCAGAAAAAATAGTGCGGCCAAACCTAAACTGGAAGCTAAAAACCAACAAGAACAAATAAAAATGTGGAAACAGCATTTCCAGAATCTACTAGAAAACCCACCGAAAGTTACACATAAACCAATCACGAGAATTATTAGTAAGCAATTAGACATCATACTAGGACCGTTTACTCTAGAGGAACTCGACTCAGTACCTAGAAAAATTAAAAATAGAAAAGCTACAGAGCTTGATGAAATCCCCCCAAAAATATGGAAGACCAGACAATTCGATGACATACAACTTCAACACTGTAATTCAGTTTATAATCAAAATCCGATTGACAGATGGATGAGGGGATGCATCCTCCTTTTCCCTAAAAAAGGCGACCTCGGATTAGCCAAGAACTACCTTGGTATAACACATGCATAGCAGCCAAAATATACCATGCCCTACTACGTAACCGCATAGAACCCAATAATGGCAGCATTCTCAGGAAGAACCAAACCAAAACTCTCTGAAACTAGAAGACAAGTTCACCTACCTAGGAAGCAGTGTCTCATCGACCGAGGCAGAGATCGACTCATAACTAACAAAGGCATGGATAGCTATCAATAGGCTATCGGTCACATAGAAGTCAGACCTTACCGATAAAATAAAACGCAGTTTCTTCCAAGCAGCGATCGTGTCGATACTGCTATATGGATGCACTACATGGACGTTAACTAAACGGATGAAGAAAAAACTTGACGGCAGCTACACACAAAAGAATACAGAGAGCAATATTGAATAAGACTTGGAGGTAACATCCCACAAAGCAGCAGCTATACGGCCACTAACCACCCATCACGAAAACTATCCACGTTAGACGAACTAGACAGGCAGGACACTACTGGAAAAGTAGGGACGAGCTCTTAAGTGATGTACTCCTATAGACCCCTTCACATGGCCGAGCAAAAGCGGGGCGACCAGCTCGAACCTACACACAGCAGCCCTGTGAGGATACGGGGTGTAGACTTGAGGACCTGCCGGAAGCAATGAACGATAGGGAGGGATGGTGAGAGAGTGTCAGGGATATCCGTGCTGATGACTCGGCAAGATGATGATGATGATGATGATGTATAAATGTGTGTTTTCACATGTACTTTTATGCATATATTCAACAGCACGAGTTCTTATAAATTTGCGTACGCATATATATCCGTGCATATGTATTTTCGTGGGTATGTAATTACTGGTAGTTTTTCAAACTGTTTTAGTTTTACAAAATTTTCATGTGAATATTTAATTTCTTGCTGTTTTTTAGTGTGTGAATGTTGATCATACAATGCTGTTTATGCATACCTACAAAATGGACAATAAATCCACTCGCTTCTTTAACGTTAAGAAGTGTGAAAATTATCTGACAAATATTGATCAGATTTTCTTTACGTTCTAAATAGTATGTTTATGTTTCCGTGAGTATTCGCTTTTGATTCATTCTATTGTGAGTTTCTCCTTAATCCTTTTTGTAACCTTAGCCCCGGAAAACGAATAATGAAATTCGTACCAGTTTCAACCAACATTTTCCATAAAATCACTCAATTAATAAATAAAGAAAAATCTGTTTCTAAAAATCTTCGTCGTAATGATGCATTCCCATACAAAACTCGAGTTTTTGATTCAGAAATAGAATCTTTAAACAGGAATTTAAACTTCAATGCAACTGAAAACTTTTGCAATATATTAAAAGTGCAGAATTTTGAAACAGATAATTTTATATTTCTTTTTACTTGTATTTTGGATTTCGTTCAATTTTCCTATTCATGTGGAGACAGTTGTACAGACAGCTTAGTAGTGACTAGTGGTAAAACCAAGAAAGTTCTTAAATTATTATATTTGTTCGTTTGTTTTTTTTTTTTGTTTTTTTTTTTGTTGTTTTTTTAATAAGTTACACATACATATCTATCATGGCTCTAAGTTCGGAAACTCTTAACGTCATTATTTTTTCTACTTTCTGTTTAATTAAGTTTTATAATAATCTCAGGATCGGGCAGGTATCTGCACATCATTTTTAGTTTAAAATGTATAAGTCTGAAGCCTGATATAATTATTATCAAAATTTTGTTTGGAAATATTCACTCTAGAATGTTTGATTATAAGTTTGAAAAGAGAAATAATATTTGAAAATAATCATTGGGTACATTATATATACCTTTTCACTATTGGACTATGGATATGTAGAGCGAAATCCAAACCGTCTCCACAAGTGATTAAACGGCATGAGTGAAGCATTCGTTTTCTTCAAAACGTATATAGCTGCATTTTGCAGTATTTTTTATGATAATTGATTTTTTTTCTTCTTTTTTCAGTCAGTACTTCCTTATTTTCTTAGACAAACATAGTAAACAAATTCAGTATCACCCACTTAACAATATATGCTGTATAGCTTGATATAGAAAGATAAATATTATTATATCTAAAATACAGCATGAAGATTCGAAATCTTGCAGAATACTTTCCATTCATCACTGATTTATAATTATGTTACCAAACAATAATTTCATCAAAAACAATGCTTTGAATTTTGAATTTTTATTGGAGAAGTGTGGTTTTATTGTTATCGTTACTTCTGGCGATTATTTCCAAGACTAAGATGATGGTGTTTCTGTGGAGTATGACAAACAGCCAGAAATTTTCAGGTCTGCAGAACTTTTATCAGTATTGTTGTGATCGGCTGAACCCACCAGAAATAACATATTATATTTAATGTTCACTTGTGAGAATAAATGTTTGAGTTTACAAAAAATAAAACAATTTTCATGACAGTTATTTTTTCACTCTACATGGTGGGATTTATTTCCGAATAAAAATGTCACTGTTTTTTATTCAAGATTTATTCCTAGAGTTTATCTTCCATTTTCTGATAAGACCAGCGAAAGAACACTTTCTTTTCTCCTTTCATTTCTTTACAGCTTCATTGTTTCAGGCGATCAAATCGTTTTACTAATTCTCGATATGAAAAATTTCCGTTGTTCCTGAGAGTTTTAATACGAGTCTTGGACATTACCAATAGAGGAAGACATCTATCGAAAGACCTTGAAAATGGAAACAAGAAGGTAGCGCATACACAAACACGTTTATAACATTTAGTAAAAATCCATATCCCCCGAAGGCTGTGAAGTAATTGCCTATTTGAAAACTTTTATTACCTTATTACACGATCTTAAATCTTAGGTCATAGTAACCCAGAATGTTTCATCATTTGGTCAGCAGAAGAGAAAATCTCGATTTGATCAGGAGTCAATCTATTCCCTCCCCACTCACTCATAAAACAAATAAAAAAAACAGTATTTTCTAACAAAATTGGTTTGACCTGAAAATTTACTCATCTTTATAGCTAAATATTGATAAGAACTATTTTATTCGACTTTATTTTCAAATTTGTTTAGATCGTGGATTAAGAATGACCACTTTTTGCTTTGATATCAAATTACGATTAATAGCAGATATAACAAAGGATGATAGCAGATATTAAAAAGAAAATATAAAATGGAAATTTTTCCTAATGTTTCTCGATACTCACAGTTCCTTTTAGCTATTTATTTCGTATTTATCATATCATTATCTCAGTTCACAATGCAGAATAAACGTTAAAAATTGAAATGACTAATTAATTAGTTAGTTGAAATTTAATGCATGTCAAATCTTGGATTATTTTATGTCACTTACACTTTTATGGGGTATGTTTGTTTTTGTAATGGTATGTGTATATCATTTTAGATTTCCCTTTCGAACTTTATTGGGTATATTTGTAAGGGTTTGCTAGTTATCGGCTGAAGTCAGCATTTCTGTATGTGTGTACTGGTATATTAGGTTTTGGTGTATCAACCTACGTGCTTGACGGGAGGCCGATTTTCTTCTAGAAAAGGATCATGCTATGTATTGAAACGAAGATTTACTAGGATAAATTTCCTCAAATTAGAATAATTTTATACAAAGAAATCACCATTGATTCCAACCACGGCCTCCAGACAATTTCGGAATTTCCTACAAGGATTTTCAACTGTTGCTTTATGTAAATTTGTAAATGCAATCGTTATCATTGCCTGCAGTTCATCTTTGAGGTTGCACGGAGTTTTGTTGTTCTCTCCCCAACACACTTGAAAAATAATGGATTACAATTTGTGGAGATATGCAGCCAGATGTTAGGAGTGATGTTTTAGCAGAAATCTTCTGACAACAAAGAAAATATTCAGGTTGTGCAGCATGGCGAAGAGATATAGAGTCATCTAGCTACCACCCTATCGATCCAGGGTAGCACAACAACTCTGATGTAGGTCTCCATATTAGGTCTGAGGTTGTGTAGGAATATCAGTGGACACATAATATCACCATCGCTTGTGACAAACTAAATAGCATGATGTGGACTGGATATTTGGATTTCCATTAATATGAATGAGAATCTCTCCAAACATTGACAACGAAACACTTTGAAATCTTAGTATTGGAACTTCAATGACACGATACGCGCACACACACACACACACACACACACACACACACACACACACACACACACACACACACACACACACACACATATATATATATATATATATATATATACATATATATATATATATATATATATATATATATATATATATATATATATACACTATCGGTTGGGAAAAATGTTCATGACCTAAAAAGTTATTAACAATTTTATATATCAGTAAAGATATAAAAGACACACGACACTAGAATGAACGGCATTTTAATGCAATGCAAAAAAAAATGTTATTTTGATAAAGCTTTTTGTTCAACATAAGAAATCGTTCATTTTGTGAAAAAATGTATAGTTTTCAGCTTCTTTTTAAACCTTCTACTTCATTTCATAGTAAATATTATATTTTTCTATATGTTTGAGAAATAGTAGTTTTCACTTAAATATTTTCCCTATTAACTCTTATAAGAATTTACTCAAACCCACGTTCATAAGCAGTACACAATATAAAATCATTTTTTACGTATGGTTTTAATTCAGACTTTTCTCCTAATTTTGGTTAATATGAGGTGACTTTAGAACATCTCAAATGTTAAAACTTCATGTTCCATGCTCATCCTCAAATTTAGTTATTATCATAGACAGTGTTTTGGCCTGCACTAATGTAAGTCGCACATAATACATATACAACCAAGTAATCATTCATTTTTCAGTAAACATATCCTGTATAAAACCCCTCTTCATATCTCTTTACACACGCATTTATACACACGTATACACACACACACACACACACACACACACACACACATATATATATATATATATATATATATATATATATATATATGTATATATATATATATATATATATATATATATATACATATATATGTATACGTAGTGTGTCTGAAAAATGACGTCGCTGGCGTCAAAAATAATTAATTTCAATTATAATCAACCGACGATCGCCACACACTTCTTGCTTTATCCGCTCAACATTGACCACAGGCAATCTGGTCAAAGGCCTCTCTCTCTTATAGTAATTTCCTATCTCCACATGACCCTCTTTAAACTTGCTGTGTCACACAAAAACACGTGGACACGACATGGTGTTATCTTAATACACTTGCTGAAGTATTTCAAGTACTTGTGACGGAGTATTCTCTGACAAAATTTTCAGGTTTCTTCGTTCCTTGGGGTTCTTCAACGCTCATAGCTGAACGACCTGGCTAAGAAGAGTGTAAACAAAAGCATGTGAAAAAATGCAGTCGTCGCAGAAAAATAAGATTGCGGTTATATACTCCCAAAATATCAAATCACATTATAGCACAATTTCCTTATTTGTTTTATTCTCTAGCTTAAACAATACATAGTCCTGTTGTCTTTTAGACTAACTTTACACACACACACACACACACACACACACACACACACACACACACACACACACACACACACACACACATATATATATATATATATATATATATATATATATATATATATGGAGAAACGGTTGATTTGGTAAATCCGAAAAGATTGGAAAAATAAGTGGAAAAGAAGATAAACCAAAACACTGACAACGGATTTCAAAATGTTATTTTTTCTTTATTTCTGAAAGATTTCATTATTATTCTAATGAAGACGTTATGAAATAAAGACGAAATATCATTTTTTAATCTGTTATTAGTGTTTCGGTTCATCCTTTTTTCCACTTGTTTTTATCGTATATATATATATATATATATATATATATATATATATATATATATATATATATATATATATATATAGTGTGTGTGTGTGTGTGTGTGTACGCGCACGTGGACGAGCAAGCGAGCAACGATATGTAGTTCTGTTATTGTAGAAACATATTTGCTGGTGTCAGAAAAGCTCCTAATTCTCTATTACTTAAAAGATGTGCCATTTGAGAATATCTCAATCTGTGAATGTATATATTGATATATTAACACTAATTTAATTAGTATCACTTTCAAGTTAAGCTAGTTTCTACAAGATTTAAGAGTTTATTGGGTCTAATAAAATGTATATTGCCATGTGTCAATAATGGAGTACTTTTCGAAAACAATAGTTTTAATGTTTATTAGCAATTTACCACCCACTTAAATAGAATAGATTTGGTCTAATTTTTTTCTCACTTAATGCAAAAAAAAAATCTATGCAATTTTATGAAAAGTCATTTTTTTTGCAAATAGGATAAAATTTCATGCTTAAAAGATTTTTCCGTGGAAACGTTTTATTCCCCTATTATAAATTTTAGCTAATCATTAATAAGGCTATCACTCATATTTACATCGCCAGCATTAAAAGATCTACTTCAAAACCTATCAGTAATGTTAAATAAAGTATCTACCACGAAACCTTATTGATGATGATTAATTTAAACTGAATAATTATTTCAGTAGAATATAATTGGTTAATATTTAAAAGTTTTAGAAACTTAAATTTAGTATCATTAGTTATGTATTACTAGAACATGTTTTAACTCCGATTATTGTTCAATTGTAGACACACCCTATCAATGTGAGGCCTATTCCAACTAGAGGAAGAAAATACTTATTACATTAAAACTCTCCTGAGTAGTCAAAGTGTATAATTACCCAAGCCCTCTGCCAAGAGCAAAACACGGCACAAGGTCAATTTTACGTAGAGTATAGCTGATTTTAAATCAGAGCTTTTCTTCGAGACTGTTTGCCATAACAGAGTGAAAAGGACCAAGAATATCCTACTGATTATATATAGTTTGAGTAGAATAGTTTGATTCATACGTTTTCCAATGCTATTTGTAATGCAAACCACCCCCTCCACGAGTTGAACTCGGGTAGTTAATTTACTTTGAAAATAATCAATACAAAACGAACACCAAAATGAAACCCGCTTTTTCAAGGTCCATGTATTTATCTATATTTTTGCTTTCCTTTACTTTCACTCTGAGGTCCGCCAGAACGACAACACACACTGAATGGCAAGTGTTTTTTCTTGTTATTTAACAATTGGTCTGGACTTCTGGCTGGCATTAGCTGATCCATTTATATCTCAACATTTCAGAGAATTTTATGCGTCTCATTCTTTTGGATGGATCCTGGTTTGTGCATTTGATAGTATCGTCAAATTTATAATTATTATCATTGAAGATTTTGATGCTGTTGTTGCTGCTGCTGGTGGTATTGTTGTTGTTGTTTTACTCCTTACGAGTTTTCCCGCTAGCTAACGCTGATGAACTTTGACTGAAGTGTGAATGACAGCAAGAGTCTTCATCTCAACATATAATTTTTCTACTCAGCTTGTATTACCTTTTAATTTAAATGTAGGTACCTGTATCATTATTAGAGATTTATAATTAAATATACAAAAGATAGAACGATTTTTATGATTTTTCAACTGCAAAACTCTGAAAAAGGATTTCTATGACAAAATGCTTGACTTGGAACATTACTTCTATAACTGGGGTATGTTTAAAGAAGGTCGCTTTAAAGAAACGATGGAGCCTTATGCAAATATTTTTTTCTGCAGTCCATGTTTGTAGCAATTTATTCAAACACCAGGCAAATTGATACTGAAGTAATTTTTATTCTTTCTGGTTGCTCTAAACTTGAACTAACAGAAGTTCCACCAATACAAATATTCTTATAATGGTTACAATATGCAAAAGTGCATACAGAAAAGAGAATATGCTGTTATCTGCATAGACAGGAACTGATTCGATCACACACACACACACACACACACACACACACACACACACACACACACACACACACTCACACACACACACACATGCACACACACACACACACACACACACTCACACACACACACACACATGCACACACACACACACACACACAAACAAACAACCAAAGATTGTTTTATTTTCCCTGACTTTAGCATCTAAAGCAGCTAATGCAAATGTCTTTCTTTATGTCAATATATATATATATATATATATATTAGCGTTAAGTAGTCTAAATACATGAAATGAGGACCGCGGGTTTACCATGTTTTCATTGACCTTCGAATGACTTTTTACGCATAGCTTTGATTTTTGCGCCTTTTAAAAGAAACAAATATAAAGGAATATAATCAATCTGGAGTTGTTCTTTTCCTATTTCTTACTCTTGGAAAATATCTTACAGTGGTTCCATTGTTTCAAGCGAACAATTGTAGTGTTATCTTATGAATTGCCTTATTCTTTATTTGCACTGTTACTACTTTTACGTCTCTGGCATAACCAGAATACTATTATTTATGTATCTGTTGACGATCAAGGCAGCTGGTTGTAGATTTTTCCACTCTAATTCATGTTTATGAACCTCTAGGCTGCAGATTTCCGCTACTAAATTGACAATAATGGTCAATGCCATGTTATTATGGTATATTTATAAATATAATGCTATGTGTTTCTTTGCAAAGTACATATGACTAAGTCAGAGAAGCGCAAGAAATAGATTCTATTGCTTTCATCCCTGAGTGTTAAAACACTCAGCGCTGAAAGCCTTCTGTTAATTAAATGAGTCAAGTACGTTAGTTAAGGCGATTACTTCTGTCACGTCAGCTAGTCAATCATGTGAGTAAGGGGCAGGTGAAAATAAAACACCAAGGGATGCCAGATTGCATTTGTTTCGTGGCTTGATGAATCATTTTTAGCATCAATTCCAGTTGATTCCGTGCACCTAAAGTCACATGAAACGTTTCAGAGTGTAATATATATATATATATATATATATATATATATATATATATATATATATATATATATATATTCTCTACAATTAGAGTATGAGAAACGTTGTACAAACCTATTCTTACCAGTATGGATACTTTGATATTTCACATTTGTCGGCAATTCGTTTTGTCGCTATTTTCGGCACAATATATATATATATATATATATATATATATATATATATATATATATATATATATACTTCCAGTGGAAATTGTTTTCTTTCTCACGTCTGGTGTAATGATGTGTCATTTTATCAATCAGTTCAAATCTTACATCATGGCATTTATGCTGAATTAGAGGACATTCGTGAATATAACAAAAGGCAATATGAAGTAGTTTTATCCTAATCTACATTTGACGAAAAATCAACAAATTCCCGTGAAATTTAAGATATTGCTGCGATTAATAATATTGATTCTTTGGTGCTTTATATAAGCATGACCTAAGAGTTATAATCTGATAAAGGCTTTTTCGGCAGCTAAGCTGTTAGCTTTTTTATAACACATTATATATATATATATATATATATATATATATATAGAGAGAGAGAGAGAGAGAGAGAGACTCTCACTAATACACGAGCTGACGAGTCCATCATAAAAGCCGGAATAAGCGTATTAAGAATTTTGTTTACTAAAAATCTAAAAGGAAAAGATGACATAAAAATATATAGATTGACAGAATTTTAAAAACTTAAATTTTTCACAAATTTCATATTTTACAGTTAATGTACGTTCAGTATACTATATAATAAGTTTACTTTGAGTTGAAGACAAATGAGGAAACATTTAGCAGCCGAAAAAATCAATTTTGTCAATTTGATTTTTTTTTATTTTATCAGTAAGTCTAAAAATACAATTAACACGTTAAGATCATATTAAAACCATTTTACCTTTTCTCTCACATTCTATGCTTTAATTACTCGATAAGTGGTGTTTTCAAATTGCATATTATTATCATTATTATTATTATTATTATTATTATTATTATTATTATTTAAAAAAACTTGACAAGTTTTTGCAAATGAGGAAATCAAATTGGCAAGATTTTACCCCAAGAGTAGCCTTCTCTAAAATCCGTGTGACAGGAAGACTACTCAGCTTTCTATGATCATTCTCAGAATTTTGACCAATCAGAGCAGTGCTGTAGTCTTGATGGCCCAGTTCTTCTTCTGATTCCTAGTTAAATTACTTTCTTTTCCTAGTCTGTTGAGATCGTTCTCATTATTCGTATTACTGTTCCATTGAAGAACCATAACTTCGCAGCTACCTGATAAGGTCAACATATCTATAGTTTTTCGCCCTTCTTGATTTTATTCTGCGTACTTGAAGTGATTTAGCTTTTGTTTTTTAATTCAGAAATCTATCACCCCTTTTTCTTTTTTTTAGATAAATATTTAGCAGCAACATTGCAATCACAAATACTAGGGTCTATAACGAGTCCTTCTAGAAAGTACCTTTTTCCATTTGAACTTTTACTGGCTTTGTCCCCCACCTGTTTATTTTACCATCCAACTTTCCATAACTTTTGTAATGAAGTTAAGTGGCTGCTTTCAACTGAGTAAAACATATTCAATCATTTGTGCAGATTGGATTTTCTCCATCCTTGGCAGACATTTTATCGGCCTGTGTTTACTTCAGATAACTCATTTTGGAGTCTTTCTGGATCAGGGCAGGGTTACATTTCGTTTTTTTTTTCAGCCATGGCTGTCTCTTCTTGGGCTGATTTACCCAAATCTATACTTGATAGTGACAATTATAAGCAATCCAGTCGTAAAGATATTAATCACGATCTCAAAATTTTACAATTAGCCACGTTTTCTTACGAACATTTAGGAAATTTGATCACAAAAAATATCAATGAGGAGATTTAACGTGTGTTTAGTTAGAATTTGACTTCTGCCTACATGAACCCTGTGGGAAAAGGATACACACATCTGTTATATTTAAAATTCTTACATAAACCCTTAAAGTGTTTATACGAAAATGTGTTTTGAGTACTAATAATCAAGGAATGGTTGTGTAATATTTATTAAATTGTCTATTAGTATGTATTACATTCATATACAAGTTGTGTGTGTAGAAAGTTACGGTATTGGTATGGATAACAATTTAAATTCAAAAGAGCAAACTTCATAATTCCCTTTCAAAATAATCCTGAATTAGCCGAATGCACTTGCCCATACTTCTCACCAGTGCTTATTTTCACTTCTGGAATGATTCTTCAGAAACCCCCGTCATCTTCGTCGGTACAGTCCTCCTGATGGCTTCCACGACTTCAAAAAATGTGACTCTGATGATGATGGCTTTGAGGTCGAGGAAATTATAAAGTTACATGGAATAATAATAGGTGATTAGGAAGCTTAGTACAGTGATAATCGGAGAAGAATAGACAGATATTCCGCACACACATCCCGTTATTTTTCAGACATTTTAAAATCTTCGGAAATAATCTTCCAAACATTGTCTTTTTTAAAAACAGGCTGATATAAAATCATTCGAACAGACAATCGACGATCACTACTCACGGTCTGGCTTATCCGAAAGACATTGATCTCAGTCCAACTTGCTGAATGTCTCCAGTATCTACAGTTATTTTTACTGCTTCATGATCATATTTTAACGTCTTGTGCAACTAAAAGAAGTTATTCTTGACATGGTGATATCTCCATACACTTGCTGAAGTATTTCAAGTGCAGGTAACGGAGGTTTCCTCAACTGGACCAAAACTTTCCGGTATAGTCGTTCCTCAGTGCTCATAACTGAACTACCTCAAACATAGAGAGAAAATAAAGTTGCAGAAAGCGAAGATTTCGGGTATATACTCCCAAGATATCATATTAGATGATAGCAGAATATGTTTTTCTCTCTTTTGTCCTTAGCTCATCAAGCACACCCGTAACTTTTCTGATAAACTTCGTATATATATATATATATATATATATATATATATATATATATATATATATATATATATATATATATATGAGTGTGTGTGGGTAAATTGAACATGTCGTGCATATACATGTATATATATATATATGATTTTCAAAATCTGTAAAGTACATGTAATAATTTTTACATTTGCAGTTATTTGAAAATCAATAAAGAACTAGTTTAAGACCTACAATGATGAAAAGTATTCATTATAAATGCCAGATTGTTGCGAGAAGTTTTATGTTTTTGTAAAACTCTGACAGCGTGATGACTTTAAAAAAGATTTTAAACGCATGTTTATATGTTTATATTTAAGGGAAAAAAAACAAAGAAAAGGAAAGAAGAAAACGAAATATTTCGGCTCACCAATTCACTACCAATAGGAATGCATGTAGATTAGTTATTTTGCTAGTTTCACAAATTGCAAATTACAGATGACAACGCAGTATGATGTTGGATAACTCAGGAATCACCCTTTAAAATGCAGATAATTTGAAATTGGCTCCGATCTCTTCAATAATAATTTATCTGCTTCAAAATCCTAATAGATAGATAGATAGATATACCTGGCTACACATACACGTCAGCGAAATAACACAGACGTGTTCATATATATATATATATATATATATATATATATATATATATATATATATATATATATAATATCACAGTTAGGTGATATATGTTTCTTTTTTTAATTTTGTAGGTTATTTAATTGCAAAGCCATACTTTTAGAAGAACAGCAGTGGTACGATTTAACCCATAGGTGGGAGGATAAGGGGGTTCATACCTTTCCCAAAGGTATTTTTTCGAAAGTGAGTGCAATAGTGTTACTGGTATTCGAACACTTTAGTCCATTGCCGTAACCATTATACCACGAGGACACCCAAATTTGTTTCTTTATAACATACTTTGTGAAAAGCAAGGTTTTTCTCGTGTTATATCTTGTAAATAAAAGAATCATTTCAAAGTGTGCTGATAAATATGTGAAAGAAAATAGCTAATGTCATATAACATGGCTTGATTGTATTAAGTAGTAAATAAATGTGGAATATCAACAATCGAAATAAGAATTTGCCTAGAAACGGCCAAAATTTCATTAGAAAAGATAGCACAGAATGCATGAATGTTTCTCTCTCTCTCTCTTTCTCCCTCCCTCCCTCTCTATCTCCCTCCCTCCCCTCTCTCTCTCTCTCTCTCTCTCTCTCACACACACACACACAGAATGAGTGTGTGTATGTATAGAAAATCATAAAAACAATTCAATTAACTCATGAACAAATTTATGTCTAATAGAGATTGTAATCCTTTACAATTAGAATCACATTGAGTAGAGTTAAAAACCCTTTCAAAAGATGCAATGCAAGTTAAATATGATACATTGATATAAAAGTTATTTCTTCTCATGGCCTAAATATTCAAATGAGAATGAAGCTATATATTTCAGATGAACTGAAAAGCAATTTTTTGAAGATTAAGCATGATTTTCCCGTTATATATTTATACATATATATGTGTGTGTGTGTGTGTGTGTGTGTGTACGGCACTGTCTTCCTACTTTCTTCTCTTACAACAACTCTTTCATATTTTCCGTTCTCCCCTTCTTCTGCATTACTCAATGTACTTTCTTTTTCAATCGGTATTTTAGTCGGAATAATAATTCCTTCAAAATATTTTCCAAGCTTTCCTTCCTTTTCTAGTTACCAGGAATTTAAAATGTTCTTTTCTTCTCAAGTTGCAATTATGTATAATGCTATAGTCTCAAATTCTTATATAATACCAATCAAAGCGTAAATCTACATAGCGTAAAGACATATCGCCTCGAAATCTGACTACATCATTCATTCGATGGATAAAATAGTCTTTGACTTCTTTTTATCAATGCGAATGTAAATAAACATTATTCGTCACATATATATATATATATATATATATATTTATTTATTTACATTTATATATATATTTATTTATTTACATTTATATATATATATATATATATGTGTGTGTGTGTGTGTGTGTGTGCATGTGTGTGTGTATATATATATATATATATATATATATGACATCGCTGTTGATATTTTTAAGAATCGCTTGATGTCTTGCAAACAAATGTTCTATGGTGACTAATATGAGTCCCAAGACAATATTCTTGCACATTGCAAAACGTCGTTTTTTTTCATTTCTTAGCGAAATCTAAGTATTAATTTGTCTTGCTTCTGACTTTGCTATTGTAATTTCAAGAAAACCAAATCTTCATCTTTTGGTTTAACCATATAAAGTAGAAATTTCCGTGTAAGAACTATCCATCATGAATATGTTCCATGAAATATATTTTTGACACTTCTCTTATCATTGGGAAATTATGGCTTAAACATTTCATATTTTTGAATTTACTTTTTACTCTGAACCAGCGAACCAAAAGGTCTCGATGCTCTTTATCATGTCATAATTGTCTTATATTAGCAATGTTTGTTGTTATCTTGTTGTTTATTCCTGTAAAAACGAGGTGGTTTAAGTCATAATTAGTTTAGATAAGGTCACGAACAGACAATTCATTTCTTGTTTTTATAAATCAAAACTTAATTTAACCTCGGGATAAATATTTCCTAATTTAAATTAATAATAGTGATTTGATGAATTGATAATTAAAAATGTATGTTGTATTTCTGAACTTTTCTAATTGCATATGCATTTGCATAAAATAAGTAGTAATTCTATAGATTTTAAATGAACTCAGAAATATTAGTTTTTCAGAGAAACTTTATGCCTCCAAAGTGTAAGAAGAGCCTAAAGCAATAACGTATGTGTTTATCTGTTTTATTTTACATGTGTAAAGCTCTGTTAAGCACAAAGTAACAAGTATGAAACACCTACTGGGGACCAAACTTAATATAATGTTGTCTTAAATAGATTTATATTATTAACATAAATGCATTGTTCCAATTGATAATCTGCTCGACCAGATACGTAAGAAAGCCTTGAATTTACGTTTACATTTAATTTACAGATGTCTCCTGTAATGATACAACGAAAGATTTAGCATTATTCATAAGGATGACATTTCTGAATATAGAAATAAATACTCGAATAACATTTTATAGTAAAAGCACTCACGATTTTCCACTATTTCAAACGGGTTATTTAACGATTTACTTGAGTTAGTTGGTTATTGCTACTAAGGTGTTTGCCTTCTTTGATATATTCTAGTAAAAATTAAATATATATTTCCATTAAAACTGGAAAATCCTTATGAATCGGAGAGAAAAAATCAATCAAATTCGATATCACTGACTTTGCATCTGTTACTTTTTTAACGACCATCTCAATGGGAAGTCACATTTTATTACGGACCCTTCCTCAAACAAGAACTTATTTTTCTCTGTTTAACTTATCTCACCTATTTCTCTCCAAAACTAAATTACGATATTTTTTTTTTACTCTTTGACGTGCAGTGTTAAATAGACATGCTTTCTGAAGAAATCCCATTTCCTTAATTTAACGAAGTGCAGTTGGCAAAGGGAACGTTCGGTGAGAAAAAACACAAGATAAAAAAAGAAAAGACAACGGAAATGAAAGAATTGAGAAACAGAGAAAATAACAAAAAAAAATGTTAGTAAACGAATGCCTTTTATCCAAATCATTTTATTCCTAAGCTAGCATGACTAGGAAATTTTGTCGCAATTTTCTTAAGAGCACACTGTGCTTTCACTTCCATTATTTTTATTAGGATCTACGTCGATGGCTTCAACCTTTGGGAATGTTTCATGCGCTACATACAATAAAATGCTAACATTGAAAGACCGAGACATTAAAAACCTCTGACCTCTCGTGTAGAAGGTGACTGATTATTGGTCATTTCCTTTTAGGTTTATTTATTGACAGCCTGACTGTTTTTTTTTCTTTCTTTTATTCTATTTTACTTTTTGCAGCTCTTTTATTTTGTTTTATATAACAATTATCTATATTAAAATGAATCTTCTTATGCTTCAAAATAATTCTTCTAATTTAACTATAAATAATCTAATTTTACAAATATGTTTGTTTATATTTTTGATTTTTTTCTCGGTTTGTCACTGTATTGCAGTAATGAGTTTCATTATGTTTAAAAAACATTTTTATATTTTCAGTCGCTACAAGCAATGACTTTGAGCAAATATATTCCAAATGCTACATAATGATAAATGAAACAGGCTACAAAAGATCGTTAAAAAGGGAGAACAAAGCCAAAATCTAAACTAAAACTGAGTAATTTACTAACCATGGGCTAAAAAACTGCAATGCTGTAGCTAGGAGAAACACATAGCTGATCCATTTTGATACAATGTACGAGGATCATTACGTAAGTTTCCAGATGTTTTTTCGTATGGGCGCTTTTATTGATAGCACACACATGAAACTCTTGTCCCCTTCGAAGTAATCTCCTCCTCCGGCTGCAATGAACTTGTACCGTTCCAACAACTTCTGGAGGGCCCCATGGAAGTCCTCTTGTGTATGCGTGTCGATTACCTTCTTCAAAACCTCTTTCATCTCCTCAATTGTCTCATAACAACATCATCTGAGCTTAGGGAATAAGCAAAAGTCCCAGGGAGAAAGGTGTGGGCTATAGGAAGGGCGAGGAACTGTCTTGATGTCCATCTTGGTCAAATAGTCTGTGACAAGGATGGAGTTGTAGACTGGTGAATTGTCCTAGCGGAAATGCCACTAACCAGATTTGAAGAGTGCTGGCCTCTTCCGATGGAATCTCTTCCTGAACTCCCTTAAAACCTCAACGTAGTAACTCTAAACCTAACCCGAACCCTTTGGCCAATTAAATCTGGTGTATTGACTTTCTTACTCCTCCAACACCTCTCGTCATACCTCACAGACTGTCTGCCTTACTTGAATCTCTTATGCCACACAAAAACTGATGCTCGATTCATGTAAGATAGTCCAAAAGCAATTTGAAGCATTCCATACGTTTCTGTGGCATTTTTTTTCTAAGTTTAAAACAGAATTTTATTGCATATCGTTCTTCTAAAGTGTCTACTCGTCCAGATAGCATTTTTGCAATTCCCCAGTTTTGAAAACCAGGCTTTAGTAGGGTGTATTCCAATTGCTGCTGTAGCTGTTTATTTGAACCTGAAATCATAAAAATTAGTCAGTCATTTCATAAGATGTATAGCAATAACATACCGAATTTTCAAGAGTCTACGATAATTTTAAATGCCTGTACAAAAAAGTCTGGAAACTTATTGATTACACAACGTACAGATGTTTTTGGAAAATAGCTGTTTGCATGTAACATGCGTCTGGTGTAGAGAAGATTATGAAATATCACATTCTATTCACTTTAGACAGCAAAACGGTTCTTACGATAAACCATTGAATAAGATGGAACCAATGAATGCAGCAATAAAAGCGGCGATTAAAGATGGACAAGTAGCAACATTGTGGTGCCGGATAACTGACTACATCACAGTTGAAGTGATCAGAAATAATCATCTCTCACAGGACCACGCAACCGGTTTTGCCCTCGATCCACTGTAGACAAAATGAACTGACTAAATATGAGAACAGTTTTCTATCCTGGCTTTTGTGTAAGTACAAGTATTGAGAGTTTGATACTTCCTGTAGCAATATCATTGTCGTACCATTATGCTACATCTTTTGTAATTGATGTAATAGAGGTGCCCCAGTTTAAAGTCGCAGTAAAGTGAAAGGCGAAGAGTTTGTCAAAGAAAACGATCTCTTTCAATTGAATTCCCGTCAATAAAATGGAGATGAGAAAACCAGGAAAGTTCCGTTAATGATGAAAAGATAACTGGTTCGTTTTAGAGATTTTGAATGATACAAGCTATTTTATACTCCACTACACAATCTATTTATGTTGATAAAAGTAACTTAAACTCAGTCTTATCCAAAAATATGTCGAGACAAAATTTATAAATCCATAGAACAATATATATTCATATCTTTCTTACTCTGTCTCATATCACCGGATTTGATAGAAACTACCGTGTAAAGACTTTTACTTGTTGGACCTCACAATCTTTTTATGAGTTTACAAGGAACGATTAATATTATGCCCGGTATTATGGGTGCAAATTGATGGACTTACAAAATAAGTGAACCGATTTCAACTTTTGGTCAATGCTACTCTAATCTACGTAGAATAATAAAGTCCAATAAAGGGCATTTTCATAGGAAAAGCGAAACCTAAAACTTGAGTGTAAACGAATCTACATATGTTTGAAAAGTAATTCATAAATCTTCAATAAATGTATTTCATATCATTGAATAATGATAAACAATAATAACGAAAATTAAAATATTTTATACTTGTGATTTTTACTATTTGACACTACTTCCCATTTGGTTAATGTTGTTTGTCTTTATTTTAATAGATTTTTCCTTGTTTCAGCTTTTCAATACTTTTTTGTTTAATTGGAAATGCATGTATAATTTATATTGTTATACTTACTTTAACTGAGTATTATTCAAATCTTTGTCTGACCAGTTACTATTTGCCGACTCCACTTATTTGATATTTTAAACTGGCAAATAAAACAAATTCGAAATGATTCAAGAAAAGAGGAAATAAATCTCCTAATTCCAAATGAAAAAAATTAATACACTCATTTGAAAAATAGACCTTTTTCTTTTCTTTCTTTGGAGTAGATTAAGGTTTTTACTCAGGAATTGTTGAAAATGTCAGGCGAGTATTAGCATTCATTTAAGTTCGTGTAATTTTGATATGAATGGTTGACGGAAATGGGAACTAAAAATGGTCAAGCAGACTAAACACATAATATTGTAAATATTCATTTCTATATAACGTTTTTATGTTTATGAATCGAAAATCAATTGAGAACTGAACAGTTTATTTTACAAATACTTTTGCCTTTTTATTTCAATTAAAAAGTTTGAGATCGTCTTAAATTTAGTGTCGAAAACGTCATCGATAAAAATGTCATCATATTTTAATGCATAAATTATGTGTAAAAAAAAGTTATTTTTTCCATCACATTCTATTTCTTCATTTATCAAAGAAATTACTTCATGCCCGTAGCGTATTGAAATAGTCACATTTGTTTCATTATTGGATAGAGAATTGATAAATAATTAACCTGAAAAAATCACAGATAAAATTTAAGTTGTGAACTTTCACTCTATAACGTTTTATCTTTTGAGAAGCATTAGTTTAAGTGCGTTGTCAAAGGAAAAGTATTAAAGTATCGTCCATAAATAAGTGTCTTCAAATATTTATTAGAAATATTTTTCTAAAGATAATCTAACATGATTAAAAAAAATAATTGACCACTTTCACTAAAAAATCAAGTTTCATAAATAAGGTGGCGTGATTTTTTTCAATGGTTATTTAAGAATATTGTGATTACATAAATTCACTGCTGTAGAGTTTGATAATAATCAATTTTAAATTAGACATATTTTGATTGTATAATGATGTAAAAGAAATCTTTAAAAATCTTAAAGTTATGCATTTTCAAATGCTGTCTTATTTCCTTTGGTAGGATATGCTTACATGTCGGGAAATGTAATAACTTCCACCTAGACATTAAACTTGACTCCCGATTGCAAGCAGACCTTTGGCATTTCATTCATACCATATGCACATGTTATATAATTTACAAGTTTTAACTATCACTAAAACATTTGGACAAATCGAAATTTAAGATAGTGTAGAATGTGTTTTTCCGTCTAAGTATTTCGAAAGAGTGTTTCTTATATAATTCAATATTTGACCTGTTATATAAGCAAACTGATACACTGGTGCAAACATTATCTTATAATATGTAATACATTTATTAGTGGTCAAGTACGAATAAACAACAAAATCAATTTTCATTAATTTTAAAACAATTTATCGTCTGTTGTGTTATGATCCTTCAGATCATAAGAAACAATGCATTCTGGTAGGGATGATTTTATGGTAGAGAATGTTATTTTTCCTTTATGATTTGAGAAATCAACAATATTTTTGTATCTGTTCAAAATACACCGCATTGATTAGGAAAGGGAAGAACACAAATATTGTTTGTAAATTCGTTATTCTTGGAGTTATTAAGATAACTTCCGGTGTATTCATTCTTTACTCCTCACCAGTTTAAAAATTTGAAAGTAAAAGTGAAACCACTTCTTATTAAGTAAACAAAAACAAACTTTCGCTCTTCTACAAACCAAGCAAACCATTCTAATATTAAAATACATTGTAAATATAAGGTATTCACCTTAGTGATAGAGGATGCTATAAGAAACCTAATGCCCAACTGCTTGACCAAACCAATCATATAGAATAAAAATAATACGAAAACTAATGAGAGATTCAGTTATACTAATAGTTTCTGGATTTATTTTTTCCCCTAAAATATTCGGAATATTTTTTGGGAACTTATAAACTTAATAACAACATTAACTTGTAAGATACTACTCGCTACTATTATGTACAATCGTTATACCTTCTTATATCCTAGAGCTTTTTTTCATTGAGCTTTTTTTTTATTAATGGTTTCCAAATCATAATCATCTCTATACTTGATCTGTTTAACAGATTACTACTGCCAAAATATTCACTGCTTTTTTAAGACGTTTTTTCTCCAATTTTATTTCCTATCTATTAGTTAACTTCATCCTATAAGGCCAGATGTTTTTTTCTTTCCATATATTGTCAGCCATAACTAACTTCTCTACCTCACCTCGACACAACGCTTTTCTATATTCCAGTAGCCTTACGTTTAGAGGGCAGCATGTATACTTTGCTATCACTGCCGGGGATGAAGTACACGCTCATGTTTTATTCTGTTTGAGGCAAAAATCGGAAGAGATATTTTCAGAGTCATGCCACTTCTGTATATTGTCCTGATATCATATGGACTACATATCTTTTGGACGTTTTCAGCTAGGCTTTTGAATTTGGGCAGCCAGGATGTGGTGAATTTTCTGGTGTTTTTCGCTGTCGTACGATCCAGAATTCTTGGAGTCGGTGTTTGGTTCTTTGGTTGATTGTTAATTGAGGCCGAAATCTTGTGAGCATAACAATAAACCTGAAGATAATAATACGACTATTCTAAATGTAAAAATTTATCAAGACTCATGTCAGAAATATAAACAAAAAAATTTGAAATATTAATCCCTATGTAAGAATTTTTTTCTCAAATAGAATTTTTCATTTAAAATTTTCTGATTGATATAAATTCATGAAAATAAATGGAATTGTTTCAAATTCCCAAAAGCGCCATCATTTTCAGTATCAAGAAATACTGGAGAATAAAGAATGTTCTGAAGTAGAAAAGATATTCAAAAACAATATATAAACAATAGAAAAAAGAAAAGACGGAAAAAAAAGAAACTTGGCCAGATCACTTTGACAGTAGATCCTAAAATGTTACCACGAGATATGTTAGCATTATCCAGTGTTTGTTTGATTTTTATACGAAGCAAATGAGTGAAAATTTCTGTGTGCAGCCAATTAACACATTTATTTTTGATTTTGTGAATATGAGGAGTATCTGAAAAGTAACATGATTGGATCACAAACTATTCCTTTTAATTTCAAACAACAAAATAATCACTGTTAACTTTAATACTTCTTCCCATTATTTTTCTCTCACACTCATCCGCATTGTTGGAAGGATTCTTCTGCTCCGTCATTTTAACTCTCTTGGTGGTCAACACACCTTTAAACAGGTTCATTTGATGATCTCTTTGAAATTGAAGGAAAAAGGCATACAAAGTAATGTAATACTATGCTTTTCGGTCGGTTAGCAAATGTGATTCTATGCTGAGGTCGGTACTAAATGTAACCATATCTTGTAACCATATCGCGATCACGACTGCTAACACCGATAACAGAGCCAATGTAATACCGTGGTGCACAACATTTGAGGTACCAAACGTAATGATAACGATTGGTCTTATCCTGGTTACAGCGCCATATGCAGTTGTCACGGTATGTTTACTTTGATCTTATCCTGGTAAAAACATCAAATTCATTTCAAGGTTGTCTGTTTAACAATCCCCACTGTGCTCACGCTCTATTTGAAAGATCAACTAATAGGGCATGACCCAATTCATCCGGAACTTCTAACTTCGAAGAATTTGTTGAAACAAAGTTTCCAAAGTGTTGGCAACTGAAAGAACTCTCCGTCAACAATTAATCATCATTTATTTGGAGGTATTGGTGTAACAGTAAACTGTCCAATATCTTATAGAGGGTTATTGCTTTATTATCCAGATATACTTATTCGATGTTCAGACTGCACGAGAGAGATAAGTGTTTATGAACAGACATTAAAGAGACCTCTCAAACCCAACCGAACTCTCTGATCGCCAACTTCTAACATCTAACAGACGATATTTTCCCATTTAGCTAATTCTTATATATCTAAATAAAGGTTTAGTTTGATGTTATCTCACAAAGTTAATTCATCATCTCACACTTGCCTCTAATTTCACTGTGCTATCATTTTTTTCAATCAAACTTGTGACAAGACATGAATGTTTGATCTTCTTATGTTGATTATCCGTGCTCATGCTTGAACTTTCCAATTTGACTTACATTTCCGTTCAAATATTTAGCTAACTAAACAGCCAACTGAAAAATTTGTGGCACAAATAAACCAAATAATAGCATAATTAATACAATCAACCATCAATGCAACTGCATTATAGCAAGCACTGGAGAATAAAGACATTGTTCTTGAACAGGAATGTTCCTCTCGGCCGTTACTTTTCGGGCATGGCCACATCTTAGGTGATAATCTCCAAAATTCCGTATTTTTTATGGTAAGCTGACTTGCGATCCCTGGAACAGCCAATCGACGATTACCAAGCGTGCCCAATATTACTTGCTTGATGTTTATTTTGTCCTATTTGCTGAAGGTTTCCAGCTCTGAGAGTAGTCTTTCACCTTCTCGTAACCGGTTTGCACACACTTGTGCAGCTCAAAAACACTAAGGTGTGACATGGTGATGACATGCTGATACTTTTTTGGTAAATTATTGCAATTGCTTTTGATAGAGTTTTACCTACCCGGACTAAAACTTTCATGTTTATTTATTCCTCTGTGTTTACATCTGAAAAAGTGGGGAGTAAACAAAAGCTGTGAAAAATGTACTGGTTACATAAAGAGATTATTACAGTTATATACTACCAAAATATCATATTAGCTCACAACACAATCTGTTTATCCCTCTTTCGCCCATAGCTCACTAAGCAGACTTAATACTGCTCTTCAGACAGACCGCATATATATGTGAAAAGCAATTTATCAATAGTGCCTTTTAGTTCTAAAAAACGTCCATATACTAATTTTCTGAATGGAAATGTCGTAATAATTATTTAGATATGCGTTTTAGTATTGACAATAACTAATAAGTTAACGTTCAGATACTATGGATATGCATATTCTACTGAGACAGAAATGGAGATCTGATGGTGGGACTGATGACTGTATCTCCTACATAGTGATAATACGCTTCTCGAAAGGGTGTCCAAATTATCACAGTAAACTGCATCTGATGTTTAGGCTCCACTTATGGAGATCAGTAAAAGTAAGTAAAGTTGGCGACCGTTGTCAAGGCTGATCAGAAGGCTCCCTTTTGAATAGATTTAAAAAATATGGTTCTTTTCAATCAATTGCTTCGTTTAATTTACCAATTATTACTTTTCTTTTTTTTTTTTTTTTACATTCGAGGCAACCTGAAGGATTTCATGGACGCTATATGAATACTAAATCTGTAAATGAAATGAGGTTGGAAAAATCTCTTAGGAAGTTTGCTGAAGCAGCAATTCATTAAAAGGCATAAACGATGTTAATTGGTTCACGTGTCTTCTCTTCTTTATTGATCTTATATTGTATTAAAGACTTGTAAATTTCCATCGTTAGAATACTGGATGTATTAACGTATATTACTGATCGAAAGAGTGTGTTGGCTTGTTCTCTAGATTCGGCAACACTATATAAAGTAAAAGAATTCAGTATTCATACTTACTGGATCAGGATATAAACATTTCTCGTAAAATTTTGTTTCTCATTACGAAAAGCAAAAAATATATATACTAAACTTCAAGACGTAACTAATAATAAAAAATTCAAAGATTTTTACATTAATTTTACTAGAATAGTTAACATTTGATTAAAAGTTGACGATTAATATAGATACTTCTGAATACTGTATATTGGAAATATTTTACAATATAATGCTTAGTTACTTCTAACAATCCAAGGAAATGATTTCGTTGATAAATCCTTTAAAAGCAACTTAGATAAACTTTTAAAGACATTCCCAAGAAAACTCTGTTATAGTATTCACTGCTGGAAATAACATGAAAGAGATATAAAAATATTAACATTATTTATCGTCTGTAGTAACAATGACAGTTTGTCGCCATTGTTTGAAATATTTAATTAATAACTAAGATTAGGAAACAGATATTGCTTACACAAATGGAATATGTGGGATGTTTTTATAAATTTTTTTCTTTACAATCTAAAAAATGAATGCGTGGTCAGTGTTTCCTCATCCTGTTGCCGGCTAGAGAAAAGTTGGGGCAATATAATGATTTTGAAATAACCTTCCCACATCGATGAATCCTAGCTGGTAAAAATTCCAAAGAGGCATCTTCCAAGAGACTTAGTCTCGGCAAAGATATTTGTGACTGCAAAGATTTCACTAAATTCTAAACAGAGGCAACAAATGTACCAAGTCACAAGAAAATATAAACCCCTTAATATACGATAATTAGATATGATAATTAGATATTTTCCAATAATGAAAAATAAACAAGAAACCAAGATACACAATATCACACTATACTGCAAAGATATAGAAATTAGATTTATTATTAAAAACATGGCATGCTTATCATAGAAAAAAGGGGGAAAACAACGAAAGGAGTTGCACAGCCTAATGCAGGAAATTTCTAGAACTTTTAAAGAGACAAAAATTTACAAATACCTGAGATTATTTGAAGCGGATGCCATCAAGCACACGGGAAGGAAAGAAAAAGGCAGTACGTCAAAAAAAGAGAATTTCTTAAAACTAAACTCTGCAACATAATTCTAATCAAAGGAATAAATACCTGGATCGTCTCCCTTGTAAGAATCCATGGACTCTTCTAAAAGAGGACAAGGAAGGAACCCAGACAAATGGACCAAACGGCAAGAAAGTTGATGACAATACACATAGCCTAATACCTGAAGAGACACTATAAGGCAATAACAGGAGGTAGAGGATTCATCATTGCTTGCGTTGATGCAACAACTCAGGGATTCTAGCAATATATTATAATGAACAGATAAATACTTTTATCATTAAGGGTCTTCGGACTATTGTCTTCATCTTTGTTGTTATTTCCACAACATTTCGGCCGATATGTCCTCCAGCCTTCTACAGGTGTTTGTCGAACTCTGGAATCTTCACGGAACTTCGAAATACGTCCTTTATTGAATCCACGGGGGTCGTCCGTTCTGATTCCGTTAGCCATAAGCGGGCATAAGTGTTAAGTATTCCTCTATTGTTACTCGCCTGCAGTTAGAATTGAACCTGATAGACTCCTTGGAAGCTTAGGGAACCAACGCCTATAACCGTTACGACATGTGTCCTGCTGGACAATTCAGAGTGAATTTTTGGGACTTACAAACAACGTTCTTACTAGAATTACAACTATTATGTATGCTTTTTCTTAACCTGTGTTCATATTCAGATTTTTTTTTATTTAGCCTTCTTAATTATCGGTTTTCATATTGTAATCAACTCAATAATTGGTCTACTCAGCAGGTCATTGTAGCCCAACATATGTGTTGATTCCTTAAGGCGTCTAATCCTCCAATGTTCAGCCCTATCAGTTATTTCAACTTTAACCCATAAGGGCAGATGGTTTCCCTTTTTCTTCCATATATGGTCCGCCATACCCGACTCTTCAATCTCACCTCGTACCTTCTGATGTTCTTCTAGCCTTACTTTCTGTGGACGACCGGTCTCACCTTTGTATATTTTACCACAACTGCACGGGATGGAGTAAACACAGTTCTTAGTCATGCTGAATTCCGTTGGTGGCTTGACCTGGAAGAGATACCTCCGGAGAGTTGAACCACTTGTGAATACTGTCCCGATGTCACATGGATTACATATCTTTTTGATCTTTTCGGCTAGTCCTTTGACATAGGGCGGATATACCGTGGTGAGTTTTCGTGCTGATTCCTTTAGGCGTCTAATCCTCCAATGTTCTGCCCTATCAATTATTTCTACTTTATCCCATAAAAGTAAGGTTCAGAAATTTAGACAAAGACTGTTTACACCAGCTGTTAACAGTCATACAAACAGGAAAAAGTGGAAAACAAAAATAATAAGAAAAACTACTGTATGGATACATCAAGTGACAAAACATTTCAAACGAGATGACCTGGACATGATGAAGAAGGGAAATCCAGCAGAGAGAAACTGCATCGCTTTTAAAAGCAGAACAAAGCAATGGCATAAGAACAGAATATGACAATACAAAAAATGATTACATACAAAATTATACCAAGTGCGGTGATCGACATTTAATAGTTAACCATACATAGCAAAAGCAGGGAAATAACGTTAATGGAATAAAAGGGTATGTGTGACTGAGTGGGAAAGATGATTCCCTGGGGATTATGCACGATTTCTTTCAGCTGACAACCAGTATGCTCACAAACTTGAATGTGTCCTAAAAATCAAACGTATGAAATTGATTACCTAATCAAGAGCAGGTATGCAAAGTAAAAAAAAGAAAAAAAGGTTAATTCGTGGGTTTGGTTGTTCAAAGAGACAACCGAGGGAAAGCATATCAACAAATGATTGGATATTGCTAGGGATCAGAAAGTTTTGAAAACCATAAGTGTGACAGTGATATCAACCCCTTTGTAGTCCTTGAAACATATCCTAAGAACCTGGAGAATATAGCCGGGGAAATGGATATCAGAGTAAAAAACTAGACTATGTTGACCACAGCATTGCTAAAATCAGCTTGCATACTTACAAAAGTCCGAGGATAGTCGAAATTATAATAGTTTCACTTTCCCTACGACAGGCCACTATTGATTGGCCAAATAAACAGCCAGTCGACGTACAGACCTGCCTACATTAATTCTGGGTTGTCCACAATTGGGCAATTTAACACTGAGATCTTTAGAACCTGATTGTTGGTGAATCGGGGACGTGGTTAATTCAGAAAGGAGAATTTACTGTTCGGTGATTGAGAAACGAGGTCGAATATCAACGCAGACATTTTTCTTTATTTTTGCAACAGAATCCTTCAAATCACAAGATTTCAAAAATGATCTCATCGAATTTGTTCGTTTTATTAATGATCTAATGTATTTCGATAATGTTCCTAACATCCTTCGGATTATGATACTGTATCACTTTAGACGGAATTTTGATGAAAATAGTGACTACTTGAAAGTCTCTTACTACTTTAAGCAATGATACAAGCACAACAACGAAAACAATATTATCAAGTTTATTTTATTTCAAATATTTCATTACCTGATAGTCATATATAGAATTGCTTGACTTGTATGACCTTCCAACCATCAAGACATGACATAACAGTTGTTAATGCGAAGTAATAACTAATTCAATAAAATGAAGAAATCAAAATTTTAATTAATTATCAACTGGATTGATCGTGTTGTCTAGCAGCAGGTAATGAAATTGTATACGTTTCTTTTTTATTCTCCTTTGTGAAGTTTTATTTATTTATTTATTTTTTGATGTCGTGTCAAAACAATCCGTTCATGGGTCGAATGTATAGCTATTAGAGACAAAAGTGGATGGAATTTATTATGTGCACGTGCATAACATTCAACTTAAACCATAAACGTTCAGAAAGGAAATTAAAATACATTTGGGTCGGAGCTTAATAAGTTTATCACACAACACATATCAATGAGGTGATGTTTAAGTGATGTTTACTATGAAGTTTTCCCTGCACATATTTCGATATATGGGATCCTTTTTTATATATTATGATCAACATGGAACACTCTTGTCATCTTTTATTCCAGCGTTTTGTATCAACCTCCGATATCTCTCATAGTATGTTCTTGTTTGGGATTCCAAAATGAGCATTTTGTCCATTTCACGGCCATAGATTGTTCCCATTCAACAATTCCCATTAAATTAAAAGGTAAATTTTGTCATTTGATACAGATAACTATTCCTATATGTTTCCTCAAGCTCACTCGCAAAATACAAGACGAATAATTAAAGTAACAAATATATTTGTTTGGATCAAAACAATGATTGTCTGAACCTAATAATTCTATGGGTTTTAACATTTTAAAAACAGTGAAACCACACGATTATATTTGTTGATACTGCTCTTAGTGTCTGCTGTAAAAAGTATTTTTGGTTCTTTTTTGGGTAGATAAATTTTAACCCGATATTGAACTAACATTAGCCATTTAACAAAATAATCCCTCATCTTTGAGATTCCGGCAAAAATTATGTGATTTCTATTCTCCACTAATTTCTCTGCGAGAATAGAAGCCATTAAACAGTGTACTCATTGATACATTTTTGTATGCATGTTCTTATTCCATATATATATATATATATATATATATATATATATATTCAAAGAACTTACATATAAAGAGCACTAACATGTTTAAAATATTTCATGTCTTTTTTAATATCTCTTGTTTTGATGCTGGTGTATAATGTTATTTTCTTTTAGTTTTATAAAGAAACTAACAATATGAAACAAACGACATTTCGACATTTGCGATTTAAGACATGAAGTCATATACCCAGTTGACCTCTGACAATAGCTATTTCCAACTTAATATCACTGTCTCAATCGTGTTGATCTCATTTCTTCTTTAATGCTGGCTTTTTATCACTTCACAGATTTAATGGGAGTGACTCTTTGACACCAGCCAGTCTGTCGATATAGATGCACGGAATGTGACAAATTTCGATTACAATCCTCATAAAAGACATTTGTCATTGCTACAAAAACAAATTTAAGAAAACTGAACAAAACAAGTGGTTGCACGCAAAATTCATCCGATAAATATTGGTTAGTTTGGATTGTTGGTTTCTTATTTTTAAGCATGTCAATTCTATTTACAAGGAAGTCGATTGTTTCAAGTGACCAATGATAATAATCAATTTATATGCGTTTATATGATTTGAAATAACAATCTAATAATAATAATTACAATTAAATTTTACGCAGGAACAAAACAATTCTGCGATATAATCGCTGTTCTGCTAAGAAATCAATGCAGAAATACAAAACCTGGATGGGAAATTAGGCTAGAAGAATCGGTAAAGACATTTTGACAATAAGTAAAAGTACTAAGGAAGAAAAACACGCGATGACATGGTGGGATGAAAAGACCAAAACATAATGGCAGAAAGTATGATAATACAACTTGAAGAGATAAATCAAGTGATATTCCAGAAAGAAAGGAAACTTGAAAGACAGGGTCAAGCAATATTAAAAAAAAAACAGGACATTCTAAAATGATGAAAGAAAATACTGCCAAGAAGTCAGTGGAAAATGCACAAGAGCAAACAAACAATCAGGTACAAACGAATAAAAATCATTTTGGAATAAAACAGAAAGGACATTAAAAAAAAGGCCAAATGGATAAATGACATGAAAAAATAATTACAACTCGAACAAGAATCTGAGGCGCTCATAACAACTGGAATTGCACCGAACAACACTGAAAATTGTACTAATCTCTAAAACTCCTGGTCATGATGACATATGAGGAATTTGGATAAAAATTCACTGGCTCTTCAAATTAGTAGATGCTTTGGAAAAGATCATTTACCTGAATAGATAATTAAGAGGAAGACTAAGCTGATCTAGAAATAACCCCCAAAAGGAACTATTCTCTGCAACTATCGACAGATACCGCGTCTGACAATGATGAAAATCCAAAGAGCACATATTACGGAAGATTATTTATTACTCACTATTATGCCACGGACTGTTTTCCGAAGAAGTGAAAGGATATCACAAAGGAAAAAGAATAGCTGATTTACAGTGCATTAACCAGTACATCCTCACAGGTTGCAAAATAAAGGAGGAATGTAGTTATAGTGGGTATGAACTTCAAAAAGACCTATATTATAGATTGTCGTATGTAGTAGATTGTCAAAAATGTACAAGATATTCGACAATGTCATAAAATTCATTATGGAAGGCATAAAAAATAGAAAATGGAAATGTCAGTAGGAGGAAAACCATTAGCTGAGCTGAAAATCCAAAGAGAAATCTTCCAGGGAGATTTGCTTTCATCATTACTATTTTCAATAGCAACGAAGCCACTAAATTACATTCTAAGGAAGTGAACAAACTTAGAAAGTGCACAAAATTACTAGAATAGATTTATCACCTGATGTACATGGATATTGGTATCGAGCTGTATGCACAAAATGAAAAATAAGAAACTATAGTACAAACAATAAAAAATGTGCACCCAGGATATAGAAATGGAATATTTCATAGAAGAATATGCTATAAAGAGTGAAAAAGACAAATGACCAAAAAAACAGAACTGTCAAATCAAAAATGAATCCGAAAAATTGGGATAAAATAAAATTGCAGATACATGGAAACATTGGAAGCTGACATAATAAAAGAAAACGAACATGAAAACTTCTCGAAACCAAGCTCTCAAATAGATAAGCACCTAGGAAGTCAATGTTGTACGATGCTCAGGACGATTCTTAAAATGTACAAGGGAATAACTCAGAGAAATGATCCAGAAGATAATAAGATTGATGACGATACGAATGGCTCTACATTCGAGAGATGAGATAGACAGACTATATGAGTTAAGAACAGAAGGGAGAGGGCACACTCGCATTGGAAATTTTGTCGATGTATTAATACATGAATTGGAAGTGCAAACAACTAATTAGAGCAGCTAATAATAGCAATGGCAATATAAAGACGACTGATAACTTTGAAACCGAAAAGGGAAGAAAATAACTATATGACTATTTCAAGCGACAAACTGGCGAAATATCACATGAGAAGTTTTGGATATGGCTAGGAAAAGGAAACTTTATAGCAGCACAAAACGACACCATTAGAAGTATTTGTATTAATGCGAAAATTGATCATAGCAAGTGTGATGACAACGATAATAATGTTAATAATGTGGATATTTTACCTTGTAAATTACACAGAACGCTTCCTATGTGAAACAGAAAGTACAACCATGCAAGAAATAGAAGGGACCCATGGTATAATCAACAAATGAAAGTTAAACCCATTAGGAGTGCCACCTAGAATGAAATATAAAAATTGCCCTTTACAAAACTCATCTCCTTAGAACATTACGATCAGCGTGATTTGAAAATATTATATAAATGGGGCATTGACATACAAACGGGTCACCTAATCTCGGCCAGAAGACCAGATCTTCAAGAAATCCATTAAAAGACACCTTGCAAAGTTTTGGACTTTGCTATCCAGGCTAACCACAGAAAAAAACTGAAAGAAAGTGAAAAGAAGGATAAGTACCTCGACCTTGCTAGGGAAATTGTAAATACTATGAAACATGAAGGTGACAATTATACCAGTCGTGATTGGTGCTTTTGGTACAGTCCCCAAATTATTATTAAAGGGACTGGATGACTTGGAGGTAGGAGGACTACAATATTACTGAGAACGCCAGAATACCGAGAAGTGTCCTGGAGACTTCGAGAGACTTGCTGTCACTCAAACGCCAGTGAAAAACCATCAGCTAAAACCGATGTGAAAAACTTTATTATAATAATAATATGATGGAAATACAGAGAAGAACTTAAACAAATGGACCAGAGAACAAGAAAACTAATAATGAGGCATAAGGCACTGCAATCCTATGATGACCTTGACAGACAATATGTGTCAAGGAAAGAAGAAGTAAGAGGACTTGTCAGCATTGAAGACAGAGTGGACAAATCGATACGACACCTCGAAGACTGCATAAAATAGTGCGGAGGAAGCCGCCAGAAGCAATACTAACGGCCAGCGGAACGACAATAACCAGAAAACAAAAGTGGAAAGAAAAACAACTCCATGGACGTTTTGCACGACTAACAAGCGACATCTTACACGGGAATACGTGGACGTGGCTAAGAAAAGTAAACCTTAAGAGAGAAATAGAATCTCTTCTAGCAGCAGCACACAATAACGCCATGAGGACTAACCATATTAAAGAGAGAATAGATAAGGTGCTACAAAACAGCAGATTTAGTTTATGAGATGAAAGAGACGAAAAATCAATCACATAATAAGCGTATGCAGCAAATTAGCTCAGATAGAATATAAGACGATGGACGACTTGGGGGGCAAGGTGATCAACCGGGAATCGTACAAGAAATTAAAATTTGACAATACGAACAAATGGTATATGCGCAACCCAGAATCTCTCCAAGAGAATGCGACACACCAACCCATCTGGGATTTTGACATACAAACGTATCACCAAAACTCGGCCAGACGATTACATATTATAATAATCAACAAATAAAGAGAACTTATAGAATTGTGGACTTTGCAGTCCCGGCAGACCCCAGAATGAAATTGAGGGAATGTGAAAAAAGTGATTAGTATCTCGATCTTGCTACGGAATTTAAAAACCGTGGAACATCAAAGTGACGATAATATTAATTTTAACTTGTGCTCTATGTGCAGTCACCAAAGGATTAGTACAAGGACTGGAGGACTTTGAAATAACAGGACGACTAGAGACCATCTAATCTACAGCATTATTGAGATCGGCCAGAATACTGAAAAGAGCACGGGAGACTTGAGGAGACTTGTTGTCACTCAAACTCTTGAGAGAGATCATCAGCTAACACTGGTGTGAAAAACTCTCAAAAGAGGACAAATAATAATAATAATAATAATAATAATAATAATAATAATAATAATAATAATAATAAAATGGATAACCTAATCTCGGCCAAAAGACCAGACCTTATAATAATCAACAAAAAAAAAAAAAAAAAAAGAAAATCTGCAAAATTGTCGACTTTGATGTCTCGGCTGATCACTGGATAAAACTGAAAGAATGTTAAAAGAGAGATAAGTACCTCGACCTAGAGAATTGAAAAAACTATTGGCACGGTAACTAAAGGATTATTAAAGGGCCTGGAAGATTTGGAAGTTGGCGGCCGAGTGGAGACCATTCAAACAACAACATTATTGAAAACGGCCAGAATACTGAGAAGAGTTCGGGAGACTTGAGAAGACTTGCTGTAACTCAATCTCCAGTGAAAAACCATCAGCTTACGCTGATGTGAAAAACTCTAATGCGTAGTAATAATAATAATAATAATAATTAGAAAACAAAAATTGTATGAACATTTTAAGCAACAAACAAGCGAAATCTCACTCGAGAAAACTCAGACATACTTAGAAAGGAAAACCTCTTGAGGGAACCGAAATCTCTTCAAATAGCTGTACAACAAAAAAAAAACTCAGAATGTTAAAGCAAATGAAGATTATTTAGTGATAGAAACGAAACGATTAATCATATAATAATTGAATGCAGTAAGTTAGATAGCTAGCCACAACTGGGTGACGAAGGTAATCCACTGGGAATTGTGCAAAAATTTAGATTTTACCGTACGAACAAGTTGTATAACCACAGCGCGGAATCCATTTCGAGAATGAGACGCTCAAATTTCTCTGGGATTTTGACATACAAAATTTGCATCAGTAAATCTTGGCCGAACCACTCGATATAGTGATGATCATCAAAAAAGAGAACCTGCCAAATAGTGGACTTAGGATACTTAGAAGAGCATTGATTACTTGAGGATACTTGCTGTCACTTAAACTTCACTAAATAAACATCAGCTAACGCTTCTATGAAAAACTCTCAATGGAATAATATAATAATAAAAGCTGAAAAGTGTTGGACAGAAGTTAGAGTCCGAGGAGTTTATTATAGCTGCACAGGGCGAGAGCCTATCAAATGCAAACTATCAGGCAGTTATTATAAAAACTAATCAAGCCCCATATTTAGATTGTTTTAACAAAAAACTTAATCAATTGACCTCTTAATGTTCGATCGGTCGATCTGAACACCAATAAAAAGGCATGAAAATATGACATTACATTCATTGGAATGTTCGTAAACAATCTGAAATATTTGATTGTGAAAAATTATTCAAACACCAAGCCGAACTAATGATAGAAGCAGAAGTAATTACTATTCCTTGGGACTTTATTATTCAAAGAGAGAGAAAAATAAGGAGCGAATGACCATATATACTAGTTAAGGACAATGAAAGAAAAACAAGCTTTCTAATTGGTACAGCAGTACCAACAGATTATAACTTCTCCGTCAAAGAATATTAAAAATAAATATAAAGATCTGAAAATAGAAATTGATAACATATGGCACCTTAAGAATGTGGCAATATCTATAAGAACCCTTGATATGGTTAAGAAAGGGACATGTCAAACTGCTGTGTAAAGCAATATGAAATACAAACGAAATATACTTTTCCGTCGACGTATTTTACCACATCAACCAACAGGGCAGATGTAAAATAGACTGGACGCTCCATGAAATGGACAATGGAGGAACTTAAATGAATGAACAACAGAACCAGGACATTGATGGCGATGTAAAAGACATTGACAGAACATACGCGGAAAGAAAAGAAAAAAAACAAGGATTCACCAACATTACCGATGACGTAGATGCAACAAGAAGAATATACTCAAAATTACGAGAATGTTTTATAAAAGTAACCCTCAAAAGCAATATCAATTGAAATAACTTAAGAACATACAAGGATCATTTAATAAGTTTTCAGACTTTTTTCGTATGGGCACTTTTATTGATAGTACACACGTGAAATTCTAGTCCCCTTCCGAGTAATCTCCTCCAGCTGCAATGAACTTTTACCGTTCCAACAACTTCTGGAAGGCCCCATGGAAGTCCTCTTGTGTGAGCGTGTCAATGACCTTCGTCACAGACTCTTTCATCTCCTCAATTGTCTCATAACGGCAGCTTGTGAGCTTAGAGAATAAACAAAAGTCACAGGGAGCAAAGTCTGGACAATAGGGAGGCTGAGGAACTGTCTTGATGCCTATTTTGGTCAAATAGTCTGTGACAAGGATGAAGTTGTGGACTGGTACTTTGTCCTTGAGGAAATACCACTAACCCGATTTGAAGAGTGCTGGCCTCTTCCCTAGGAATCTCTTCCTGAACTCCCTTAAAACCTCAACATAGTAACCCTAACCCTTTGGCAAATTAACTCTGGTGTGTTGACGTCCTTGCTCTTCACACGTCTCTCATCATCCCTCACAGACTCCTTACGTTCCTTGAATCTCTTATGCCACTCAAAAACTGATGCTCGATTCATGCAAGATGCTCCAAAAGCAGGCTGAAGCATTCCATACGTTTCTGTGGCATTTTTTCCCAGCTAAAAACATAATTTTATTGCATATCATTCTTCTAAAGTGTCTTCACGTCCAGATTGCATATTTGAAATTCACCAGCTGTGACAATCATGCTTTAGTAGGGTATATTCCAATTCCTACTGTAGCTGTTGATTTGAACCTGTAATCATAAAAATTGATCAGTCATCTCATAAGATGTATAGCAATAAGTCCACGGCAATTCTAAATGCCTGTACAAAAAGGTCTGGAAACCTATTGAATACACCACGTATAGGAACCTAACAATCACAAAATATCAAGAAACCCCGTTAGAAAAACAATTGTAGGGATCACCCAAACGACAAACTATAGGTTTTACTGGTGAGATGACCTGGATAAGGCTAAAAAGAAAAAAAAAATTCAAGAAATAATGAATCTAAATTTGTAGCAGTACTAAAAGATCCCATAATAAACAACACATGTAAAACGAAAAATGGAAAATATACAAAGATTATCAAGTGTTGGTTATGTTGGGACAGATGAAACAGGGAATTATATATTAAGAAAATATACTAAACTTGCATGAATGGACACAAGGATATTTCGATGGGAAAGATGATACACAGGCAATTGAGCAAGAGACCTACGTTAGGCAATGCAAGCAAATAGTATACGTAAAATCCGAAATGTGTCAAGATAATAAGATGCATAACATTCTCTTTGAGTTAGACAAACAATGGAGGCACCAAATTCCATCCCAAAGACCAGACCTAGTATTAACAAGAAAAAATACGAGCTTTTTTTAGATTTTTTTCCGTTCCATCATCCATAGAGTGAAATTAAAAGAAAGGAAAAAGATAGACGAATATTTGCACCTTGCCAGAGAGCTAAAAAAGCGACAGAACAAGAAAATGGTGGTGATACCAATGTTGCACACTGCCCTTTGACAAAAGGTGTCAGTCAAGGATTTCTCAACACAGCATGCACCTGGGTAAGCAGGAAGAAGGACAAACTGGAAACGAGTAGATGTTGTGAAATCATATATGAAGTCACCCACTGCATATACGATCAGTCTCGGATACACGGTTGTACAGTCAAAGAGGTCCACAGAGCGCTAGCAAGTGGCCGATGAGTTCCCAGAGGAGAGCAGTGCCTCCCTCGAGCCAAGAAGCTGAAAAATAATGTGACATCTAAATATTAAAGCACAGCGTGTTTAGTAAGTCAAGGGTCAACATGGAAGTCATCCGTCTGAGTCCGACTCTCTGTCTCACACTTACAGCCAATTTCAGATCCTTTCGAGAAATAAAGTCAGGTTTATATTTTTGAAAACCATATATTATGGTTTCTTCCTTCATTATGCTCATTCATTCATCATGTTGTACGAAGGCAGTTGTATTTAGCGCACTTTAAATGATCCTCAAAAGCCCAAAAAAGGAATTTGGGGGAATTTATGTTCAGAATAAGAATCGGCATCACCAAGACCGTAGCAATTCTAAAATCATTTGAAATACATAGAAAAGTCATGGAAACCAGTGGAGACTTACTGTCACTCAGAATTGAATGATAAATCACTTGTAACAACTGGTGTGAAAAACTTGCACAGACTAAAATAATATTTGTGCCTTGCCAAACAACAAAAAGTCTGAGTAAAATGGCGCCGACGGTGATAATTGAAGTTTGTACGCTTGAAATTGTCTCCAACGGTTTGGTGAACAAAAATTGGAGGAATTGGAAATTAGAGGAAGAATAGTTAACCTCCAGACCACAGGTAGGCTAATATACAGAAATGGCAAAATAGTGGAGCTCTACATTTCCAAGAATAGAAGAATTGGATTATCAGGACTTGATGCAGTTTAGTGCTATACTTTGGACACCTATCTTTCTGGCGTTGGGTGAAGGGATTACTTCTCTGCCGATAAAACAATCGGTCTATTGTAAGTCTTTCTGAGAAGTTTGATGAGTATCAAATGAGGTGCCAGTTAACATCATGTTATAATTTACGATCGTTTAATAAAATTTTAGTCATTATTGACTTTTATAATCTTCAATAATTTCTATTCTTGAGTTGATAAGCAATAAATTGAATTAATTAGGAAAAGCATTCCTCATCAAGCTTTCACTCATACGAAGGAAACTCCAAAATTCAAAACTGCTGTTACTTTATATGGTAATTACAATGGAAACAGCAACAACTATAACACCGTCTGAGAGAGCAATTTTCAGCTAGAAATATTCTTTAACAATCAGGGTGCGGAAGCAACTTTAGGAATATTCTAGTATAATAAAAAAATGACTCTCATAAAACATGATTAATTTTAATTTAAAAAAATAGAGAACTAAAAAAGAAGATAGACATAAAATAGTAAATTTACTCCATATAGCAGAATTTTTTCTTTTCAATTATTATATCAACACGCCTCGAAACGATTTGCATGCATTCAAAAAAATCTTCAGACATTTTATTCCATTCCTCCTCAATGACAATCTTTAGCGAACAAACATTTGGATGAAAAGTTCCATTTTTTTAAACGCCCCATAGAGCGTAATCAAGGGAGTTAAGGTCTGGGTTCGATGGAGGCCATAAATTTAAAGGCCAAAATCGACAAAATTTCCAGACAATTTTTTTGTTTGTTTGCACCTCGTGGGCCTATTTCCTTTCATCTTCATACTCAAGTAATTTCGGGGCGTCCTGGCAAACAATTTCAGTTTTAAATCTTGTTTTATTGCTGTCCTCATAGTTTTCTCGTGGACTTCCAATTCATTAGCATGTTTTCTTATTGTCGTTAAGAGGTCATTCTTAATTGCCTTAGCGGGAGCAGTTAAAAAAACCTTTTTTTCGTTTTTCTTTCAATCCTCCACTCCCCCCTTTTTTTTTTCTTAAAAAGCAACTTTTCTGTAAAAAAAAAAAAGAAAAAGAAGAATTCTTTGTTTTGTATGCAGTAGACAAAGAAAACTTGACATGGTTTCGGCGTTAAGCAAATTATAGATTCTTTGTCGTTTCTTCTCTTGCTAACTTATATTGGGCTGAATTCTAATTTTAAAACGTGCTTGAATGATATTGCTAATCATGAAAGTTGAGATTTATCACGTTTTTTCCATAATTTTTATTCCGCACCTTGTCCGCATCACTATTAATTATTCATTTCTGCTAGCAATGAACAAGTGGCTACAAGACGAATTCTTAAGAATCTGCAGGAACGGGAGCGACCCACCTTTTAATTCTGGCTCCTAATGTTTACACCAGTGATGAAGAACCACTTGGAAATTGTCATCTTTTGATAAAAAGTGACTAAGAAAAACTTGCAGTTAGTGTATTTCTCTTCTCTTCTTGTGTAAATAACCATTGTGTCCTACCCCGTGTTATATCGTCATCTACAGCATCATAACGACACAATAATAAAGACGCACGCAGAAAGACTTGGTTATAAAAATGTATACCTCTCACTTTATTGTAAGGGTTCGAAAAGGTTATTCAAGGTTTGCGTGTGAGAGGGAGCTGGAGACCGAACATAAACTGTTATATTTTGACCCCCACTCTTATGGCCGTCAACGTTGTGTCTTTCTCGTTCTCCTGATGCTCAACCGGAGGCCTTGGGGTCCACTCTGCTGGGTGCTGACTTTCTTTACTGCATCTTATCAGCATCTTCTCTGGACCCAAATTCGTCAGGGCCTCAAGCCCCTTCGACCTGGTGTGGCTTTCCCTACCACATCTCGTCTATAACTTCTGTCTTGACTGAGTTATATAATAGTTCAACGCCCACTCGATCGCCCACTCGATCTTTGAAATCGCATGTTTGATCGTCATCAAACGGAAATAACTGCCATGCAGTTCACAGGTCACTCTCTTCCGGTGCATCAGTCTATGAGTGTAACATGGGCTTTACCTTGTCCCATTTCATCAGCCAATTTCCCCCCACGCGATTTCCTCTCATAACTGCCATTAGAATGTGTCACTTCCTTCCGGTGAATCACATTGGAATGGCATTTTTGGCCGGGTCAAAGGCCAAAATACAACACCAGTACAAAATCTTCAAACGTTGAAATCAACATACTGTTTGCAATCCAAAAATTAGCGTGGATGAGTTGATTGGTAGGGATTGCAGTCCTAATCTCTTGCAGAAATTGAGGGTACATGACTTGTCGCTCATTTCCCTAACTCTACACTACATAATTGTACCTACATACATTTTCCCGTCATAAACATTCCGAAAACTGAACAGTTACATTTTCCCGCGTTTTAAGAACCAATAGCGCGCCTCTGCCTTTTACGCTCTGTCACCTCATATGTTATTCTGCTACAAGGCCGTCTAGATTGTATCCACAAATAGGGCAAAAAGTAATTGTTTTTTTAGCGTAATGTCCAATCTTTACATTTAAATAATCAACACATTTAGATTAAACTGGTATATACATCTATATATTACATAAGGTGTGCTCCTTATATTATACGAAGGTAAAAGCCACTGAATTTTGTTGTTATGCTTAACATCAAATATTATGGTGCCTATAATTACACTGATGAATTTATCAAATCATATAACAAAAGTAAAAAAATAAAAGAGAATAGTTTTATGCCGGCTATGCTGATGATCTAGTGATCCTTTTTCCAAATATATCTGCTCTAGCTGAATTTCTGCTAAAAAGCCTACATCTAGAAGCAAAGAGCGAATTGGTCAACGAGAATTACGATAAAACAATGGTCATATGTTTTAATCAAAAATGTTCCATTTCATTGGATGGCACCATTCATAGAAATCTAATACCTCATAAGATGTAAAAAGAGGATTTCCTTCAAGTTGTGGCCGCTTCAGTACTATTTCATGGTTGTAATACTTAAACTCTTATTAAACACTGAGAGAAAAAGCTAGATCACAATTACATAAATATGCTGCATGCTGGTTTAAGAATTCCTGGGAGGAGAATCCATCAAAAGAGCAAATTTACGGCTATTTAAATGGCATTTCACAAGTCAGCCAGGAAAAAACAATCAAGACTTTCTGGGATGGAAAAATAATGATCAACTCATGAGTGATATTCTCTGATGGAATTCTTCAAATGGACAAACCAGTGCTGGCCGACCATAAAAAAGACTTACGTTTATTAGCTCCGTGGAGACACAGTGTTGTCTCTCAGATTTACAAAAATTGATGGTCTATAGAGAGAGAGAATACGGGGGTTTGGTGCATCTTGGTATTTTATATATTAAAATTCGTAGTTTTTAGCCGAAAGATTATTAAAAACGCATAAAGTACAATAAAAAAAATAAGTATTGTAATAGGTTTTGTGTATTTTTTATTTGTTGAACAACAGGAATATTTCATCTGATTTCTATTAAATTGCAAACTGTTGGATTTTTGCTGTCTGAGCATTTGATCTCACAAGTGAGTCAGAATAAATTTCATTGTTCTGATTCATATATATATTGTGCTTAATACATAAATAGATTATATCAAAAATAGTAAAGTTATTTGTTATCCAGATGAAAAATCTATTGGTTTTTGAAAAAGATGCTAAAAGTTATAAGTCAAATAGATGAGAAATCATTGAAAAAATACCTCAAAATCAATCATTTTGGTTCAATTTTCAACATTCAACTCATTCAAACAATTTTTTATTTAAATAAAAGCAAAACCAAACAAAACAAACGAAAAATATGATGGAAGCAGTTTTTGAAAAATTTATGCCTTAATTTATCTTAAGAGTTACCATACAGAAAAAGGATCATTATTATAGGAGTGACGGTTAACGCAATCAAAAATTATTATGATTATATTGTATATGAGACAGAGAATTGTCCTATTAGCTGAGTATTCTAACGATATCGAGCAAACACATATTAGCCTACGATTGACACATTAATATAGAGTTACTTAAAACTGCATCTAGTTTGATGTGGATTCACATTTTATTCATAGAATTTAGAATATAATAACTTATAAATAATTTTGTGGAAGTAAGCATATCATTGGTATATATTTATCATGACCAATGTGATGATTTTATGATTATGGTTAAAACAAATGCTGTTCGTCTACTATTAATATTGTTTCGAGAATTGAAGTAAAAATCGCTTTATTCTGTAAGTCTTAGCTCTATTATGATGTCAAAAATCTCTCTACAATGTGCAATTTTTGCCGAATTATAGCAATAAAAATTCAATAATCAAATTATTAAAATACAGACAGTCTCAGAGGTATTTACCCTTATTGTTAATGTTCTAAAGAGTAACCTTTTCAAGTAATTTTCTAATGAAAAGCATGGGGACATTTTCTTCGACCGAAACAAAATTTTATTGATTTATTTTCGCTTTAACAACATTTCCAATCGATTATTCTACTAATAAAATATTCGAATAATTTTCCTCTAATGGCAAACTTCAATTACTAAAATGTTTGCTTGAAAAAGCAATAAAGGCAGAGTATGAAATTTAAAAGAAATCTACAAAAAGGAAAAATCATATTAAAGTAAATATTTGCTTTGGAACCTGGGCATCAACATGCATTTCCTCGCAAACAATTACTTGATTGGAAAAAGGTAACAAGGGGCTTCTGAAAAGTCAATATTCATGTTAGGGTTCACTTATTTATATAGAGATCTACCTCTTTTTAAATAAAAAAAAAAGCAAGAAATTTAAATTCATAAATAATATTAACCGTATTTGTGATGTCTCGTATAAGCATGAAAGATACAAGCAAACCCATTAACTTGACTATATATAAAAATATTTAACACGAGTATTTTCTGGTTGTCAAAGAATTCGCAGATTGTAGATCCCCTACGTATTACAAGTAAATAACAAAGCCTTACTAGGGATAGTGATAGTAACAACTGGAACAGCCGTTGTCAGAACAACTTGTTCAGTTTTACCGCAAGGGGAGGTCACGTGTCGTTTATTTAATCAAGGCAGAAATCGTCTCGTTTCTTAGCAGTGTTGACTTGGCCAGCAAATTGAACTTGTCACTTGCATGTTCTTTCTTGTTCAGAAAAGACGAAAGGCAAGGCCGGACATTGGTTGTCGAATCAGCGTTTGACGTTGTGTACACGGCTCTTCTGGCTGGTGCTGTCTTCGTTCCTGGTGAATTTGAAATGAAGTAAACAATGAAAACGGAAAAGAGTGGCAATACTGTTCACTGGCCGTTAGTTGATTGGTTGGTTTTGTGGCATGAGAGCCCTGCTAGGTATATTTGAGGCCAAATTTTCTTTTTGAATGATTATGATAAGTAATTAATGATGAAAATATTTGTAAACCATGATAAGTTCAAATACCTATTCTTAGAACGTATAACTTGTATACTCTGATATTTTTCCAGCAACTAAATATGTGTTTTCTTTCAATAACGCAAGTTAAGCAGCGTCGACTCTGGTTAGGACTTAGAATACCAAATGTTTAAAGCATATTAGTAAGCTGAAAGGGAATGCAAATATTGTACCGATGATACTTGATTTCAAGAACTTTACGCTTTACTATGTGAAAAAAATTAGTTTTGTAACATGCCTTAAAAATTAGTTAAGTTAAGAATATAACAGAAAAACAAAGTAAATTAAAACTTGCCTTAAAATGTTTGATAGGAGAAAATAAGCCATGAAAGAGAAGGATAGGAGTTGAATGGAGCAAACCAAAAACTTTATTATATTTACTATTTTTGCTTAACTTTACAATCTGAAAGAGTTTAAAGTTTATAAAAACGGACAAAAAAATGTTAAGTTAACTAAATATTTTCTAAGATCAGACTTTCAATCTTAAATAGAAATTCGCTTTAAGCTTCGATACACCCCCTCTCATATAAAGAGATATTAGAAAAAATTAGAGTGAGGATGATAATGCTTTCATTTGAAGAGATTTTTAAAATTGATTCTATATATATATATATATATAGCGAAATCATTGGTAAGGGGAAGACTATTTCAAAATAAAAAAAAACAGCGAGGGCCCTTTCGTCCGGCACTTGTCAGGCTTAGTCACCGGAAATGATACTTAAAAACGGGGTGTAAAGTAATTAATTGGATTGAAGGGACCAGGTGGTGAAAAAATATTTAAGTCACCAACACTTCCCCAAATATATTTAAGATGTTACTGCTTAACTGTCTACATACAGGAGGGCGATTTATAGCGATATAAATCGCCTCTAAGACATTAAGATGAATTTTGTCTCAAGCTCTATGCAGAACAGAAAAGCAGTCATCTTTATAACCAGTCCTGCAACTATTTATGGTAAGCAAATGCTCACCAATAGCCAAATCCATTGCCTGAGAATGCCCGAATATTTGTCGGCCTTTTGTTATAATAATTCTGGGTACATGTTGTCTAATTCTCACTTCGAGGCGTTGACAAGTCCTGCCTATATATGTTGAACGACATCGACCTTCAAACATATTAACATACTTTGTTAAAAGATAGGCAACTTATCCTTATGTGTAGAATCAAAAGCAACCCTTGAAGTGAAAATTGGTCACAAATTATTAGCATGATAACAGCGGTACACAGAGGTGGCAATCCTCTCAGCAAAGGACTGGCTAGCAGAACCAACCCAAGGAAGTCTATAGTAAACAGGAAATTTCGCAGGACCGAATGTTTTGTTCTTACTTTTGAACTTACTCACTGTAAACTTGATATTATCATCAATGACTTCCTCAGATACCCGTTGTTAATGAATATTTCTTTGATTACTTTGAGATCTTCTTAAATTTTGTTATCACTGCAGATATTCAAAGCTCTATAGGAAAGACATCTGATTAAATTAAGCTTCCTAGTTTTATGAGCAAAATAATTCCAAATTATATATGGCCCAGTAAATGTCGGTTTTCTCTAAACCGAAGTAAGGAAAGAAGAATCACATCTTTCAACTAGCACATCTAAAAATGGCCGTTTATTATTATTTTCTTCCTCCATTGTAAATGTCAAAGATGAGTGTAACTCATTCAACTTATTGAAGAACAAAAATGCATCGTTACGTGATCTAAAGGAAACAAAAGTATCATCATCATAACGAAGAGAAATGAATGGCTGAGGAAACGTTTCAAAAAATGTCTTTCTTGGAACCCTACAAAAATATTAGCCAGAATGGGACCAGGAGGGGAACCCGTACTAACGACCTCAATCTGGCGGTACATGACCTCATTTAAAATAAAAGACATGCATAAATTCTTTAGCTACGTGGAAAAGAAACTTAAGAATGACTGCTAATTTCAATTGGGATCCCAAATTTTATGAAGATATTATGTCTTCTAGAGAAAAAAACTTTCTTTGTCAATGGCATTAGAGAAGATGTACAGATAGGAAAATATCAAGCACAGAAGGTTTCTTGTTCATATGTATGTATGTATCTGTGTCTCTTTCTATCTATCTATCAATCTATCTATCTATCTATCTATCTATCTATGTCTTCTCATATCAATATATCTATGTTAATATCTATCAATTTGTTGTGTCTTGGATAATTTGCTAGATCGCGATATCGTAGTAAATGGGTTCAAATCCCAGAGGTACATTTATTTTCACCTTTGGGTTTATAACTTTGGGAAAGGTATGAACACCCGTATTCCTCCGCTTGTGTGTTAAACTGGACGATTATTGTTCTTCTACAGGGATAGATTTGGTATTAGCTAGTCTATAAGGATCTATATTCCATTAAAACCAAGAAACCAAACTATTCATCTCTGTCTCTTTATATCTATTCACAGTCGATCGAGCAATCAAAGATAAAGAAAAATAGATTTAAAGTAAAAATATCGAAACAACGTCATGATGAATTGCACGTGTTTTTTTTTTTTGTAATTTAAAATTCATTGTAATTTGCATGAACAGACAACAAAACCTTAAATCTTACTTCCGCTACTGGTATATATATATATATATATATATATATATATATATATATATATATGCAAGCATGTGTTTAGAATAAGAGATAGACAATGAAAGATATGAAAGTTCAAAATATTCATGACAAAGATATATTATGCACGATCTTTTAGATAGATAATGCTGGTTATTACTAAACATTACTGCAAAACAAAGAACGTCTCACACATCTTAAAAGTTATTTCATTCAGACTGCGGGCTCCAAAGTTTTTGAGGGCATATAAGTTTGCATAGTCCTGCGTTTTTTTTTTTTCATTCTGTTTTTTTTTTATCTAATTTGTTATTTTCAACGTTAAGAAAACAGAAAGTAGGCGGCATAAGGAGTTATTGAGTATACAATAAAGTAGACTTTACAGCAAACAAGAAAGTTTAAAAAATGAACGTAAAGAAAATATTTTAAGGTTATTTGTTAATGCAAAAACGAAAAAGTGAATGGATTGAATGATTGAAGCAGGAGCCGATCATCTTCTTCCTCTGCACCGGAAGCTCCATGGACGCCATACTTGTGGAAGGAAATGGCTTTTCATTTACCAACGATCCTGTCAGAGATAGATGTCCAAAGGGAATGGGGAAATGGACTGTAGTGCGTGGGGCAAAATAGGTGGCCCGACAGGCTCTAGGGAATATATTAAAAACAGCCACATTACTGTAAATAAAGGTGTCTAAATGTTGTTTTTTTATGCAAATATCTTCATTCTTTTTACTTTGCACGCACACACAAAGTGTTCGTTCATTTTTCATTGACTTCTTAACGGTCTTACGTTTCATCTTAGTTTATCTTTTTGAAAAATCTAACATTTGTATTCAGTTAATTAACGAAAAACAAACAAAAAAAACAAACAAAAATTTAATGTTCGTTGGGACATGAGTAACGCTGAACAAATTTTACATTGAAATAGCAAAAACGCATTACACATAAAGAGCAGACACGCTATGAAAAACATGATGATAACGCATGATAATATTTACAAAGAAAGTGAAATGCTCATGTATATAGTGTAATAGTTATCGATGCGGGAAATGGAATCGGTGAATCAAATTTAAATTCTTCGACAAGACTGTTTAAGTTTGAGCTCACGCAAATGCCCTTTGGAAAGTCATTGATACATCTGTTCTCTCTATAGCTCTGTGTAAATAATAAGGCCCACTGGGTTCTTTTGCGTTGGTTGGGCAACCATAATTGGAGAAAGAAAATTGAATTCAAAACAGCTTTATTCGGCTTAAGAAAATTTACTTTCTGTCACTTCCTGCCCGTGGCATAGCGATTGAATAAATATATAGACACACACGCAAAAATTATATATATATATATATATATATATATATATATATATATAAAATGCGAGAGTAAGGGGTAGAAGTATAGAGAGATAACCACCAACATTGCTTCCGTGTGTTTGGAATCATTGGTAGTATCAGTGTGATATTCGATATTTCTCCGTGAAAATTTAGAAAGAAAAGAAAAGATCATTTCCTTGTCTATGCATCTATCTCAATATATCCCAATTCCTATAAAAAAAAATACCCATTACAACTTTGAATTATATCTGTTCCCGGTAGCTTACTTATTTGACTCATTACTTGCAAATATGGCGTAATGGTTTGGTTTGTTGGGTTTTATGGCATATCAACCTTTGTAGGTTATTTAATGCCAAATCCATTTTTATGTAAATAATCAGTTCTATTTAAAACAATTCAGTTTAGCATGAGTACACAGTTTGATTGTCAAAAACATTTCCATTTCAAACTATTCAAGCAGTTATATAAAACAAGTCAGTTTAGTGTAAGTACAGTTTCAATGTCGAAAACAGTTCAATTTCAAACAATTCAGTTTAGCACAAATATGCCGTTAGTTTTATTTAACCCATAGATAGGGCCCTATCAGGTGTTACCACTCCGAGGCCATAGTGGACCTTGGAGAAATGACAATAAAGGAGTGCTCCGCATTCTCCAAAACTCCAGCATCATTGGAACCTCACCATCAGACTGTTTAGTGTCATATCCAGGACACTCGTTGGCGGGGTATTACCCCTCTGCAGATGTGCAGTCGTTGTATTCTACAGCCCCGGCCGACTGTGCAATGCACAGAGTTAATGTCAAAACAGTTTTATATCAAATAATTCAGTTTAGCATAAGTACTCACATAGATGTCAAAAAAGTTCTATTTCGAGCAATTCCGTTTAGCTTTAGTACGCAGTTTCGATGTCAAAACAGTTCTATTTTAAACAATTCAGTTCAGTATAAATATGCAGTTTAAATGTATAAAGGCAGTAAACGCAAACCACCGTTTAACCCATAGATAGGACTCTTATCATGTGCTACCACTCTGAGCCAGAGTGGACCTGGGAGCGATGGTAATAAAGGAGTACTCCGTATTCCCCAAAGCTCCAGCAAAGCTGAAAATTCACCATCAGATTGTCTAGTGTCATATCCAGGACACTCGTTGGGAGCGAGGTCTTACCCCTCTGCAGTGGTGCAGTCGTTGTATTCTACAGCCCCAGCTTACTGGGCAAAAATATGGCGTTAGATAATGACTTTCTTAATTTAACTGTTCATATTTGTTTAAATATCGGTAAAAGAAACGGTAAAAAATATAGAAATGAATATACATCTCTCTCTCTCTCCCTCACTCCATCTCTCTTTATCTCTCATATATATGCCTATATATATATATATATATAATGCTTGTTAATAAACCTATATTGAGAGATCGTGTACGGAATCAAAAAATTATTTTATACGCATCCAACAACTTTCATCAAATGAAAAAAAATTACTACTACGTTGAACCGCGACATATGAAAGTTCAAATATGATGCATAACGTCATCAAAAGACAATAACCAAAAAATAAAAATATGGAAATGAAAAGGTGAAAAATATTGCACGTTGTGTCTCAAAGAAAAAATTTTCTTTTTCAAATTCATGGATTTCAATAAATAGTTAAAGGGAAAAATAGATATTGTATTTAAATGTCGTCACTTGGATAAGTTTCTGTTGTACCATTTCATGTCAAACTACTTTTTAAAATTCACTGCCAAGATAAGAAATATGTGGTAAAGTAAAGACGGGAGAAAAATAGTGAGCGGAGTTTCAAGGACAGAGGATATAAGGTTATTTTCATTTTCTTTCTGAACTCCACCTTCCTTTTTAAATATCATTCGCAAACACATAAGCACTCTATGTTAAAATAAATAAAACAGCACCTATTTACAGAATAGTGATATCCATCTGACGATTGCAATGTTAAGTATATGACAAACTCAGAAACACGGATAGTATTTAATATTATTAATATTTCAATATTTTAATTTGTCTCTGCTTGATAAGACAAGACAACGGATCACTTTTAAAAATTCTTACACATGCAAGATGTTAACATCTTTTAGTAAAGAATTTTCACTGTCGATGTAATTTGAAATCTGTACAATTATATGGAGACAGAAAAACCCTCATCACAATAACGGGGTATAATTCTTTTCGAAAATGATATTTGTGTGTCTGAAGGAGAATATGAAGGCGAACAGTATTATGAAATACTGATGAAAACTTCGTCAGTTTAAATGATTCAACAATAGAAAAAGTCTATTTGCCAGACAAAGATGATATAATGGAATACAGTCGATATGTTGCTAATAGGTAATATCAATTTTGTTCTCACGCAGCATATGCATTACGTATAGCGCAAATGGATTATTATTTCACTTAATGTAGCATACCTTTTTGAGCCAAAATTTAAATATATATATCAAGGTTCAAAGTTTTATTGACGATTTTATTAGATCAAAGCAATGCTGTTTGAGCAGTGTATTATGAGAAAACCTTTAAAAGCCTGGCATAATGTAGTAGGAATATTTTATTAATTTGGCAAAAACGTTTACTATATATATATATAGTATGTATAAAGGCTTTTCGTTTTGCTGAATTATTTCAACTAAAAAAAGATTTTGAGCATTTTATATTACCTTGCTCAAAGAATATGTGAATAATTAATGGAAGGACACCAAAAAGAAAGAAAGAAAGAGAAAAGAATGAAAGAAAGGATGATTCTGAGGTAACATCGAATGAGTAAGATGTGTGTAATATTCGAATTCATAAATATCTTGATTTTTTAAAAACTTGGACATTGTAGAAATTTCAATGCTAAACACGGAGTTTTTCTTTTTAGGACTGATGATTTAAACATGACCACGAATCCTTTGAAGGTAATAAACACGTTGCAAAGCATTCACCTTGTAGTCTACATGAAACTAGGATTATTCAAACAATCAAAAAGGTTTTCGTCAAAGTTTTATCGTTTGTTTATCAATTTTTGGCAAAAAAATGTATTTCTTGGATATTCAAGTCATTTTCTGAAGTCAAGGCAACCCTAAAATTTCTTAATTTTTCTAATGTTAGAATAATTGAAGGCGTAATTATTTCACATAACTGCCAAAATTTAAAAATATATCGTCGAGGCAGTTCATTGAGATCCCGAGAGAAACCATTCCAAGCACTTTTTTTCACGAAAGACAGAGGTGCCATTGATCTAAGAAGTTTAAATTTCTTTGATATTTAATTGCTAATTCTTGATGCAGTTCTTTCATGGCGTCCACATCAAAATCAATTTCATATTCTATATACGCATTGTTTTATTTAGTGCGTAATGACGTTGTAAATGAAAATCTGATGAATGCATAAAGCAGGATTTATCTCATATAGATTAAAGACGGAAAAACATATGAATTATGTGTCGTTTTGCTTTAAAAGTGATTCTGCTTTATTCCCTGCACATATATGTGTAAAGTTACACAACTTTGTAAATTCTCATTTTACGTATATATTCACTAATGAGGTTACCTCATTAAATACGTTGATTGATAATGGGAAAAATCGTTTTCAACGAATTAAGTTGTGATGCACCGAAGTTTTCCTGAATGTTAATCACGTCATAAAAACATTTTTTTAGTTTAAAAATTCAGAATTATGAGGAGTCATCCCCCCAACTTAACTGTTTATTTGCAAATAGATACACGCACACAAAGGGATATATATATATATATATATATATATATATATATATATATATATATATAAGGGGGATTCGCTTCTGTATATGTATCAGTATCTTTACCTACGTATATATATATATATATATATATATATATATATATATATATTGACAGATAGATAGATAGAATAAAGCGATCAGTAATTCGAAAAAAACTTTTTTTGGCAATTTAATGACCAAAGGTAAGTTTATGGCCAAGACTCAAGACGCCAGTGGAGACGTGAGTAAGTTATCAACAAGCAAACCAAAATTCTCTGGAGTCAAAGACAAGTGTTTTAGGATTATTCTTTAAAAAATAATCAGTTTCTCTGCCTTAGGTTTTCTAGCTGTATTTTAGCCTCAGTTCGCTTGTAGTTTTATTATTTAATAATAAAATATAAACATAAAAACGATCTTTCAAAAACCTGTCTAACATTAAATCCTCATCTTTCACTCATTTGATTTCTTGAACTAGGAATTTGTTGTTTTTTTTGGTCGGGGGGATTTCACTTAAAACTACTGTTTAATTTCGCTTTCTTTTTTAATGGAATATCAACTTTTGTTGATTATTTAGTGCCAAAAGCATTGTTGCATAAGTGCCGTATAGGTACTATTTAAGCTATAACTCGACTGATGAGAAGATTCAAACTTTCCCCAAGAGTATTAGTTCGAAAGTGAATGTAATTGCACTTCCAACTCGTTAACTATAATATCGCAGTCCAGCATGTTAGCTATTTCGCCATGGAAACTCCTCCATTTTCTTACCTATTACCTGTCTTTGACTATTTCAATAAATTTTATCATTACGTAAAATTATTTCAATTCATAAATATTCACATTTATTACTTATCATTATCGAAAGTTTCATGTTTTGTGGAAAACATTTTGAAACTTATTTTTTCATGAAATGTCCCAACTACTTACACGAACACATATCTAGGAAAATATAATATATTCATTTAACCAACAGTCTGAGTGACCGAATGTCTCTCTCTCTCTCTCTCTCTCTCTCTCTCTCTCTCTCTCTCCACACACACACACACACACGCGCACGCACACACACACACACACACACACACACACACACACACACACATATATATATATATATATATATATATATAAATCAGGAAGCAAAATTATTTACAAATTGCTTGGAGAGTAACATATGGATTCATGCCTTTCCCAGAGGTACTAGCACGAAGTAAAATTCGAACAGACCAGAATTTAAACTAAGGTCACTTATTTCGTTTGTTATGAAAATAACTGTCATACTACGGGAACGTCATCCACTTCTTAGGAATGATATGCACTTTTCTTTGGAATCATCTGTGCCCTTCATATCATGTTAAATAAGCACTTTTGTTTAGATTCATCCATGCATATTTAATTAGCATTTTTCGTTGGAGTAATGCATGCCCTGAATATCATATTTAATTGACACATTTTTTTGTTTATCAGTGCTCTTGTCTTCACCTCTGTTGGTAGATTAAGCAGTCAACCAGTATCTTTTATGGGTGTATACTGTCTTGTTTTACTTTGATAAAGGACCCATCAATTACTACGAAATTTGACTTGAAGTTGACCATAATGTATTCTTATTTATAATATTTATGTTGTGCTATCTTTGGAATACAGTGAAAAAATTGTGCATTGACACGGATGTTGGCTGCCTAGGTTTTATTTATATCTGCCATACAAGATTTGTCCCAAGGTCTTTTTATAGTGATTATTGAGAGGAGGGAAGGTCAGACATGAGCCGAAACACTGGCTCCGCTGGAGTATGCTAGTCATAGGTTCACTTGGTACAATGTGAACTATGCTAGCCTTTGCTATGTCTCCCAGAAACTTTGACTTTGCAGTCAAAGTTTCAACCCGACCAAAGGGTCTAGTGCTATGCTTGTCCTTCATCCTTTGCCAACCCGAAAGTGACCTGGCCAGATCCAGTGAACATTCAACCACGATGTAATAAGACCACCCAGTACTTATGCCCGGCGGCCTTGTCGAAACTAGTAACCCTAGAAGCAAGCTCCTAATCAAGGTAAATGGTTATCTAGGTGTATTAAATTCAAAATATACATAGATGTTTAGACTCATTATATCAAGAACAATATTCTCTCTGATTTAGTTTTTCGCATGAGAAAGATATTGACGAAAATACGCATTTATGACCTTTGTAAAAATTATTTAGTAAAAATATTTGCCAAAGTGATATACGCAACTTTTAATTGAAATATTGCAAAATGTGTAAACTGTTTTTGTTTTTATACTATATATATATATATATATATATATAGGATCATTAAAAAAGTTTCCAGACTTTTTTCGAATGGCCACTTTTATCGTTAGTACACACATGAGACTCTAGTGCCCTTTCAAGTAATATCCAGCTGCAATGCACTTGTTATACCATTCTAACAATTTCTGGAAGGCCCAATGGAAGTCCTCTTGTGTGAGCATGTCAATGATGTTCGTCACAGCCTCTTTCATCTCCTCAATTGTCTCATAACGACAGCTTGTGAGCTTAGGGGACAACCAAAAGTCACAGGGAGCAAGGTCTGGACTATTGGGAGGCTGAGGAACTGTCTTGCTGCATATCTTATTCAAATTGTCTGTGACAAGGATGGAGTTGTAGACTGGTGCATTGTCCCGGTGGAAATGCCACAAACCCGATTTGAAGAATGCTGGCCTCTTCCCAAGGAATCTCTTCCTGAACTCCCTTAAAACCTCAGCATAGTAACCCTAACCCTAAGCCTTTGTCCAATCAACTCAGCTGTATTGCCTCCCTTAATGCTCCCACGTCTCTCCTCATCCCACACAAACTCCCTGCCTTCCTTGAAACTCTTATGCCACTCAAAAACTGATGTTCGATTCATGCAAGATGGTCTAAAAGCAGTCTGAAGCATTCCATACATTTCTGCGGCATTTTCCAAGTTTAAAACAGAATCTTATTGCATATCGTAGTTCCAGATTGCATTTTTGAAATTCACCAGCTGTGACAATCAGGTTTTAGTATGGTGTATTCCTATTGCTGCTGTAGCTGCTTATTTGAACCTGAAATCATAAGAATTTTTCAGTCATCTCATAAGATATATCGCAATAACAGACTGAATGTTCAAGGGTCTACGACAATTTTAAATGCCTGCACAAAAAGTGTGTAAACTTATTGAATATATGAGGTTTATTAAAGCAATTAGACCTCTAATTATGCAATTAAATACAGATATTAGGAGAGAGGACAAACGACAAAAAGACGTGAGGAAATGTATTTCTTAAAATTACCCATTTCATCTGAAGATTACCAACAATTATCATGATATTACAATTAATTATGATGCCATTCTATCAATATCTACTTTATGTCAAATGAAAACCATGCATGTCGTTATATTACTGTATGCAAGTTTGAATTATAACCAGCATTAATTGATTTGGCAATGTATTGGCTTAGTCAAGGGTCTCATTAACAGCTTCATCCGACTGTATCAGATGGACAGTGATTCGCTGCCAAAATGGACCCACAAAAACTACGCCTTTTCCGAAAGACTTTGCCAAATTATGCGCCACCGTTTATAACTTCGGTCAGTAAGCGACCGGGCAAACTAGAAAATGAGGCTATAACATGGGGGAAACAATCTAAGGTTCTGACAATTATGCTACCAAGCAGGCTTCACCTTACATAGAAATATACTCTTAAATATTAATGGATTTACGCATAAAAATAGTAATAAGTGTTCAATCTATATATATATATATATATATATATATATATTATTTTACTTATATTTGTAAATGACTGCTGCTTTCGGAATAGTGCAAAATTGTTTTCGAGTATAATCTTGTATATGGCTATACACTCCTAATATATATATATATATATATATATATATATATATATATATATGTGTGTGTGTGTGTGTGTGTGTGTGTGTGTGTGTGTGTGTGTGTGAATGTGTGTGTGTGTGCGTGTGTGTGTTTCTGCGTGTGTATGTGTTATGCTTCTCTGTAGCAAGAAACATTCATGTTTGTTGAAATATAGACCCCTTGACATTTATAACGTTTATTCTAGCAAGGTCGAAGCTTTTCAAAACTTTTTTTCTTTCCAAATGTTGTGAAGTAGGGAGTTGCATTTCTTTAAATCTCTTTCAGGTTTACAGATCTTAAATCAGAGGTTCCGCGTAGCTGGATAATAAACAGCCTCAAAATGCACGAAATATCACATGAAGTCATAAACTTCATCGACAAAACCATGAAAACCTGGAGAGTGGAATTGACAGCAGGAGGAAGAAGATTAGCTGAAGCAAAGATCCAGAGAGGTATTTTCCAAGGAGATGCTCTATCATCCTTACTATTCATAAATGCCATGATGCCACTAAACCACATCCTCAGAAAATGCACAGCCAGATACAAACTTAGTTGATCGCAGGAAAAAGTCAATCATTTAATGAACATGGATGACATCAAACTTTTGGCAAAAAATGAAAAAGAACTGGAAACTTTAATACACACAGTTAGAATATACAGTCAGGACATTGGAATGAAATTTAGCTTGGAAAAGTGTGCAATGCTTCTAATGAAAAGTGGCAAACGACATCTAACTGACGGAATAGAACTTCCAAATCAAGACAAGATCAAAATGCTCGCAGAAAACGAAACCTACAAATACTTGGGCATTTGGACGTTGACGCCATCAAACAAGTGGAAATGAAAGAAAAAATTCAAAAAGAATATCTCTGGAGAAGTAGAAAAGTACTCGAGAAAAAACTCAATAGCAGAAACCTTATCAAAGGAATAAATACCTGGGTTGTACCACTCGTTAGATGTCCAAGACCCTTTCTTCGATAAATTATCTCTGATTTACCTGTGACTTCTGGCGATCAATGAGAAAATAAAATATCTGGGATGATCAGTAATTAAATAGGGGGATAAGTTTAAAATCGAATATTGTCGAATGCTATGTGATCTTTTCTTTCTTAAAAAAGAAAAAATAGGAATCGCATAAATTAAACCACCTTACGTGCAAGCATAAGGACGAAATCTTCACTGTGGATTTACAGAAGGAAAAATATGGCTAGTTAACAGTGTATTTAATATAAAATGAATAATCGATTTTGTTGCTTGTGTAATCTTTTGGTAAATGTTTGTGATTTAAATAAGGACATATTTTCCAGAAATTTTTTCAGCTATATTATTTCGAAAGTACGAATTAGATTTGAACCTTTAGATTTTCTGTGATAAAATATCTCTCATTTCCCTGTAGCTTCTAGTGATTGATGGTAAAGTAATGTATCAGGGATAGTCTAAAACCACAAATTAAGAACAATTAACATCCTCAATGAAACCGATAAGCTAACTAGGGAGCCTAGTCTCAATTCTGAAAGGACCAGACTCAGTAAAAACGAAGTCTAAAATTACGGCAGTAAATTTAAAAACCATGTTGGGTATGCATGAATACATGAAACTAGCCCAGGGACTCATTATAAACAGAGAAGTATAAAAGAGCCTGACACTAGACTTTAACTAAGTTAAAACTTTTTTGGGGACCAGCTGTACACAAACATTTATCATAACTGTTCTCGGTCACATCTATGTCAGGTGCGAAAATAATAAACAACCTCTAGGTCTGGTATAGCAACAATAACCATGAAAAATGACAAATCGAAACATCAACATAGAGCCCAGATGACAGGTTTGGGTGTCATTATCAGCAGGCGCTCCCTTGATAGCCAACATGTGGGACCGTTGGCATCCTACGAATGTTCGCTGTTTTTTCCAGATACACAAGTGATTTTTTTCTTTCAGGTATACAAACAATGAACAAATAGACCTGTCATATTAGAGATGACAGCGTAGAAAATGGACAAGGGAAGATAACAAACTAGCATTATATTGTTATTTTAGGAACAATCCTACACAAAGAGGTTATAGAAAAGGAATGATAGAAGTCTGGAGAGAATTTGCAAAATTTAAGACAAGAACCAAAGGTTCGCTGAACAGATTATAACAATAACAAGGTTAGTTTTTAGACCTTGAAATACTGGATTTCCACCAACAAATATAATGACAAACACATTTACATTTCTCTAATACAGCAGCCGTGACACTGGATACAGGAAAGCCAAAAACTATTAACCAAACACAATATGGCAATGACCAATATACAACAAACACACAGATGAAAATATTGAGCCAAGAGGAATAAGTAAATGTAGATATCATTAAAAGAATCATCTCTAAAAAGAAAATCACATTACCTTCTCTCAAGAACCAAGACTGGGGGAGAGTTAAGTCCGAAACCGAGAAAATAATGGACTCATTGACAAATATCCCGACAAATGACATCACGGAGTTAAACAATTTGATATATGCAGGAGTAAAATTGGCCTGTGAAAAAATCAGCGTCTCTCTGAAAACCACTGACAGAAATTTATAGCCCGGGTGGGGACTTAAACTAGAATCACATAAAAAAAGACGACAACAAGCTAAAAAACTAAAACGAAACATTAAAATATATTCGGACGAAACGGGAAAAAACGACAACTAGAACGAAAAATAAAATTTGAGGAGACTAAGCGAAAGATACTTGCAAACTAGGAAAGACTAAAAAGATACTCAAACAGGACCAAATAATACAAATAAAACAGGGCGTTCCAAAACAGCAAAAGGAAACTCTACACTCAAGTAGGGGTTGAATGGGCGAAAATATATCAACAACCGGATGCAAAAGAAGCAAAAAGATTTTGAAGTAAAATATGGTAACGGAAAGATTTCAACAAAACGGCCGAATGGATAAGCATTGAAACAGACTTCTGAAAGCTCGAAGAAGACACTAAGGTGAACATACACACCGACGCACTAAAGGCAACACTTAAAAACATAAAACTTGAAAACCCCTGGCCTCGATGGCATACACGAATTCTGGTTTTAAAAATTCACCTCCATCCACGACAGACTGGATACCGAAATGAATAAATGCACACAGAAAACTGAGATACCCGAATAAATGACGAAAAAGAAGACCCCTTTGATCCAAAATGACCTTCTCAAAGGAAGCACTCCCAATCATTATAGATCCATAATGTGCCTCTCAATGATGTGGAAAATTCTACTGCACAAACTAGAGAGGAGACCTACTAGTCATTGATAAGCCACCGAATCTTCCCCGACAAACAGGGAGGAGGCCACTAGAGAACCAGAGGCGCAGAACTACAATATATAGATCAACACATTCTTAACGAGACCGGAAAATGTAGTTATAGCCTGGGTAGACTATAAAAGTCTAACGATATGGTCCACCAAGGCTGGATACTACACTGTCTCAAAATGTATTACATACCCAACCAAGGCGAACAGGCAGAGTGGAATTGACCGCAGCAGGAGAGAGCTTAACAGAAGTAAATATCTAGAGGCATATTCCAGGGAGATGAACTATCACTATTACTATATGTGCTAGCCATGATACCACTCAGTCACATCCTTAGGAAATGCACAGCCGGATACAAACTCAGTAAAACGAAACAAAGATCAACCACTTAATGTAAATGGACTTCATGAAACCGTTTGCCAGAAACAAAAAGGATTGGAAACCCTATTACAGAATGTGAGACTATACAGTCAAGATATACAAATGGAATTTACCTTATAAAAATGCCCCATGCTAGTGATGAAAATCGGCAAACGGAAGGAGTTGAACTACGAAATCAAGAAAACTCAGAACGCTCAGAGAAAAAGAAACTTACAAATACTCGGGAATATTGGAATCTGACACCATCGCACTAATGAAAGAATAGATTAATGTCTCAGAAGAACCAGAAAACTACTTGAGACAAAACTCTATTGCAGGAACTTTGTCAAAATGATTAATACCTGGGCTGATACCCGGGACAATGCTTGAAGTGGACCAGAGAAGAACACAAACAAATGAACCAGAGAACAAGAAAATTAATGACCACGCATAAGGCATTCTAGAGATGGCAGACTATATGTGTCAAAGAAGGAGGTAGGAAGAGAACATGTCAGCACTGAAGACAGCATTGACGCACCGATACAACAACTCAAAGACTACATAGAAAAGTGCGAAGGAAGACTGATTACAGTCACCAGAAATAATAGTGACGACACAGGGATCAGCACAGCGATAATAATAAAAAAAATGGGAAATAAAACAACTGCAGTTACGTTTTAAGCGACTAACAACCGACATCTCACACGAGAAAAAGTTGAAAAAAGGAACACTTAAGAGACAAAATGAATCTTTTCTAATAGCAGGATAATTTAACGCCAAAAGGTCCAATTATATCAAAGCGAGAATAGATAAGACGTTACAAAACAGCAAATGTAGGTTTTGAGGTGATAGAGATGAAACCATCAATAAGAGAATGCAGGAAATTAGCACAAAAATATATAAGACAAGGCAAGACTGGGTGGGCAACGTGATCCACTGGGTTTTGTGCAAGAAATTGAAGTTTGACCACACGAACAAATGGTATATGCAGAACGCATAATCTGTCTCTCGGATTTTGACAGAGAAACATATCACCAAATATCGGCCTGATGGCCTGACGACCAGACCTTATGATAATCAACAAAAAGAGAGAACTTACAGAATTGTGGACTTACCGGTTCCAGCGGATCACAGCGTAAAATTGAAAGAAAACGAAACAAAGTATAAGTACCTCGAATTTGCTTGGGAATTGAAAAAAAACTGAGGAACATTAATGCGACGGTTATACCTATTGTAATTGTTGATCTATGTTCAATCATCAAAGGAATGGTTCAAAGACTGGAGGATTTGAAAATAAAGGGACGGGCGAAGACTGTCCAAACAACAGTAATATTGATATCGGCTGAATAATGCGAATATTCCTGAAAACTTTAGGAGACTTGCTGTGCTCAAACTCCCGCAAAAGACCGGCAGCTAACGCTGATGTAAAAACTCTCAAGCAGTGACCGCGACATTGCTAGGGAATTGAAAAAGCTGTGGAACATGAAAGTGACGATTGTATCAATTGTGATTCGTACTTTTTGCACAATAACTAAAGGATTATTAAAAAGCATGGAGGACTTAAAGTTGGCAGTGGGGCAGAGACAATCCAAATGACTGCATTACTGAGAACGGCCGGAACATCGAGAAGAGTCGTGGAGACTTGAGGAGACTTGCTGTCACTCAATTGAAAACCCATCAGCTAATACTGATGTGAAAAACTCTAAAGGAGTAAATGATAATAATAATGGATACTAAGAGAAGTAAACAACCAACTGAAGTAAAAATCCAAAAATTCACGTTTAGAGGAGACTTACTCTCGCCTCTGATATTTGCTAAACAATGATGTCATTAGAAAATGCCATCATATGATGGTATGAAGGGATTCTAGTTTAAAAATCCATGTCCATCCACGAAAGACCAATTTTGAAACTGAGTAAATGCCTACAAGAAGCAAGCATACTCGAATAGATAACGAAAGATAAAGTGCTCTGTAATAGGATCCCAACAAAGGGACAACCCTGAGTAACTATAGATCGATAACATGTTTACCTATGATGTGAAAGATCCTGACCGTACAGACAAGAGAAAAAAACTATTAATCACTTGTATGCCAATGATTATTTCAGGCAGAACAAAAAGGGTACGGCACGGAACAAGTGGATAAAAAGACCAGCACATCGTCAAAGAAGCCAAAATAAAATGGAAAAATGTTCATGTGACATATTTGGCAACAAAAATATGGTCCAATTAACGTGAATAATAGAATGTTTGAAAATGTCAAAATATCCAACAAGATTAAAAACTTCATCAGGAATGCTATGGAATGGATAGCGATATGACAAATCCTACCATAGGAAATAATCCAAAGAGGCATCTTTCAAGGAGACTCTCATGCCATTATTATTTGTTATAGCCATGATGCTACTCAATTAAATAATTAGGAAGTCCAATATAGTGACACCATTTCCAGAGTCAGAATTATGTAGATGTCCTAATTTTCACCAAATTGGATTTAGGTTTAACCTAGGTAGATTACTACTGGCTCTCTCTCTCTCTCTCTATATATATATATATATATATATATATATATATATATATATATATAAAATTAAATAACCATTAAATGGAAGAAATGAAAATGCGAAATCAAGAAAGAATCAGAACTCTTAAATTCTTAGTGATTCTGAGGGAACCTTTATTAGGGAAGCAGGGAATTGAGTCTTTCGTCCATTTCGCTAGTGTATTTTACTTATTTACTGCATTGCACGAACGAAGAATTATGGCGTCAAATTTATTTTTACTTCATACGCTAAGAGACTTTTTCTCGTAGTCTGCAACGTTTCTGACACTTTTTTTTTCGGTATTGCACCAACTCCTTCGTCTGTAAACTGTACTAGTTATCTCTAAATAATTTTTTTCCGTAAATTCATCCCTAATTCAAGCGCATTTCCTAACAAGTTCATGAAATATTCTTTCCAGTTCGGAAGTCTTTTTCCTTGTCTGACAGCTTTTAGTTTTGCTTCAGCAAAGTTTTCATATTGGTCATTTGGAGTATGTCTTTCAGATGTCTCCAGAAGAATTTCAAGCATATCTATTACAGTTACTGTATATGAATTGTTTCTATTACTATTGGCAAGTAAGGAGCAGACATATCTTGAGATTCTACCTGTTTGTTTCTTATTATGGCGTAGGCTTACGTGAATCTTTGCCAAGACGTTTCACTAAATATGGAAGCTGCTCCTTCAAAAGAGGTACGTAACTTTAAGTTCAAAGACCTGCTTATCCTCTTTTTATTTATAAATATAGGATCAAACTTTGCTTCGGAGAAATTTGGTTATGTGTAAGTGCATATTTTCCTTCCTTTTCTGGAACTTGCTGTTTTGGCTTAAAAGCCGGTTCTCGAGCGAAAATATCGCAAGATATTCACCATTTCTGTTTGCGAGGAGTCTTAGCTGAATTTATTTTTTCCGTCTTTACCTATGTATGTATTCATGACTCCACTGAGTGAAAGCACTAAGAAAAGAAAAATATACAAAGACCCAATAGATTAAAAATCGAGATTTGACAAGATTGAAAATAAACTGGAAAAAATAAAGTAAATATATCGGCGAAAGGGGGAAGACCCAAAAGATACAGAGACAAAATCAAACAATACGAAGAAAGCAAAACATTCTAAAGTAATAAAAGAAAAATCTATAAGGCAGTCAGTGGAGAGGGCATAGGGTCAAATGACCAACTAGATGAAAATGAAAATATTTTTGGAGCACAATATAGAGAAAAAAAGAAAGAAGCAAGGCCGAATAATTACAAAACATGAAAATAGAATTACCAGGACTTGAAGAAGGCACCGAGATGAACATTCACCTAGACTCATTCGGAACAACATTCAAGAAAATACAAAGTCACGATTGCATGTGTTGATTCTGGTTTTAAAAATGAATACCACACCAATCAACTATACACCAAGAACTTGTCAATCAATGATGAGGAAAAGTTAACCGCATAGATTAGAGTGGAAATATGTTATTCGTTTGTATTATAGGAGAACAGAAAGAAAGTTGAATGAGAACAAGAGAAACAAATCAATTGAGGTTAAGACAAGACGGATAAATGCAGCTAAGATATTGATCGACTAAATAAATCCCTATGATATAGACAAGCACACACGGATAATAGATGTACAAAAATATGCAAAATATTCAACAAATTTTAAACTCCATCACGAAAGCCATGGAAAACTAGAAAGTGGAATTCGCAGCAAGAGAACAATTCTTTGCCGCGTTTAAAATCCTTGAAAACTGACTGCCTCACTACAATTCGTTGTAGCAATGGTGCAACTCAATTATATACAATTTTCAAAATCAAAGTTAAACTATCTTATGTATGTGGATGATATCAAGATATATTTTCAAAATGAAAAAGAAGAAACCCTGATACTCTAATAAAAATATAAAGCCTGTGTACTGGAATGGAATTTGGTTTTAAAAGGTGTGCCATACTGATAATGAAAAAAGTGAAATAGAGAAACAACAAAAAGATTAGAACTAGGAATAAGAACAGTATTAGAACACATGGAGAAAAAGGAAAGTACAAATACTTGAGAATATTGAAAGCAGACATCATCAAACAAAGAGAAATGAAAGAAAACATTATAAAAGTGTAACTCAGAAGAACAAGAAACTACTGAAAAGCACTGAATCAGAAATTTCATCAAGAAAAAAACATCTGGACAGTCCTGCTCATCAGATATTCTAAATAAATATACAATAGTAAAAGGAGAACTTGAACGAATCGACTTAAGGATAATGAAACTGAAGACGATGCACAAATCTTTACAAACGGTAAATGTCATACAGCGATTATGTCTGTTAAGAACAAAAGTGGAAGATAACGTACGAACACTGACGATTGCGTACGTCCAACAATTCAGTGATTTAAGAAATGCACTAAAATGTGAAAGGAAAGAGTAATTACAACAGTCAGTAACGATAATGGTAACATTAGAAAAAGAAGAAAAAAGACAACGAGAAGAAGACAAATAACTATACGGTTATTTCGTGTTTTAAACTGGAGAGATACCATCAAGATATCCTGGACATTCCTAAGTGATGGAAAATTCAAGAAACATATTAAAACTTGACTAAACTAAATTTTATGTGCACAAAACAGAAAGAATTCGAGAAAATGAACTGTAGAAAATTATCTAAGTCTTTCAGATAAAAACAGATGACCAACCCTTGCCAAAAGACTAAATCTACTGTTAATTAAATATATACGTATATATATCATCTTCTGAATATGCGTCAATTTGAGCATTTGCGTGCGTGTATATGTGCGTGTACGTGACATGTGCATGCATGCATGTGTGTGGGAGGGGTTTTCCAAAACTTGGTAAGTTTATTTAATATTTTCTGAAAAGCATATATTTCAGTTTCAGAAGACAGCTATGTACAAAAAAATGAAATCATAGTTTTTATGAATACATATCCACATATTAAACCGACAATATATATATATATATATATATATATATATATGAAATTATTGCTCTGTATAATTGGTACATTGAGCTCTTTACCAGGAAGATTTAAATATTCATTCACGAATAATTTCTTGTCCTGATGGAATTACTCCTAACTCCGGTTTAACTGGACTAAGTATTCTATATATATATATATATATATATACTAATTTACTACCTAACAGCATTTACGGTGACAAAGAAAAAGAAAAAAAAACCCAGAATTCAGAGATAACAATATATTTCGAATCACTGCCCGGGGAAAAAAGAAAAAGGTTATCGGAAAAAAAAGCCAACCTTGTCACACCAATTGAAAAAAATCAAGAGATGCACAATCAGTTGGTCAAAAGAACAAAATCCCACCGCAAAATGCTGCGATGCTACAATTACAAAGAGTGCTCAATACTAGGTAGAGCAAATTACAAAAATTAATTCGCGAGTCGGGGCTATCCTACTACAGCTTCGCCTAAAACGGCTCCTCAGGGTACCTAATACCTAAGTCGGTTATATATATATATATATATATATATATATTATTGGAAATCAACAAACTGTTAGCCTACTCTTATCAAATATTAGATACATATTATAAACACATTTCTAGTCCAGTTCGTAACTTTATGATTATAAAAATCAAGCAGGACTGTTATTCATGCAGAGCTCCACTGACTCGCATTCTATAGATTTAAAGGTCTAAACATGGAATATATGTTCAGGCTTGTATACTTTCCTTCGATTTGAGATGTTTAAATCTGTAGCTACGTAAGAAAGCAACAGACGGAGAAAAAATCCTCAAATTTTTAAAAACTTTATCATCATTGGTAATAAATGGTTCTCAATAATGAATATCAGCCTGGTTGTTGCGTTTGCATATTTCTGCACTAGTAGAAATAAGATGCGCAACTGTAATATAATGGCCGAGGAATTTCGTTTTAAGCCTTTGGGTTTAATTAGGCTGAGAACCTTTCGGCTCAGTGCATGGGTTACTTAGGTACAACATTAACAGAGGTGTTCACGCGTGTTCGCGCTGAGCGGACGTATCACTCAGAGATGTCACAGTAGCCCAGATGGGAAACGTGTCTACAGAGTGTGGGTGACATCACACACCGGAAGCGCGCGGAGGATTTGGGGGATTTTGAAAAAGTCAGTTGGTTGAGTTGAGTGCTGCCTCGGGAGAAGACGGTGGACTTTCGCTTGTTCGCAGAGGCCTTGGACAGGTGTCGCACAAGATGGGGGGGGGGCAGATGAAAAAGCCAGAATAGAAAAAATGTGTATCTCTCTCCTTATGTCGAAGAACCTTTAAAATCAAAGGTAATAAAAAGTTTCGTACCTGAACTAAGAAATCGTAAGTGTTTTTCGTGTTTCGAGATTCCTATGTTCTATATATATATATATATATATATATATATATATATATATATATATATAAATAGAACATTGTATGTCAATTTCGCATATCCGTATCTAGCTATGTAAAACAACAGTGATATCGGTTTTGCTATCAAGATAATGTTATAAACATACAGAGATGTATGAGGATAATATCGACTTGTTGATTGGAATATAATTAGTTAACTAATGTACTTAAGCAATCGTGTAGGTAAAACCATAAACGATAAAATATCAACATGAAAAGAGGGAAACAAATGAAGAGATTATAAAATATTTCTTAAACAATATACCTTTCATTTAGCAGTATTTTTTTAACCCGGATAACGTTATTTCCTTTTGTTAACTTGTCCACATTTTTTTTTTAGTTTAGAAGCGAAATGATAGAATAGAATCGTAAAATGCGAACTAAAAATATCATTCCCTTGCCATGAAGCTAACATTTAAAATGATAAAATACGAAGTGAATCATTTCAGATGTTGTTTTTAAAAGAGTTTTCTTTTCTTAGATTAACTGTTTTTGCAACTATTTTCCGAAAAAAGTCTTCTAATATGCCACTGTTATTGTAATCTATTTATCACAGAATAATTTTAAAATAAATTCTGTAAACTGGAAGTTAATTGACATCAATCTTAACAGCTACCTTTTTACGTTAGATAGTGTTTCAGCTAAATATCTATAAATATTTGTAATGTTTTTTAATCATGATTCATTTCGCAGTTTTTGTAAGCTTAAGCATACATGCAAGAAAGAAAAGCGAAATAGACTAGTAATTGACTTTAAAAATATTAGTCTGTATTGTTTTAGATTTTGTTTGTTGCCTTTTTTTGTCACGTTAATAAAAGATTGATTTTACCTCACTACATAAATTACGCAGTGTCTGAAGTGATTTTAGTTGCAGAAGATATTCACAATGTTTTAACAAATTCCTCTTAAAAGTAAAGTTGAAAATATGATGCTTCCGTTTCTACTTTTTCTAAAAATATATGTACAAGTTATACAACAATTTTATCTGATTGATAGATTGATTCTAATAGTATGTCGTCACCTCCTAGGTTATTTTATATCGAGAGGTTTGGAAAATGTATACATTGTACGTTTATATTTACATTTTTGGGGTGTTTTCTTAAAATGGTTTTTAGTACGCGATTATATTGAATGTTAGTAATTTTAAAGAAATTTATATGATCCAAAGATTGGACATTAACAGGTTGTAACATTCCATTTCTCATTGGATCTGAGGGTGATGGTAGTGAGGGGTTACTTCAATAGATCACTAGAAACAGAGCTTCACCACTAGATGTAGTTTTAAGTCATACTCAGGCCACTTTTTTGTATATTATTATACCTCTGCAGGGAATACTCTCAGCATATTATAAGTTCTGATGACAGAACATTCAAATTAATGCCACAATGATGAATTTACAGTAAACTGAACAGATTAATAAAAGCAAAAAACTTCATAAGAAATTTACAGATGCTTACCGGGTACCATATAAAAAATCGGGGATATAAAAATCGTTTTATACGTTGTGTCTATGACAAACAAAATAGGTAGATTGGTTAAAGCAAATCATTGTGTAAATATAAGCAAAATTTGTTTGATATATATATATATATATATATATACATTTGATTGATCATTGGAGACATTTTTTGTCTACATAATTTTTAAATATGTATTAATGGAGGAATGCATCCAATATATATATATATATATATATATATAACAAACAATACAGATAGCGACATTTAACGTGAGAACCCTAAATAGAATAGGTCAACTATCAGAGCTAACTGCATCAGCCGTAGAACATAAGATAGACGTAATTTGCATACAAGAGCACCGATACACGCACACCGAAGATATCAAATATCACGAAACTGGTAATGGATGGATGCTGGTGACTGTATCGGCATGGAAAAACTCTGTCAATGCATCGGTAGGAGTGGTGGGAATGCTCATAGGACCAAGAGCGTTGAAAACACTGAACAGCATTGAGAGAATACAACCTAGGATGATGGCCGCAACGTTTAATGGCAACCCCAAAGCAACAATTATCTCCTGCTATAGCCCTACCAATGTTTGCGAAGAAAACGAAATAGTCACCTTCTACGAAGATCTATCCTCCCTAGTACGTAGCATTCCGAAACACAACCTGCTAGTTATTGGCGGAGATATGAATGCACAAATCGGTAAAAACAGATACAACAAATACAGCCTACACAACGCGTCAAACAGGAATGGACAACATCTAATAGATTTCATGATAGAAAATAGATTAACATGCCTCAATACAAACTTTCAAAAAAGGGAGGGGAAATTATGGACCTACACATACGCGAATAAGCGTAAAGCACAGATAGACTACGTCCTTATAAACAGGAAATGGAAAAACAGTGCGATGAATTGCGAGGCATACTCCTCCTTCGAGGGTGTGTCCTCCGATCATCGAATAGTTACGGCCAAATTACGACTAAGCCTACGAAAAAACGCCACACGTAAAGCGACAACCAAGCACTATGACTGGGCCCTACTCAACAACAGAGATATTAGAGATAAATATGCATTAGAATTAAGCAACAGATTCGAAGCACTACAAGAGAAGGCAGAAAAAGTTACCCCAAATGACGAATATGAAAATTTAGTAGAATCACACATTGAGGCGGCAGAAAAGTGTATTCCAACAAAACCTAGAACTAAATATAGAGTCCCTTGGGAAACGCTAGCGGTTAGAGAAAAACGTGCACTCGTGAAAACTGCCTCCAAAAGCTATCAAAAGAACCCAACAAACACAAATGCACGAAAACTAGAAAAGGCACAACATCAATTAACAGGAATATATCTAAAAGAACAGGCAGAATACATACAAAATAAGATAGATAAGATTAGAGACTCGGAGGAAGATAGACAATCCAGGATAGTCTGGCAAACAATAACCGAAGTAAGTAGAAGGAAGAGCACAGCCAAAGCAAAATTGAAAGCTGCAAGCCAACAAGAAAGAGTAAAACTGTGGGAACAGCATTTCAAAAATCTACTAGGAAACCCACCGGAAATAACGGATGAACCGATCACCAGAATTATTAGTAAGCAATTATACGTTAAACTAGGTCCTTTCACCAAAGAAGAACTCGACTCAGTTCTCAGAAGAATTAAAAATAGGAAAGCTGCATGGCTAGACAAGATCCCCCCAGAAGTGTGGAAGACTAGACAATTCGACGATATACTGCTCCGGCAATGCAACACAGTCTATATTCAAAATAGGATAGAAAGATGGACGAAGGGATGCATCCTTCCTTTCCCTAAAAAAGGCGACCTCGGACTAGCCAAGAACTACCGAGGGATAACACTTACATCCATAGCAGCCAAAATCTACAATGCCCTACTACGAAACCACATAGAACCCAAAATAGACATCCTTAGGAAAAACCAAAATGGCTTCCGTAGAAATAGATCCACAACCTCACAAATACTGACCATCCGTAGAGTCCTTGAAGACGTTCGGGCAAAAAACCTTCAGGCGACATTACTATTTGTCGACTTTACCAAGGCCTTCGATTCCATACACAGAGGGAAGATGGAGCAAATCCTACTAGCATACGGCCTACCAAAAGAACCCGTAGCAGCGATAATGATTCTCTACAGAAACACCAAAGTGAAAGTACGTTCACCAGATGGAGACACGGAATACTTCGACATTGTTGCAGGAGTACTCCAAGGAGACACCCTAGCCCCGTACCTCTTTATCATCTGTCTAGACTATGTGATTAGGACTTCGATCGACAAAATCAGAGAAAATAGCTTTGAGCTGACTAAGAGAAGAAGCAAAAGGTACCCCGCAAAAACAATCACGGACGCCGATTACGCTGATGACTTAGCGTTACTAGCGAATACGCCTAATCAAGCAGAGACACTACTGCATAGTCTGGAACGAGCCGCAGCTGACATTGGCCTCCATGTCAATACAAACAAAACTGAATATATGTGTTACAACCAAACGGGCAACATTGCCACACTAGACGGAGCCTCTCTGAAACTAGTTGACAAATTCACCTACCTAGGAAGTAGCGTCTCATCAACTGAAAAAGACATCGACACACGACTGACGAAGGCATGGACAGCTATCGATAGGCTCTCGATCATATGGAAGTCGGACCTAACCGATAAAATCAAACGCAGTTTCTTCCAGGCAGCGGTTGTGTCGATACTGTTATATGGATGCACCACATGGACGCTAACTAAGCGGCTGGAGAGGAAACTCGACGGAAATTACACAAGAATGTTGAGAGCAGTATTGAACAAGTCCTGGCGACAACACCCCACGAGACACCAACTATACGGACACTTGCCCCCCATCACGAAAATTATACAAGTTAGACGAACCAGACACGCGGGACACTGCTGGAGAAGCAAGGACGAGCTCATAAGCGATGTACTCCTGTGGACCCCCACATATGGATGTGCAAAAGCAGGACGACCAGCACGAACTTACATACAGCAACTATGTGAGGACACAGGATGTAACCCTGAAGACCTGCCGGAGGCGATGAAAGATAGGGAGAAGTGGCGAGAGAGGGTCAAGGATATCCGTGCTGGCGGCGCGACATGATATATATATATATATATATATATATTACTCTTTTTGTTCGTGAGAATTAAACTCACTATTATGTTACATTAACATTATGAGTATTTAAGACCATTTTTTTTCTCTTCACATGTGTATTGGTTTCATCATATGCGCTCGATTTCAATGTTGTTAACAATAAAGTCTGTAGTTTAATGTAAATTACAAAATCTGTCTTATAGTAAATGAACAATAAGACAAACTTGGTTCAAACTGGATCTCTTTTAAGACCCCTGCTATAAATAACTGTTATTCATTGTTTACCACGCTTTTTGATTTTATACCGTTGTCTGAACGATTATGATCTGCAACATATACGAGGATCATTAAATAAGTTTCTAGACATTTTTCGTATGAGAACTTTTATTGATAGTCCACGCATGAAACTCTAGTCCCCTTCCAAGTAATCTCCTCCGGCTGCAATGCACTTGTTGTACCGTTCCAACAACTTCTTGGAAAGCACCATGGAAATATTCTTGTGTAAGCGTGTCAATGACGTTCGTCACAGCCTCTTTCATCTCCTCTGAGCTGAGGGAATACCCAAAAGTCACAGGGAGCGAGGTCTGGACTATAGGGAGGGTGAAGACCTGTATTGATGCCCATCTTGGTCAAATAGTCTGTGACAAGGATGGAGTTGTGGACTGGTGCGTTGTCCTGGTGGAAATGCCACTAACCCGATTTGAAGAATGCTGGCCTCTTCCCTAGGAATCTTTGAAATTCACCAGCTGTGACAATCAGGCTTTAGTAGGGTGTATTCCAATTCTTGCCGTAGCTGTTCGTTTGAACCTGAAATCATTGAAATTGGCCAGTCATCTCATAATATGTATAGCAATAACATAGTGAATTTTCAAGAGTCTACGACAATTTTAAATGCCTGTACAAAAATGTCTGGAAACTTATTGAATTCACCACGTGCCATTTTAATGGAAATTATGATCCCCTGTGTTTATCGTGTCATTAGATTTTGGTGGGGTCATTGTTTCTCTTACTAATTGTATTCCTGTTTCTTTCTGTATACATTAATATTAGTGATTATTATACAGTCTTCTACAATAATATAACAGGCAAAAATCCTCACTTGTTCTCCACACTATTAGTGACTATGGTGCCCCCCGAAAACCCGATAATTATTGCTTATTATTTCTCAAGAACCCTATCCATTTCGAATATGAGACTCCGAGTAAATAAAAATTAGACATTTGCGCCAAAGTAAGTTCTAAGTAACTCTTATTTATTATTAGTTTAACTCAGTATCTTCTCCGATTATCATAATAAATGTTTATTATCTTTACTAAGGTATCATACAATGCAATTTATTTACGTCTTATCGAAAAACTAAATATAAACGGAATTTCTACATTTTGATAAAATCTGAATCATATTTAGGTAGAAAAATTGTTTAGTTTGAAATGTTGATGTCTACCAAAATTATTTAAATCGTGCTACAATTTGACTTTTTCTAAACTCTTGAAACATAATCCCCTCCAGTCCCAAGTACCATAGATATTAGGATTGAAAGATCGATTTATTTTAACGGCGTATATGTTTGGGAATCATATTCATTGCACATTTATATCTAATTTGTATGTGTTGTTGTTTCTTCTAATTTTTTTTTTATGGCATATCTTCCTATCAATTATGAATATTAAAAAAAAACACATCTGTTTGATCTGTTGATAGTACCCTAAAAGATACCACCACTTCAGTAATCATGGACCTGGGAGAAATGACAATAAATGGAGAGTTACTATCAGAGTCAGTTTAATGCCTTATCCAGGAAATTACTTTTCAGTGAGTGGGTATGGGGCACCCCAGCAAGAAATGCAACAACGCATTCTCCCCCCACCCATCCACAGGCTAAACAGTTATCCTACTGTTGATGAAATGCTACCTAAATCGAATGAATTTTTCATAGTAAATTACCAAAATTTAGTGTCAAACCTTTAAGCTACCTGTGAGGAAGAGACAGTTATTAAAACAGATTCATACAGTCATTGTCCCAAAGTGGGGATTGTTTTTGTATTGTCAGTAAGTATGGAGCATTCAATGAGTTCATAGATAACAATCTACTTTTCTTCAGTTTAATATATTTATTACTTATATTAATTCATATGAAAAACATATTCCCATATTTTTTTCTTTGTGATATTCCGGAGTATTATGATACTTTTATACGTAAATAATGGAAAAAATATCCTATGAATTATATAAGAAAGGCAGCGTTTTTAATTTAGAAAATGAATAGTATGATGATATTATTTTTGGGGGTTATTGCTGATCGAATATCTGCTCAGGAATATTTGAATCTGATTATCTGATCATGATTAATATCCATTTTTTAAAAATAATTTAACGTTTTATGCTTTGGTCTGCCTTTATTATGGACTGAACGGAGACAACTAACTCATTGATTTCTTTAAAATGGATAATTACTGTAATAAATTAGTGCAGTCAAACAACAATTTCCAAATAATAAAATGATAGGTTCTGTCAAAACATTTTAAGAACGCAACGATCACAAAGAACGAGAACAATTAATGAGTAAGAAGCAATCCGAAACGTGAGGCCAGGAGGAATTCTAGCAAGTAAAAAGAGACGCAATTAAAAAAAAAAACAAAAAAAACTGGGGATTGAAATGAACGAGATAATGAGGGTCAGCGACAAGAATTATTCTTTTCCTAATCAATATGTCGGAGTGCATCGATCTGTCACTTAAACTGCTATTTTGTGATGGAAGAGTAAGGAAGAGAAGAAGAAACAGGAATAAAATATAAAAAAGAGAGAAAAATGAGAAAAAGATTTTCATAATGGGTTTCTAGCAGGGACAACCCTGCTCTTTATTTCTCATTATCTTTGATGAGACTTTCCGGATGACTGTACGTGATTTGGGATTCAAAATGAAGAATTGCCATATAAGGGTCACTAAAGGAAAACAAAAACCACGTTGAAGAAAATAATAGTGAAAGAGTATGTCGATAGTAAAAAATATTCAGATGAGAAAAAAATTATCATTATCCTCAAACAATTAGTAACTAAGAATAAGGTGTTGTGCAAGATGCAATTTCAAGATCTAAAACATTACGAGACTAAAATAGTCGAAACTTGTGTCCACAGATTTCTTGTAAATACATAAATCATCGAACACCAAACAGTTATATTAAAAGGGCTGATAATTAAAAAGGAGAAAATATGGAAATGTTGTTGCTACAAATTCTCCGAGAATCAAAAGCATGAAGATCAAGCAGTTGGACAAAGACAATAAAAGCAGACCAATAAAAAAGTAATGCTGATAGGAATTATTTCAATTCATTACATTTATTAGAGGAGTAAATGTTAGGTTACGAGAAACGGAAAAAATCTACTGAGAAATAATATATATATATATATATATATATATATATATATATATATATATATATATATATATATATATATATATATATTTTGGTCCAGTTAAACCGGAGTTGGGAGTAATTCCATCAGGACAAGAAGGTATTCAAGCATGAATATTTAAAATTTTCCTGGTAAAGAGCTCAATGTACCAATAATACAGAGCAATAAATTCTTTAAGAAAAACAACGAAACCGGTCACATAGGATTATAAATTTATTTCAATCCTGTTACGCATTTTTGAATTTTCAAAAACACGAAAAAAGTAACAGGACTTCTTCAGATCATTTTGGATAAAAAAATTGAATAGACACATGGTAGTGGGAGGGGATAGTATGAGGGAGTCGAAGAGTTGGGAGGGAGTCTTAGAGGGGTGAGGAGTTACCTCTTCATTAAGCCCACTTCCGTTTTAAATTTAACTTTCGGTTAGCAGTGTAGTAAATATTGTTTTTTTAAAAGGTTTTTTAAAATTTATATTTAGACCTAAATTACAGGGTTTTTATTGACTAAGATTTAAAACTTTAAATAAAAAATTCAAGTAAAGGTACAGTATTAGATATATTAATTTTAAAGCAAATATTTACTTTCTTTACTATATTTTAACATTTCAAAATTATTTAGAAAGCATTAATTCGTTCCACTTTTTATGCGTAGTACGTATGTATTATATTCTTTTTTACAATTTTCTATCTAACAATTTATTTTATTTATTCTCAAAATTAGCTCTATGTTGTTATAGAAAAGTTTTGTTAATTATTTATAGTTTAAATTTAGCCCTATGTCTACACCTAGCTATTAGTTCATTTCTCTTATTTAATGATTTTTTTGGCTCAGGAAAGAGCAAAATGTGGATTTTTTTCTTCAAGACACAGGTTGCACCTACT